>JARFXV010001666.1:0-378564 GCA_031761425.1 Cosmopolites sordidus
ATATATATATATATATATATATATATATATATATATATAGAATGTTTTTCGTTTTTGATACTTAAAAAATAGCATCAGAATTAATTCAAACTTTAATTACTGTTTAAATGCGCACCATCTACACTGACATGCATTTAGCCTGAAACTCAAATTTTCAATTACTCGTTGGAGAAACGCTCTTGTAATCGCGTGGATTTCGCCTGTTATTATTTGCTTTAAAACATTTAAGTTGGGTTGTAATGGGTTAAAAACCTTAGTTTTTAAGTAGCCCCGTGGGAAAAAATTAGCAGGTGTTAAATCTGGACTCCTCGGTAGCCAGTTGATATCCCCTCGGTCCTATCACTCTTTAAGGGAATACATCGTGAAGAGTTGTTAAAAAATCGTTCATGACGTGAACAAAATGAAGCAACTTCCTATGCTTCGTCTTGTTGGAAAAATGTGTTGCGGTTGTAGCCAATCGAGTTTTACATTTCTGGAGCCAAAAAAGTCCAAATCATATGGCAATAACGATCGGAATTAATAGTCTGAGCGTGACCACAGCTATCCTAAAAAAGTAGGGCCTGATAATTCTTCCGCTTGATATGGCAGCCCAAACGACAACTTAGGTGAGTTTAATGGATTCTGGCGCAGTTCCGGCGGATTGCCGGGAGCCAAATATTTGCAAATTTATTTATTCCCGTGGTCTTTGATGTGGACATTCGATTCATCAGAAAGCCATATTATATTGAAGCTCCTAAAACAATTTTTCATTGTCCTACAGAATTCGGCTCGTTTAACTGCTTCATTTCTTGCACAATAACAAGTTTGTAGGGGTGGAGATTTGCGAATAATGTGCTGAATCATGGATCTGTGCAAATGTAGAGAAGCTGCGCGGAGTCGTAGAGACTGTCGTGGATCGTCTCTAACAGTCTGGCAAACGCGGTCAACATTCGTGCTCGTTCTTGACATCGTTCTCCGCCCAGTTTATTTAGCCGGGATTGTGTTTTCAGTCTCTGCAGACTTGCGCACCCAATGCTTGAGTAAATTGGCACTTGGTACATTTCTCATGGCCGCTAAATTAAAATGTGTCCTGTACAGACGTCGAACAATAATGTAGGAATCGTTGTTTTTATAAACGAGAGCTGTGGTCCCGTAAAACAATCCATCGCTACTAAACTTAAAAAGTCCGTCAAGCATCTGAAACCACTCCCCTTCTCCCGTTATTTGTGTTTAATGCGTAGTAATCAAAACAAAAACGAGAAACATTCTGAGGCACCCATTAGAAATAAAATACGTAATCCCAGGGAATAGAAATGAAATACGTAATCCCAGCGAAACATGGGACAATGTTTTCTTTTTAGTCGAAAACTGTTATATCATTGTTCGAATTCAAATATGCACTCGCAGCTGGAGACCGTCTAATAAACGAAATTCAATCGATAGAGCAGTAAACAAACCTATTTCCTTTTTGGTTGCTGTATCAAACAAGTTTCATTTGCCAGTTAATTAAACTTCCCACTATTTCTACTATAATTTCCTCATATTTAGTTGAAATGAATCTTAAGTACAAAACGGCCTAATGCCGAATACCAGAGAAGAAATCATTCACATCCCCAGTTTAAAATTCTATTTATTGGGCTTTCATCGAAAAACTCTGGTGCTCCTTTTTTTACCGAACAATTTAGCTTTTGCGTTGCGACATTCTTTCCAGTTAATTTATCTTCCACGCACAAAAAAGCCTTTCTTCCGGTTTTTCTCACTCATTCTCGTCGGAAAGACTTACCGTTTAGACTCATTGAATCGTATTGTTCCGTTTGCAAAGGCTCCCTATAGATAATGGGATCCATTCCGCTGAAATCAGCCACAGTGCCAGTGTAGAGGTCTCCGTCTAAAACAAAAAAAGGAGCTTTAAAATTTGGGTCAAATTAAAATCATTAAAAACATTTCAAAAAATCTATAGAAATTTTATTGAAACTGTACCATCAATACATGTTAAAAATTAAACAGAACGGTTTGGCTAAGTACAGAATTTCAATAGTAAGAATTTTAAGCAGCAATTACACAATACATGCAAACAATTATCCTCTTTGCAAGTTAGATTAGTTCTTAAAAGATTAGCTTAAAATATTTAAGAAAACTTAAAAATATATGAGTTGTGACGGTTAATAAGTTAACCAGTTGTGACGGTTAATAATTCTTATTTTTTTAAGAGATGGCGCTTGAAACAAGACTCGGTTCGCAGTCTAATGTCATTTTGTTGCTACGTACAGTACCTTTCAAAACTTCATTAAGTTTAACGCCATGTATAAACGATTTCAAATTTTCAAATTTTCATTAATGTGGTTCAAATTCAAAAATTCAAATTTTTTTGGTGTGGTAAACATGTCGAGTTTTGAACCAAATAAAGAGCATTTGCGGCACGTACTGCTTTTCTTATTCGATTAAAAGAAAAACGCGAGTGAAAGCCGTCGTATATTTGTGGAAACTTATGGTGATGACACAAGATGTTTGTGGGCATTGGTTTAGATGATTCAAAATGATTATTTCGAATTGAAAGACAAAGAACTTGAAAGAACGCCCAGACCAACTAAAAAAAAAATTAAGACGCCGAATTGCAAGCATTGTTGGAAGAAGACGATATGCAAACTAAACAACAAATGAGAGAAATGTTAAATGTTGGTCGCCGAACCATTTGTGATTATCTGCATGCCACGGGAAAGATCCAGAAGACCGGAAAATGTGTTCTACATTAGCTGAACGACAGACAGATGGAAAAGGGAAAAATGGTGTGCGAAGTTTTGCTTTCTCGGCATGAAAGAAATACTTTTTTTGCATCCGATCGTGACTGGAAATAATAAAGGACAACCATGAACACCGAATCGCTTTGGACAGAAGACAATGCTGTACATTTGGTGGGATCAGAAGAGTATCGTGTACCATGAGCTTTTGAAACGAGGTGAAAGAGTTAATACCATTCGCTACCTCAATAAATTATTAATTTGAACCATGCGTTGATCGAAAAGTGACCAGAATGGGCTACACTACTCGGAGAAGTAATTTTGTAGCACGACAATACCCCACCATATACAGCGAAAGCGGTCAGAGACATCATTTCTGCACTGGGAACTTTTGCCGCACCCGCCGTACTCACCAGACTTGTACTACCCCTTTCGACTACCACTTGTTTTCATTGATGTCATACGCACCTTGTATGAAACACTTCAACAATTACGGAGATGTCAAAAAATGGCTTGATCACGGGACCACCCCAAAAGATGTACGGTTCTTCTCGGAAGAGATTCAGAAATTGCCAGAAAGATGGAAAAATGTGCAGCTAGCGATGGCGCATACTTTGAACCTTTCGCCCAAATTTAACGTGTTTTTTTTACGAAAAAATTAAGGATTATTGACCGCCACACCTGGTAGTGTAGAGACATGACAGTTATGTATCGAATAGCATATCGTCTAAAGAGGCGTCTTCGGTCTTTTTATAAATCACGCCTCTTTTGTCAGCATATTCGATTATATTTGCACAATGTTATGGCCTTATCTCTGTTAACGGTTTGGACTTTAGCTTGGAGCAATTTATATTATGGTAATGAATTTGTATCTCTATTTCTCAAAATTGCAGGATTTAACCAAAAGTGGTAAGAAGAAGATATATTATTTCGTTACCTCCAATACTGCTAATTGAAAATATTCTCATTTTTCATAAGAAAAATAAACCATAAATAATTGACATAATAATGGGACATAAATTTACCATAGGCATTCAGCTATTTGCCATTTTTGTATTTAATAGAACTATAAGAGTACTGTTTACTTTAAAACGTACGTAAAAACAACCTTCTTTCACCTAAGGCATGGGGTAAGCATCACTCTATCATTTTACTTATTTATTACTTTTAAAACAAACAAGACTGATTCTTTTTTTCTATAATAAATTTATTTCGTCTTTGTGTTAACTAATTTTTGAAAATTATGTCAATCAAATGTGAGCCAGTAGCAGCAGTGTATCTTTGTGTCCTTTTTAACCCATTTTCCATAGCTTTTGCCAACATATCTGGTGTTAATGCTCATTAAAAAGCATAATCCGAAACTGTTAAATCAATTTTGCATAGAAAGTGGTTTATGATGCATTACAGTATTTTAATCGCTTGTTATTTTCTGAAGGTAACAAGCCTTGAATGATTTGAATTTATATTTAACATGTGTAAGTGTACATGTTAATGGGAAGTTTTTGACATAAATACACAGAGATTGAGGTTTATGAAAAGGGACTTTTGACGACGCAGGGGTAAGATTCCTGTGGATAAAGTTAAAACTGAAGTTTAGTTGCGAGAAACGCAGTACGATGCAATCCTACTCACAAATAAAGTGCAAGTCAATTCTCAAAAATCAGCGTAAACTGCGTGGAGAAATTCCCAATTGTGCACCACTCGTCGAATAGACGTCTCTGGAGACTCTTGTAATTCTACAGAACACAAACAGGGAGCGCGTCATGGAAGGCTATTACGTTCACTATTGTATATTATGATAATGGATGATATTTCAAGAAGAGCTAATAGTTTAGTAAAAGGTGTGAAACTAAAACGAACCATCGAAGTCTGGAAAGAAGTTCTACATGAAAATGAAACTGAGATCATGGTAAAGTCAAGAGACGAGAAAATAATGGAAATAAATATAGATGGAAAGGCGACTGATGAAATGGCACGAAACATGAAATATCTCGAATCCATCTAAGAAACCTGCACGAAGTGATCAACAACAGAATAAATGCCACATCAAGGATATTTAATGTTATAAAGTAATCTTAAAATTCATAAAAGTCAGTAAAACGACGAAAATCAAGTACAAGGTTGTTTTTGTACCCTTATAAGCTTATGGACCCTAAAGAATAGATCCTAAACAAGATTACAACGAAATTTAAAGAGTCACAAGGCTGAACAATGAAAAGAATAGCAAAATAGGAGAGAGATTGACAGTCGAGCCCATCATAAAAAAATAAAAGCGAGGCAACTAAGCTGCTTTGGACACCTCGTACTGTTGAGGCAAAATAATTTAGTACAGGAGGTCCGGGTGGCGGGATGGTAGGAGAGGAGAGCAAAAGGGAGACCCAAAAAACATGGAGTCGGAAGATGGGAAATTACTCTGAAGGAAAGGGGAATTATATGGAATGAAGCTAAAAGACAGGAGAGAAATAGGCAAAATTAGAAAATTTCTGTTGCAGAAGGAGAAATCATCCCGGCGCTCAACGGCAACTCTGGATTAAGCCTAACTAAGTAACTAAATATCAATAAACATCTATTTTCATGGTTAGTACTTTTTATTTTAATTAAATTTCAAAAATTGTAAAAATAAATGACCCACCCCCAATAATTTATTTTATTAGACAAGCATTAAAATTTAAATTCCATTAAAACATCATTATAACATTTTAAATTAAATGTGGTGTTTTCATTAAACATTTTTGTACAGCAGAAATACAAAGTAACTGTTTTGAATTATTAAAATTACAAAATAAACATCACCACACGTATAGACATATTTAAATGTAGAAAATATCATTTTCAGCAGATATGCAATTAATATTAAACATATTTATTGACTCTCAAAACAAATATTGCAGCTGTATTATTTATCCTACGTTACATTATTTATTTTGTAAATATTATGACAAATGTTTGAAAACACTTTTCTATAACTTCTATAAATATTCTGTGTTCTATAAATATTCTGTGTAAATCGAAAATATGCATTATGCATTATAATAAATTATAATAAAATTATAAACACTGATATTGTTAGAAAATATAAATTTTAATTCTATATTATGACGCGTATTTAGTTCTATCATAAACAAAACAAATACCAAAAGGAAAAGATATTCCTTATAGATACTACTGGTTCTTAAAGCATATTAATATTATGAAGATTATTATAATCATTAGAATCTAATTTAAGAACTATTTAGAATCTAATTTATTTTTGTTCCATTATTAGAATTTTCTAAAATGTGCTACTGCTACTGGAGATTAAAATATACAGTAATACTTCGAATTTACTCGATAAGTGAGACCGAACGACAACCGTGTATATCGAATTCGCGCAAGTCGGGGTACAATTTCATATATAAATGCATACACATTTTGTTTAACTGGGACCAAGGGCTAAAGAAAACAATAATTTAGAAGAAAGTTGTGCCTTCAAATCTTAGATAATTAAACAAATTATAATATTATTTTAATGTAAAAAATAAACCGAAGTCATTTTAATATAGAGGGTTCCATAAAGTCAAAGTCGTCTGACGGGCCAAATATATGGAAACGCGCTCTTCATTGGAATCTATGTTTTCTAAAATTTCTAACCATTTTAGAAAAAAATTGACGAGAGGCAACTAAGTTGGTTTGGACACCTTGTACTGTTGGGGCAAAATAATTTAGTACATGAGATCTGGGAGGTGGGATGGTAGGGGAAGAGAATAGAAGAGAGACTCAAAAAAACATGGGGTCGGAAGATGGGAAATTACTGAAAAAAAGGAGAATTATATGTAATGAAGCTAAAGACAAGCGAGAAATAGTCAAAATTAGAAAATTTCTGTTGCAGAAAGAGGAATCACCCCTGCGCTCAACAGCAAATCTGGGTTAAGAAAAACTAACTAACTAAATATTAATAAATATCTATTTTCATAGTTAGTAGTTTTTATTTTAATTACATTTCGAAAATTGTAAAAATAAATGACCCACCTCCAATAATTTATTTAATTAGGCAAGCATTAAAATCTAAATTCAATTAAAACATTATTATAAAATTTTATATTAAATATGGTGTTTTCATTAAACATTTTTTTACAGCAGAAATACAAAGTGAAGGTTTTGAATTATTAAAATTATAAAATAAAAATCACCGCACGTATAGACATTTTAAATGTAGAAAATATAATTTTCAGTAGATATGCAATTAATATTAAACATATTTATCGACTCTCAAAACAAATATTACAGCTGTATTATTTATCCTACGTTACATTATTGATTTAGTAAATATTATGACAAATGTTTAAAAACACTATTCTGTGACTTTAAATATTCTGTGTAAATCGAAAATATAATAGAATTATAAATACTGATATTGTTAGAAAATATAAATTTTAATTCTATGGTATGACGGGTATTTAGTTCTATCATAAACAAAACAAATACCAAAAGGAAAGGATATTCCTCATATATATTATTGGTTCTCAAAGCATATTACGATCGTGAATGTATATTATCATCATTAAAATCAAATAGAACTATTTAGAATCTAATCTATTTTTATTATTAGAATATTAGAATTATTAGAATTTTCTAAACTGTGCTGCTGCTGGAGATTAAAATACATATTACTATGATCAAAAAGTAAGGTAACTAAAAAAAACCAAGGTATTTAAAAATCACACGGTATCACATCTGGTGAATATGGTGCCCGTGATCTGATTTTTAGAGAAAAATTGACGTATAATTATTGTGTTGGGCAATGGAGCGTTATCGTAATGCAAAAACTACGAACTGTTGTGCCACAAATCTTGATTTTTCTTCGAATGGACGCAAATGACGCATAACGTTTAAAGAATATTTTGGGTGAATAAATATAAATATAACTGAATTATAAATAATAATTTTAATTTATTGGTTGACGTAGATCTTCTTCTTGAACGAGGTTCTTCTTGAACTATTTTTGTTTACAAGTAGTACAAGCTCTTATAGCACTTTGCAGCGTTAACACATTATCGGTGGCTACAGGTCAAATTGTTTTGTGAGAGTCTTACTTGAGAGCGCACCGGTATTCACCGGGGTGAAGGCCGAGGAAGTGGAACATCTCACTTCCAGCTTCTACGCCGACAAGACGGACCGAGATCTAATACGTCGACGCCGCTGGTAGTCCTGCGTGAGTAATCCTTCCATTAGGTGTATGTTGATTAGCTGGCCAATCTCTAGTCAAGCCTATTCTTTTGTATTTTTGTAGAGGGTTTTAAGGCCCGGTCATTATAGAACCCGGATATTTTGGGGCCCACAGGCCCCACAGGCCAGATAATATTTTATTATTTTATTAGTATTTATATGAATATTCAACATTGATTGCTCAATCACTATCTCACTACCATCATTTAAAAACGTTAGGTAATTTGATTTAATTTACTTTGATTCAATTTGATTTGATTTACGATGACCTACGACTCCATACTACCACCTACTACTATGATTTGCGACCTACAACCCAAATGTTTCCGGGGCGCACGGCTGCCGTCGCTTTAACGATAGTCACAGTGATACTAAAAATAAAAAACTCGTTACAACAAAAACAACTTTTTCCAATCTTGAGTTGGTATTAAATAATTTGTAAAAGATGTCCAGACTTAATCAGTTTCCTAACCGTAATTTAAGAGATATGCTCTGCATTTATGCACAAGTAAATTACAATAGTCACGCTACAGTTAGAAAGTATGAGGAGCTCTACTCGATCAGAATCATCTCAGATCGACAAATTTTTCAGAGAATTTTCAATCAGTTAGGCGAAACAGGTTCGTTTTATTACAACAACCCTGGTGGACGACCGAAACGTATAACAAACAGTAGAACAACAAGAGGACATTTTGGTTAGTATAACGAAAAATCCTGAACTAAGTACTAGACGTGTGGAGGCATCTACAGGAATTAGCAAATGTACCGTTTCAAAAGTTCTCCATAAATAAAAATTGTTTCCTTACCATTTTTCGCCTATTCAAAATTTATTGCCACAAGATTTGCCGGCTAGATCAGAATTTTGTTAAAATCTACTACATAAAAAAAACGAAGACTCCGTGTTCCTGAAAAAGATATTGTTTACTGACGACGAAACTTTTATCAGACGCGGAATTTTTAACTGGCGAAATAATCATTATTACGTCCTAGAAAATCCACACCTATCAAGAAAGCGACATTTCCCGCACGAATTTTTAATTAACATTTGGTGCGGCATCATCGATAATTTTTTAATTGGCCCATTTGAGTTTCCGCAAAGACTGATTTATTAGACCTTTTGGGCCGTATATATTCCTCTTAACTTAAGACAAGACATGTAGTTCATGCAAGATGGGGCGCTACCGAATTTTACGGTTACATTGCGAAATCATTTGAATCAACGTTTTTCACATCGATAGATCGGACGCGATGGTGAGTTTCCTTAGCCACCTCGTAGCCCAGACATTAATCCGTTAGACTTTTATTTGTGGGGCCATATGAAGTCTTTAGTTTACTATGAACACACGAAACGAACTTTTACAAAAAATTCAACAAGCAGCCAATGTTATTACAAATGAAGAAAATATATTCTCAAATGTGAGGAGTCACTGAACAAAGATCCTGCGAAAGTATATTGAGGTGAATGGTGCATTTTCAACACCTATTGAAGAAAATTTGAAAAAATTATTTTTAATAAAGTCCATTGTATTTTTGACATCTTAATGATATCTTTTTTCCTCGTATTCAAGACACACTTTGTGAATTGCAATGAAATATTCAAATACGAATATCTAACAAACGGCGTGAGATATCGATATTGACCAAGGATACCTTTTTTACGTGTGAATTATGACTCTTTCCTATTTTCAAGTCAAACTATTCTCAGCTTTATAGTTATATAATTCATCACAAAGAAGGTAGCAAGCGGCCTCTAGAAACTAGGCTCAAAGTAATACCAAATTCGGATTTGTCACCGTTGAAGACCCAACTTCCCCGATTTTGAACCTGATATCTTCAATCGTTTTCAAATTATCTTAATTTTTCGAAAATTTAGTTTCACTTTCAACACCTTGCATCATTTTAAAAACATTTGCCAAAGGATTTATTGATCAAATCCTGTTATTTTGATCTCTACTATCACAGTTGCTTTATGGCGGATAAGTTATGAGACACCCGATATATATATATATATATATATATATATATATATATATATATATATATATATATATATATATATATATATATATATATATATATATATATATATATATATATATATATATATATATATATATATATATATATATATATATATATATATATATATATATTTATGTGTGTGTCCATCTACTGCAGAATGAAGGTCTCTTTAGCCTGCTTCCAACTTTCGACGTCCTGAACTTTCCTCTGCTATTCGGGTCCAATATACGATAACAATATCATCGTTATCAACGATATCATCAAGCTATTAAGCTCAAAAATAAAGCACATCACCGGAATTTATTCCAAGGATGAGAATATAATAAAAACGTGTGAACTTTTTGGGATATTTGAATGTCTAAATATTTTCATTCTATTGTCTGTCGTGTTTTCGTAATACCTTTTCTATTCTCCCAAAATCTCTATCGGAATCCAAATAGGTGTGGCCAGCTTCTGGAAATTTGTGATCAATACGACCAAAGTATTTCTTCATGATAAAATATTGGTACAGGCAAACCATGTGGCAATTCTGTATATATCAGTAGAACTACATATTTCCACACTTCCTCTGTAACAAAATATATCCCAAAATTATAAAACCACAATTGGCAAAGGTAAAGAAGTGGTTAGTTTGAGAAGTGGCATTGTTTGCTGCATGTCTGTTGTAATGTAAATTGTGTTGTTTAGAACTTTTGCTTTTTTTGTCCGGTTTCAGCCCTTTCTTTCCAGCTGTGTAATTTTCAATATGCTCTTCGTTTGCCCATGTACATCATAAGTAGTACATGTGTCGCTTTTTGGGTTTAAAAATAATAAATTAAACTCTGTCACAAACATTTTGAAATAGGAACATTTCTTAATTTAAAATGTCTCTCGTACTTAGATTAAGAAGAGGAGGAGTATTTTTATGCGAATTTCCATTTCTTGAGTAGAGGGACACATCCACTGAAAAACTCTTTATATGTGTCATAACAAAGGGCTAAACTTCTTGGCCTATTTTGTGTGGTGTGTTGAAATACCTTCCTCTACTATTCAGATCAGTGTAGCTGATGTATAGGACGCTGTATATATATATATATATATATATATATATATATATATATATATATATATATATATATATATATATATATATATATATATATATATATATATATATATATTTATGTGTGTGTCCATCTACTGCAGAATGAAGGCCTCTTTAGCCTGCTTTCAACTTTCGACGTCCTGAACTTTCCTCTGCTATTCGGGTCCAATATACGATAACAATATCATCGTTATCAACGATATCATCAAGCTATTAAGCTCAAAAATAAAGCACATCACCGGAATTTATTCCAAGGATGAGAATATAATAAAAACGTGTGAACTTTTTGGGATATTTGAATGTCTAAATATTTTCGTTCTATTGAATGTATTCTTGAAAAGAGAGCAAACGTTATAAATAAAAAAAAAGGTACATATATGCTGGATACTGGACAATATGTTACAGTACAATGTTGAAATTCATGTATTTTTTTTTGTTTTGAATGCAGTAATAGTTAAATTGCATTAGTGTTTCTGCAAATGAGTAACTACTTTTTAAAACACTTCACTAAACTACTCTGTCAATCCGTTATATATCTTTTTTTATTATTTTAATTTAAAATTACTAGGTCGTTTGCTCCAGTCACTATGCATGGGACATCTTCATTATTCTCCGGTCCTTCCTGACGTTTTCCTTGAATTTCTTCTGGCGACCGCGTACTCCCGGGACGGCTTTTCCGCCGTGAATAACTGAATTAATATACGCGCCAAACTTTAGCACGGCATTTTCGTGGAGCTTATACAATTCAATTTTACGTGCAATGATAAATTACCGCTTGTCACCTGGGGCACTGCCTCACTCAGTAACTCTTACAAAACGGTCGATGTTTTAGTCCAAACCGGAAACTAAACTTGAAAGGAAACTGTATATAAACAACGATAATTATTACTTTAATACTGGAAATGGTTCACAAATATATTCGAGCTTTGTTTTAATATCTCGTAATAGAGTTATGTCAACGGGGTGTTATAATATTTATATAACGGGGTGTTATAATATTATAACAGGCTATTTTTGCCCTAAAAATTTGCATATTGATGTGTAGGTAAAAAGTGACTTAACTGCAATGGCAGTCAAGCAATTTTTATCAATTATAAATAAAATAGAAATTAAAAAATTCCAAATTTGCTTGTACATGTTTTCTGTACATAGAGTTTTGCAGCGATTCATGACTCGAAACTTGGATGCAACACAACACATCAGAAACGAAAGAATACTCAAAGCAGTGGGTTTTATCCAGCAAGCGTACCCTGAAGAAGGCGAAGATACTTCCATTGACCGAAAACGTCAAGGGTACTGTTTTTTGAGATTAGCAAGGTACTATCTTCATCAACTATTTGAAAAAGAGAAAGGTGATCATAGAAGAGGAATTATTAGTCATTATTAGTCAAACGCATTAGGTAGAAGCATTATTAGTCAAATTTGACTTGGCAAAAGAATTGACACGAGTGGATAAAGGTGGTATGTAACATATACATTTTTTTTCCTTGGATGAAGATATTTATATACCCAGATTTCACTGGGCATCATTAAATCAGAGATTTGTAACAACAGTGCTAATTTAACAATGAATGAAGGGAGTATGTTACATTATTTCTCAACAAAGGAAGGAAGAAGGTGATATGGGCATAGAACACATTCATCCATAATAAATAAAATGTATTTATGAAAGTAAAGTATTTATGAAAGTTACAACTAATGATACAGAGGGTAAAGTTGAAAGAATAGACAAACAAAAGAAAATGTCTGTTAAAAATACAGTTATTCATAATTCACGAAGCACCCAAGAAGGCAACATTAACTGACAACTCAGTTATCGATATTTATAATCGAAGGAACAATATGGAAGAAACTAGAATTAAAAAAAAATCCTTTGCCCCAAGGAAAGCATTTTCGAAAAAACTAAACCGCGCTCTAAAAATGTGGAAAAAAACGCAAGGAAACATTAGATAGAGCATGCGAGGAGGAATATGTATCTTATAAAAATACGCTTGTTTCAAAAAAGGACCCCAAAAAAGGCATGCTCTGCAGGGAAAATTGTAAGCTTTCATATAACAGTCGCTTCCCAGTAGAAGATAGACATGTACTTCTTGAGGAATTTTACGAACTTGATATTAACACGAAAAAAGCTTTATTATTTAAATCCATAGATAAAAAGGCAGTGTTGAGGTGAAAAAAATGTGGTGTAAAAGATAAAACAGCGTCCTATACATACAGCGTCCTATACATCAGCTACACTGATCTGAATAGTAGAGGAAGGTATTTCAACACACCACACAAAATAGGCCAAGAAGTTTAGCCCTTTGTTATGACACATATAAAGAGTTTTTCAGTGGATGTGTCCCTCTACTCAAGAAATGGAAATTCGCATAAAAATACTCCTCCTCTTCTTAATCTAAGTACGAGAGACATTTTAAATTAAGAAATGTTCCTATTTCAAAATGTTTGTGACAGAGTTTAATTTATTATTTTTAAACCCAAAAAGCGACTCATGTACTACTTATGATGTATGTGGGCAAACGAAGAGCATATTGAAAATTACACAGCAGGAAAGAAAGGGCTGAAAGCGGACAAAAAAAGCAAAAGTTCTAAACAACACAATTTACATTACAACAGACATGCAGCAAACAATGCCACTTCTCAAACTAACCACTTCTTTACCTTTGCCAATTGTGGTTTTATAATTTTGGGATATATTTTGTTACAGAGGAAGTGTGGAAATATGTAGTTCTACTGATATATACAGAATTGCCACATGGTTTGCCTGTACCAATATTTTATCATGAAGAAATACTTTGGTCGTATTGATCACAAATTTCCAGAAGTTGGCCACACCTATTTGGATTCCGATAGAGATTTTGGGAGAATAGAAAAGGTATTACGAAAACACGACAGCCGAAAAAATCAGCTTATTGATATGGCTCAACATTTTAGAAAGATCAGTGATCTACCACAAAAACTAAATTGGAAAAAAAGGATATACTTAATGAACCAGTCAGATTTAGGGATGGTATGAAATGGATAAGAGTCGAAGAATATCGTTCTTACTTCTATAAAGAATCGTATGATGAAAAAGTTTCATTTAGAATGGTTAGAATCCTTTAAAATAAGAATATAACATCAACAACTGACAATACTGAAATTGAAAGAGTTCGTAAAAAATATGGGACTATATCTGACGAAAAGAAAAAAATTCCAGGAATTACTGATGTTTGTAAAACAAGAGTATCGGTATTTCCATGAACTTATCCTAAAAAAATGATAATATTTCATGTTCATAGTAATTGGGCTTTTGAACAATTTTTTTGTCATGTATAAGTTTTATAACAAAACTATTTTTATTTTTATATTTTTCCTTATAATTAAAAAGTTAGATTAAATTGAAAATACATTTTTAAACCTGGTACCGATAACACGCCGACAATTCCCGAAAACAATCGGAGCAATCTGTGACTTCACAGAATGTACCGAAGGCCAATCGATTCGGCTCGGGGCAATTCGGTTACTTAATACCGAAATATTCTTTCGCTCTGTTTTTGAACAGACATTCCGAAAGAATCGGAGTTTCGGGCAAATAAAACAATTTATCGATCTTTAGTCATTGTTCTATATGTTTAACCTATATCTTTGACTGTATACTTGCTTTTAATTGTTATTTAGGCTTTCGGTGCTGTTTTCGGCGTTATTCTCATATATATAAAGACTCAAAGGTAAGTTCAGAATGAAATCAGATTAGGGTTTCGTTTTGTTTTTTGTATTCGTTTTTTTATTAATATTTTAATTATTAAATTTATTAATTTGATAGGGTAGGTTTAAACATAGATTAGAAAATTATTCAGTGGTTCCAGGATAAGTTGTGGTACATAGTGGGTAGATCTTAACAGGAGAGTTCCACACTTCGACTATAAGTTTTCCACTCAAATAAAAAAGGTTTAGGTGCCTTCTCTTATTTAGGAAATCTCTAGCTGGTCATGCATTAGAGTTAGTTAGCAGCCACATGTATTTATATTTGCAAATATTATTAAATCAAGAGTCTAATGTAGTAGTTTGTAAAACATGTAAGGCAAACATCACTATCGTTTTAAAAATACTGAAAACTTTAATTAAAGCAATAATGTAGTACGGGTTGATTTTTTTTTGAAAATATTGTTAATAGAGTTTAGTATGGTGATTTGAAGAATCAGTGTGGTTTTAAAAGGATTGCAAACTTCAATGAAAGCAGCCAAATAAATATGTATATAATTTTGGATAGTGATTGTTTTTATTCTGAATTGATTATTAATGTAGTTTACATATTATAGTCTACTGTAATATATTATCCTAGTTGGGGGAAGTTTTAATTATGTATATTTAACAGTGTATTCTTTATTGAAATAAAATTAGCGATTTAAACAGTATGTATGTATTCTAATTATTTCTAATTATGATTTATATTGTTTTTTCGCCCAAAAAGTAATTACAAAACTAGAAAATAACTTTTGGTTATTTAATATTTAACATTTTTCATTATTTTTGAAAACCAGTATTACAAATATATAATATATAATTTTTTTGGTTTGAGTATTTATTATCTGCTGAAGCCACACAATCGTGACATTGAATGTCTTGAACTTTTCTTAATTTTTCATTAATAGTCAAGGTAACTGTATAAGCTTTACTTCGAACTTTATGTGCTGGATATACACGTACTTTTACAATGCAAATACCATTTTTGCGATTAAGTTGAACAAAACCTATAGCCTTGTCACCGTAACTCTCCGGTAACACCTTACAAATAGTTTAATTATATTTAATAGAAATATTTTGTTTCTTATTTACATTTACATTATTATTTTTTAAAAAACTTACATCGGTGCTTTAGCACCTCGAACTTCAGCTGAATTGAACCGAATGTCATTTTTCAGAAAATTTGTGACCATAAAAATATCCACTGCAGGTATATTATTAGAATTAACCTTTATGAACCGAATATGACAGTATATATATACAAATAGAAGCCGTTAATGACGTCACAAACATAGCAGCCAATCGTGGCGCTTTCGTAATCACGTGATTTTTATTAAAATTTTATACATTTTAATTCATTTATTGTAACAAGTATTGTAATTGTAATGTATTGTATGTATTGTAATTGTAACAAGTTTTTAAAAAGTGTTTCGCATCGATTATCAATATTATTTATGATAAAGTTTTAAAATAAAGTAAAAAAAATGATAATTATTTTTTATTCAAAAGCCTAATTCAAGTTTTATATTTAACCTTTATTTTGTTAATCTAGAATTAAAATTTTGTTTAATACATCAATATTGTATAAATCAGATTTTTATTTTTTTTTGGTTTTACATGTTTTCTTCAGTTTTGCGAAGAAGTAAGAAGTCAATTTTTTACAACTTTCACTTAAAAAACATTCGCATAACTCGGACAATTGCGAACATAAGACCACAATTGCTTGAAAAAGTGGTCGGAAATTGGATGTGGAGTGCTTGGAAAAAGTGGACAGAATGCACTTTGTCCTAATTAGTCGCGGCGAACATTTATCCAAAATTGTTTTCAAATATTAATGCCATTGAAAGTTACTTCACATAAAATAGATAGTTTCAAGACATCTAATTTGGTTGATATTCAAGTTGAATTTAAAGTTCCGATGCACTAAAAATCACCCATGTATACTACAAAGGTGTAAAGCTATATAATATGTTATAATAAACGTTTTAAACACATTTAAAATGACGAGTTAAAAAATTAGACCGCGAGTTTCTTATAAGTTAAAATTTTTACATAATAGATAAAAACATGTTTTATTAGTAGTTAGATTAAATGTTTATGTGTATGCTGATTGTTATATCATGTATTATTTATGCGTGGTGTCACTGAACATTACCTCAGTTTTGATTATGACCTGATCCATATATGCGTTGTATTGTCGTAAGGATTGAATGAATTATTATCTCAGTTAAGAAATATTGTTTTGAATTTTAGAAATAAGTCAAGATCTGATAACATATGGTATGCTATATATGATTATTAAAAAGCGTTTTTAGTATGTAAGTTGTCAATTGTTTACTTTAATCAACATATCGCTGTCTATTGGTTGGGGTTTCAAAGTTGTTAAAACAACATTGGTGTCGATTACCAAAAGTTAAAAATCATTATTAGCAGGATATTTTATCAGCCTTCCGACAGTTTTTAATAAAATACTGGCCACAGTAGTGTGGAGTTAATTGGAGTTTGAACTGCAACAGTACAGCGTCAGCACATTGCCGAAGATAGTGTTAGTGTCAATGTCAACTTAAATCATACCTTTGAGGTGATTAACAGGGATAATCTGAATGAGAAGCTGCAATACTATGGGGTGACATTTTACATTAAGGAGTGGCTTAAACTATATTTGAGTGAACGCTTTCATCAATCAAAAGTAAATGGAGGTACGTCAGGGGTTATAAAAATGACATAGGTATCCCGCAAGGGGACGTATTGGGCCATTTTCTCTTCTAATATCAATGACATATAAGAACATAAATGTTTTAAGAACATAAATGTTAATAGATTAAAACTAAATTCTGATTCTGAAAAGTATCTAAAAATATCTGATTCTGAAAAGTATGGCCATTTGCAAATTGTTTTTTTATAAAACATTTAATATTTAGATAGAAAAATCTAATATTAAAATCATTAATTAAATTGAACATCTTAGGGTGGTAGTTATTTCTCAGTGAAAATTTTATATGTACCTAATTGCAGGTGAAAAAATAACTAATTTTTTCGGAAGATATCATATACTTTAAACAGTTGGTTATGTCCATTTTACTTATTGTAGTTCGTTATTGCTAAGTTGTAATAAAAGCCAAATAAGTAGTTTGCAACTCAGTTTTTTTATTGGAAGATTTGGAGTGACACTAAACTCGAAGAGATTTACCACTAAACACCAAATCATTTGTTTTAACTTCGCGCCGCGCATTTCGCTAACCATGTTTGCATCATCAGGAGATGATTCAATCTCCTGCAGAAATTGAATAATTTCCTGACGATCCTAATATGACTAGCAAAACGCGCGTCGAGAAGTCGAAAAAAAGGAGATTTGATGTTCAGTGGTAACTCTCTTTGATCATAAATTAGGTTTTCGGTCTTGTTTATAACTGTTATCAAATAAGGCAAGTATATATCGATAAAAATAACGTTGCGTTCTTTTGGGTAGGTCTTGGTATGACACAGTTTTGGTATGACACAGTCAATATTCTTATGGTTTTTCTTGATATCCTGAAAGGTTCTTAATAGCGAAGTAAGAACACACATAATGTAATATTTGCTGAAGAGATAACTTCGAAATTAATTTGTTAACAAAGTGCCTACATACCGGATTCTCTCTTCCGGAATGTTATTCAGCTATTTGATCTTCCGCCAGCAGAACTAAAAAATGTGCAAATTTTGAGACTAATTATAAATAAAACTGTGAATATTATTTAGAAAGAAACCCTCGTCTTTTGAAGTAAACCTTTATCCACTACCAAAGCACGAATATTTCCCGATACTGGTCCCGATTTTTGCTAGGTAGTCAATGAGAAGCACATCACAGAAATCCCAGAAAACCGTAACGACACGTAGTCCTACGCACTATTTTAACTGTTGCTTCGTTTCTGACAAGTAATCCGTCTTTTATCTACTATTAAAAAAGGTCGAAGAAACTCAGCAGAATCGCATTTAAAAAAGTCTAATTATCTTTGAGAAGTGTTCAATCCTCATCAAACCAAAATCTTTTTCGTAGCCAAAACGTCGTTAAAAATGCAGTGGATGCAGTCACAACGTACCTTTAGTTGCCGATTATTTATTACGACATTGTGAAAGCGTCTAACGATTTTATTAGTAGCAGCAGTTTTTGGGACGGTAGGGACCACGTTTAAATACAGCAGTCCACTTTTTTACACTCCTCTACATGCTGGCTTATTATGGGCCCAGTTCAGCCATCGCCATCGTGTAGATGGACAACGACGTGCCGATGTTTGGCTGGTGGTGGCGGAAGATGGCTTTGTGAGCGATTTTTCTTCCATGCCAGCATGCGCAAGCACCCGGGGGACCTCATATAGTGCCCCTTGTTTCACCAGTTCCAGCTGTTACTACTGTGTTTTCACTCCGTTCCGTTTATTTGTTTATTTACATAATAATTAAACACATGAGCCTTGTAAACAGCTGCCGCCGCAACCACCATTACGTCCATGTTTTCCACAAAACAAAAAATCTCGAACGGAAAGAAAGATTTCGAAGTATGGAGCACGTGGCTCACTCTCGCCCATTCCAGACTAGCCCATCGAAGACCAACCGTGGCCACCATTCATGGCGGCTCATCATGCCTATCATGTCCTCTGCCCATCATGAACCAGAGTGAAGAGGAGCCTTTAAAGTTAAACTCTTTTTGCATATGCGTAGAGCCTAAATAATCTAAAATAAAGTATTTTGTAACAACTCTAACATCATCATCTCAACAAAATTTGATCTATTTTTTAGAAATCTCTCGATTGCTATAAACAAACAACTAAACGCACACCTCTTAAACTTCACAGCGAGCCATCAAATTAATCATACATAATACATTTTGAATTGAATATTGATGAATTGAATTCATCATTGAACATGGTTTTATTGTTTTTCAAAATATTCCCCGCGATCATCGATCTACTTTTGCACAGTTTTGAACCAATTTTCATAGCACTTTTCCCATTCCGATTGAGATATTTTAGAAAAATCGAAAATTAAAATCATTAATTAAATTAAATATCTTAAGGTGGTAGTTATTTCTCAGTGAAAATTTTATACGTACTTAATTGCAGGTGCAAAGAATAGGTAATTTGTTCGGAAGATATCGTATAATTTAAATAGTTAGTTATGTCCATTTTACTTATTGTGGTTCGTTCGTTTACTTATTTACTTATTACACTACAGTGTATTATTGCTAAGTTGTAATAAAAGCCAAATAAGTAGTTTGTAACTCAGTTTTTCTATTGGAACATTTGGTGTAACACTAAACTCGGAGAGATTTACCACTAAACACCAAATCATTTGTTTTAACTTCGCGCCAAGCATTTCGCTAACCATGTTAGCATCATCAGGGGATGATTCAATCTCCTGAATAAATTAAATCATTTCCTGAATTTGTCATGCATTTTGAACGCATTAACCGCTTCTTCTGGCGTCGAAAATCGTTGACAAGGTAGTTTTAACAAAAAGAAATCATTGGGTGCCAAATCACGACTGTACGGTGGATGACCCATCAATTCGATATTTTGACCTGCCAAATGTTGAGTTGTTCGTTCCGAAGTGTGAGAGCTCGCGTTGTCATGGTGAAGAATACCATTCTTGTGTACCATTCAGAATTGACCATTCTACGATTCTCTAGTGGCATCTCAAAAAAATAACCGATGATTTGCTTCCAAATACTTGATCCAGTGCTTCTTGCGCGAACAACTTTTGTTGGGTTTAGCTCATTTTGGAAGACTCATATAGTCGACTGCTGTTTTCTTTGCGTGCTCATACGCATGAATCCAAGATTTGTCACCTATGTAGATGTTATGCACGGCTTTTAACGCACCACGATTGTATTTTTTGAGCATTTCTTTGCACAAATCGACTCAATTCAACTGTCAATTACTGTCACAACTGTCAAATTATGCGGAATCCAACGCACACAAATCTTGTTCACCGCTAAATGTTCATGTAAAATCTTGTGTATGCTTGTCATACTAATACCCAAGGATGCCACAAACTCACTGTATGTCACATGACGGCTTTGCGCAATTCGCGCACAGTATCGATGTTTTCTAGCACAACAACCGATTTTAGATGATCTTCTTTAAATTCGTCGTTAAACGAACAACGGCCACGATTGAATTCACTAAAACCAATGATAACAGTGGTTTTAGATGGTGCTTGATCACCAAAAGTCGATGTGAGTTGATCGATGCACTGTTGTTGAGGTAATTCACGTCGAAAGTAGTAGCAAATCATCGCACGAAAATTCTCACGAGATAATTTCATTTTTTGGGTGAGATGAAATTTTCAAGTCACTGAACAACACAAATAGCGTCCGTACGATAAAATGTTCTGAGTACTTGTACACTCCAAAATGACAATCTTTACTATGTATATGTCAGATAGCGCCTAGTAACACCATTGATTGCAATTCCAAATTGCCAAATTGCACGAACTGTGCGCACCGACCTTACTCGACCGACCTGGCACCCAGTAACTTTTTTCTGTCCCCTAACTTGAAAAGATGACTCGCAGCAAAAAAAATCAGCTCAAATGAAGAGGTTATCGCCGAGACAGAAGAGTATTTTGGACAGTTTAAAAAATCGTATTTTTTAGACGGTTCCAAAAAAAGAAGATTACGTTAAAAAATAAAAATAAATTTGTGAAAAAAATTACGTCGTTATTTCAAACACGGGTACTTACTAATCAGCCCTCGTAGTATAATTGTTTTCTTGTGGCTATAAACCCCTTTTTTGTGTATATACCTTATGACAGCTCTCGTTATAATTGCTTTCATTATTAAACAAATACAAATACCAGTACATTAAAGATTAATAAATTATGAACCTAACGTAAAGACAGACTATTGAAAAGTTTATTAAGGCCAATTTTGTTAAAGCCCACAAACAACACTTTTTGTATTTGTCGATTAAAGGCCACTATGTAACGAACAATAATTCGTGGAAAAAAATTGACCTTTTGATCATTCCAATAGTATAACTAAACCGAATTTGACACCCAAATTGATTTAGAAGGTCCATATATACGTTTTATTATCAAGTACAATAGAGTTAATAATTGAACCCATATTGAATCCCCTGTTTAAAATGCAATATACGTATCCTGTCAAAATAGCCTTATTATTAGATTTATTGACATTATTAGGGAACTGCTGGAGAGCGTTAACTATGCTTCCGCTTTACACCTGTGTAATACGTTGTGGTATTATCAGATGTCCCGACATGTAACTTAATTACTGCCTCTGCTTTGTCATGGCGTCTGTGGTCAAACTGACATTATTGATTAATTAGCATTCATTCATCATTGTTGCTTAAGAAAACATTTATTAGGATGACAAATTTGCTTAAATTTTAGTATATAGAGAATTATAACTTCAGCATTAGAGAATATATTAAAAACAGTAAAATTCTACATTTATTAATTACACTGGTCAACAAGATTTTTACCTAACGATAATTAGTTGTATTATCAAGAAGAACGCGGTGACTACTCATCAACAACATAATTTGCACAGCTTTTAGCTCGACTTTGGGACGACGTTATCAAGGAAGGTGGAGTCCTGTTATACTAGCAGATTATTGTTGAATATTATGAAGAGACACTATAGATATTAATTGTAAAAGACGAAGCACTTCAACTGTACATTTTTAAAATTATTAAAATTAATTAATCTAAATAAATCCTTAATTGGATTATAAATCTTATTGACTGATATCTAAAAAAAACTGAGTTAACCAGAGCATGAAATTAATACCACTGTGAATGTTTTTTAATGCTTTCTCAAAATTATTTAGTTATTTCATGGGCTTATAAAAGTTGGTAATTTGTTGATCAGTGTTATTTAAGGCATTTTTATATTATAATATAAAATAACTAATTTTACTAATTTTACTAATATATAAATCTTAGTAAATACTAATTTACTAATATTTATACTAATTTTTAAATATTTTAATCAACTAAAGTACCTTAAAGACATAGGCACTATACAAATTCACATTTTTGTTACAGATAACCGATTTACCGAGTTGAATTTCAATTTTTTCGACAAAAAAACAACATTTCTGTTAAGAGCAGGTCTCAAACGTTTTGTTAATGTTACCCTAATAAAAGTTGAAATATTTTATGGTAAAACTAAATGGTAAACTATGGTAACTGGGATCAAGGATTGGAACGAGTTGGCCTAGGGTGTTACCAGTTTTATACCTCACTGCTACGACAGGATTGCCGGCATATTATATACAAGAGAATTTTCTTGTGATGAAGAAATCGTGCAAAATATTAAATTTCGCGATAGTTAATTCAAAGAATTTGGAGACTAGAGGGAGGCCGGTTTCTCGATAGATCTGTTTGTTCCTAACGAACCAGAGTAGATTAAGGGCCATACACAGGAATTGGTTTTTGGAATGTTTGGAGCTGATTATGTTGGTGTGGGAGAAATCTATATAAGATTCATATAATACAAAGGATCTTGTTAGACCCTGATATATCAGGTTATTGATTTTCGAAGATAACTTATTCGTTTTGCAAATCAGCGGGTACCGTAATTTAATGATAGCGTATCCTTTCAAAGTGGATGCTGAAGTTGAGGTTGGACATTTTAATGAGCCCTTAAATTGCAAACCTATGGGAACATTATAACGCGCAGTATGGCTGAGGTTGATCTACTAGCTCCAAATTTCAGCCATTTGATTGCAGTATTAAGCTGACCCTAAACTTTGTTATGAACTGCAGACGTGAGACGTTATGTGACAAAAAAAATTGAATTGGGTCTTAATTGGGAATTAAATTGGTTTATTAAAAACTTTCGATGTGTTGAAAAAGACAGCACCGAGATGCTGATTTTTTCGGAAAGCCTGATTAATTTTGGCGATCAGACTGGTCGTCTGATTAAGGGGATATATGTCCTATTCGGAAACCACTCGTTTCCAATGCGAAGAGAATCGTTCTATCCACTATTTTGGAAAGAGATCCGATTAGGCTGATTAAAGACCAATCTGAAGGGAACATTTTTTGAAAATATTGGGAAATAGTGTAGTAAAAATGTATTTACGATGTTGTGATCTCCGCTATCCTCTGCACTCAATAACAATATGTGAAAAACCTTCATTGGGCTTTTAGCAATGGAGCACATACCCAACAAAAGTGCTTGTAGCTTGTTTATGGTATTTAATTATCGACGCACAAGTCTTTGTTTCGATATACATTCTGTCAAGAAAGTACCGAAAATCGAAAGTACCGAAAAATGTTTATTATTTATCCAAATTTATTGTATCACCTTCAAAGTAGGGTCCTTCCTAAATAATATACTTATGACAATGAGTAATCCAATTGTTAAAACATTTTTTAAACGCATTTTCCGGAATCGACTTCAGTTCTAGCCGCGAATACTCTTTTATATCTTCTATCGACTGAATACGGGTGCCTCGAGAGGAAGTCGGCCAGAGCCATATCAGGTAAATACGGTGGTTGTTCGATGGCATTTGTTGAGTTTTTGGCCAGAAATTCGTTTACAAGATAGCCTTGTGAGATGATGCGTCGTTGTGATACTGTGATGATCATAAGTACTAGAAGTTGAGAGCTACGTATATCTAGGGAAGGACAAACGAATAACCGCAAGTATAAATACGTAAACAGCACATAAAAAACAACGAAGATGATAGTAAGAGGTAATAAGAGATGTTAAACGATAGATAGTAAAAGATGTTAAACCTAGATGTAACATCTGTACTTACTTACGTGTCAGAAACGGGGACACTAACATCAACAAGAATCTACAAACAAAAGGTGCCACACCAACATATAGAACAAGCCATAGTGGGGTATATTTTGAAAGGCACAAAAACATTTACTTGGATTAGAAAGCCTTTACGATTGCTAAAACAAACAGAAGATAGACAGGTCACATCGTAGGAATAACAGAAAAGAAATTAGCAAAAATAACATTTATTTGAAAAATATATAGCAGGAAAGAAATAGTAGAGGAGGAAGTATTGATGCAAAAGAGGATTCAATGATTGCAAATGACAGAACGCATGAGTGATTGAAATGGCTAAAGCAAATATTTTGAAAAGCAATTAAGCCTTTTATACCTACTAATTAGAGTTTCTTCTTATGCTCTGCAGAAACAGTTGCAATTAATTAGTGGGGGAATAATTATTTTTAAAAATTTATAAAAACTAAATTCTAATAGTATAAAATAAATTTTAGTCTTTGGAAGCTATGTTGTTTAAGGCCAAGTTCTAAAAATAATATAAGAAAGAATCAATTGCTCTAAGTCAAAATCGTTCAACAATTCAGCAAAATTTAAAAATCACACCAATCGAATAAAGAGTATCCGCCCTGGTCAGTATTTCATTTGACTTTCTCATATATTTCACATAAAAGCCGACAAGTTTACAGGCAAATAGCTGACAGTAAGAGTGTGAAATATATCCCAATAAATCAGCGGATTCAGGATCGTCTAACAAAATTCGATTCTTAATATACTTACGGGCAAAATTTGTACCGAAATTATGACGACGAATCTGAATTTATATTCTGTTGATTTGTCCTGATTGGAAGCAGGAATAGCACTGATTATTTGAAATTAAAAAAAATATATATTAAAAATTTTCCTAATTTCATTATAGTGGTCTAAAGGATTTAGACACGAAGTAGATGACTGATTTCGTTGTAACTCTGAACCAATTTCGTCAAATGCGTAAATATAGGATCTTATTGAAATATGCAATTTCCGTTAGAATAAAATAAATTCACTCCTGCAATATAACTGTTTTGTAAGATGTACAAGGTGCATCTCACAGAAAACAGAACTTTTTAAAAATATATATTTCCAGTTGCCCCATCTTTTGACGAGGCAGGGTAAGCGTTGGAAAGGTGCATCCTTCGGTGACGTTCTGATTTCATGATAATCGGATGATTAGAAGCCAAGTTATTGCGCTTAAAGAGTCAGTGTGTTTATGCGATCGCTCAAATAATTAACATCCGTCAAAAAAAAAGCGAATATTAAGTTTTGTTTTAAACTCTTTATAAAACATTCACCAAAACGTTTCAATTAATGAAACAAGCATATGGTGAGGATTGTTTATCTCGTGGTAGAGTCCACGAGTGGTTTAAACCAATCAAAAAAGGTGAGGACGACGAACATACTGATCCGAAAAATTCCGTGGTTACTTAACCAAACATTAAAATTGTACGAAATTTTTTAAAAAATCAATCAAAATCTACGTTGCTACACATGGAAATCGAATTGAACATGTTCGAAGATTCAATTCATCGCATTTTGACCGATCATTTGGGACTTCAGAAGGTTTGTGCACGCTTTGTTCCACACAAATTGACCGACGACCAAAAATGGTTCCGAATCCAATATTATTACTGTAGTAATCCAAGTACAGCATTGTTATTGGAGATGAGACTTGGTGCGAACTGTGCCCAAGGAGGTCGTTCCACCCGCTGAAACGATCAATGCTGTGTTCTATCTTGGTATTATGAAGCATCTGTTGTCGCGTATTCGTTGTGTGCGTCCACAATATCGTCTGTCGAAACAAGGCAGCTAGCGCTTGTTACACTGTTCACCATTACTGTTTTCTTCACCAAAAATGGCATTTTAACCATTAAGCATTCACCATTCTCATCTGATTTGGTTCCCTGCGACTTCTATCTCGTTGAAAAACTTCATTTGCCGATGAAAAGACAGAGTTATGCCGACATTGAAGCCATACAAAAGGCGTCGGCCGCCATCCTGAAGGACATATATTTGGCTCAGCTCAAAAATTCATTCGTCAACCTAATTGGCCATGCAAAACGTGGCATTGACGCGCGAGGAGGCTATTTTGATTAAAAGTAATGATTTTTGCTGAAAAAATAAATATTTGTGATTTTTTAAGTTCGGTTTTCCCAGAGACGCATCTTAGTAGTGTTTGATAATTCGTAGAGTAGGACTGACATGGAAAGCCTTCGGAAGATTTGGAAACATCTTGCTATGTAGCTTTTGTATGTGTTTGAAAAGGATGATGTTTAACCAGCACGTCCTGCCTGTTATGGTGTATAGAGCGAACAGCTTGATATTGACCAAACAAACTGTGAACAAAATTAGTGTCACTCAATATGCTATGAAGCGATCTATGCTGGGTTTACCTCTTATAGATCGTATAAAAAACGTTGATCCGAAAGAAATAGAGAACTAGACTTGAGGAAGTTGTACAAACAATAGCTGCCATGAAGTGAAACTAGGAAGGGCACATTGCTAGAATGACCGATGATAGATGGGCAAGACGCATAATAGAATAACAACCAAGACAAGATTCTATGAGGAATAGAATAGAGGATTATTCCATCCATTATTATATGTCTTTAAAAATAAATCGCAAAGTACTACTGAAATTGATTGCCACCAGCAATGTTACTTTGAATAGGAAGTTACTTTGAAAAATAAGTGATATTATGGTGTGAAAGATTGTTCAAGTTGAACCGTTGTTCAAGCTGTTTCGTTAATTTTTTTTTGTGCTGTTAAGATGCAATTTATGATATTTTTAAATTATTTGTACAACCCAACAGGGCCAGACACTAATATTTTCAAAGATATTTGCAAGCATTTAACTATTGTAACCATAGAATATCACCATAAACCATGAAAAACATTAACAACCATACAATAATATAACAAGTTTTGTCAATTACACAACTTTTTATAATAGTAATTCCGTGTAACTACGGAGAATATTTTTTGTCAGTTAGGTTATTAAGGCATGTTATTGAAATTATATTGACATGTTTCAATTTTGGAATTCTTAGTGTGAAAACTAAAGGAGATAAAAATACAAAATAATTTTGTTCATCTCTAATACTGCTGTCAATTTATAGTCTTTTTGCATCTACATCTTAATTAATGAAAACTCATTTCACGAGAGTGGGTATTTCAAGACTGAAAAAACTACATTTTCGCATATAGAAGGTATCTAATATATTTAGTAAAGTTATTAATACATTTTCTTCATCAAGACGAGAGGCATACCGAGAGGATGCGACGAGAGGCATACCGAGAGGATGCGACGAGGACGAGAGGATGATTATCATTGAAATATAGTAGTTATGTTAGAAAATATAAATAAAGCTAATCAATGAAATAATTGACTGAATTGAAATAATAACTGAGGTAGCCGATATTTGAAGGAAATTAATTCTAAATAAATAATAAATAAGATTAATATCTAAAATTTCCACAAATTTTTAAAATTGTATGTATAACAATTGTTTCTACACGGTGTATTTTTTAAATACAAACTATGTTAAACCTGCAGTACTTTTAGTTAGCTTAATACTTTTCATCAAGAAATAACCCGAACTACAAAACGACGCTACAAAAGGTATACATTGAGCATGAGAACAGGTTGCACAAAGTTAACATCAGTATAAACGAATAAACAGATTATTCCACTCAATGAAAACAGTATTCTTCAATAAGAGAGATGTAAAATATAAACGTCAAAATTTTACAATTTTTGTTCATCCCAACTATGGAAGTCATATCCAGGACTAACGGATATATTAAAAACAAAAAGTTTTTCTTCTAGAAATGAAAATTTTAATGAAATTAGAACAGAAGAGACTAGATAAAAAAATTAGGCCATATGCATAGACTTGAAGTTACTTCTAACATAGTAAAATACTAGAAGGATAGTTGAGTTGGTTTGAGAACCTGACTTGAATGAAGGATGGAAATCCAGGGATTCCCATTTCCAGGAAATATGGGATTCAAGGCAGGATAGAAAAAATCCAAAGATAGATCGAGAGAAGTCTGGAATTAGGAAATTGTAACTTCTCACTGCAGGACAAAATTAGTCTCTGTTCACTAGATGTTTCAAATGTTAACGGCTCATCAAAAGCGTTTTAGACAGTCTCCTGTTTGGCAAACCTCGTGATAATTATATTGAGCTTCCAATTAATTGGAACCACTGAGGAACTTCGTTTTGTTTCAACCAAAATAACGTGTCAAGTCACAAAAACTGTGGTTCAATGACTACCATTCACACCTCTAGCTTTTTGGCAAACAGATTTAGCTTCCAGTTATCATTTTAAATTCTCTATGACTGAATACAGATTTACAGAAAAACCATTTTCCTGATAACCTCTACGACATCCAGCATGACCAAAAAATTATGTCTTATCCCAAGGCATCGAAATCATTCGTCCCCAGTTTTTAAAGGCTTTTTTTTTGTTTTCTTTTTTATAAATTTAGTTCTGCTTCATGTACGCCAAGATTCCCATTGATTGATATTTAAGTTCTGTTGAATATATTTCTCAAGCTGTTTTTACAAATGAGGATCACTTTTTAATCCAAAAAGCTATTGGAAAAGTGTAAAATATTCATACGATAGGCTCCGCTTAAAAAACTGATTGAATAATATCATGCACAATCATTTTCACATTCAACCGCATACACCCATACACTTACCGACATAAATCGCCGTTGAGTTATGATGTGGATCGTAAGGGCATACGGCTTGACCCGCTTTCTCCTTCTCCAAGGTGTAATTCCTGTTAAGAACGTTGTATTCACGGCAAATGGGTTTGAAAGCGTTCGTACCGCACAGTAACAAACGGCCCTGGGCAGTCTTCGCCATTATACGGATGTAATTTTGGCAGTTCTCCTGGAAAATAAAGAAAAATAACGTCATAATTGCGCCGACGCTCGTTTATCAACTTAAGACCTACGGATGTTATTTATTAGCGGGATTAGGCGTACGTTTTCGTCTAGCTCTATTGCCTTTTTAAAAAGAGATTTCCGTCGCCCCCTTCTATCATCTTAACTTATTATTATTGAGATGGATTGCTTATTTTATTATATGTTGCTGAATAAATAAAGGCTTTTGGATATAAAAAATCAATTAATCCTAATATATGGATATTTCAATCGTCAAAAATCATTATTTATCAAAAATATAAAGGTAGAATATCACGCAAAGCACAAATTAATGAACATTCTTTATTATGATTATAGTTTATTAAAACTGATTTTTCTTTATAACAGGATTATATTTTAAATATCTGGATGATAATATGTGCAATGTGTTTATATGTGCAATAGACCTGAAAAGGTTTTTGATACTGTGCCACGAGACAAATTCTAGTCTTCACTAGAAAATAAAGGAACAAAAACTGGACTCCTTAACGCAGTCCAAAGCATGTATTATGGAACCCAAAATGTAATAAGAACAGATAACACTTTTACAAGGACTTTTGTTACACACAAAGAAGTTAGGCAAAATAAGGAATTCTACAGCATCAACCTCACTATCAGCAAAAATTGTTCGTATTCCAGCAATTGAAAAATTGGAAGATGCATTAACATTATGGATTGAATACTGTAGCCAGAAGAGAAGGCCTCTTAGTGGTGATATAATCCATGAGAAAGCTACTAAGCATCTTTACGCGCATTTTAAAGAACCTGATGATAAACATACGGATGGAGGATTTCAAGCACCGGAAGGTCGGTTCAATAAGTTTAAAGTACGACAATCACTATAGAATATCAAAATTGTTGGAGAAGCTGCATCCACAGACACTTCAGCAGCAGCAATATATAGAGTTTTTCAACAAGGGCGGATCGTTGAAACAAAATTATTTTTTTATTTAAAAGACCCATGTATGCCATTACGTGTGCAATATAACATCGTTCAAATATCCGCCGCGGCTTCTTCCGGTGGCACGGATCCGAGTGACTCTGCCGCATAAATCTGGCTAAATTTGAGCGAATTTGAGCCTGTATTATATTGATTTTAAGGGCATCAGTCGATTGCGTCTTAATGGTATAGACCTGCGACTTCAGCAAACCCCACAAGAAAAAGTCTAGCGAGATCAAATCGCACGATCTTGGTGGCCAATTCACGTTATCTCTGCGAGAGATAACCATACCCTCAAATCGTCCAAGCCGAATGTCCATTGTGGCGTTTGCTATATGGTACGTAGCACCATCTACTAGAACCACATGTCGTCCGCGTTCATATCGTTCAATTTGGTCCAAAATAAATCGATTATCATCGTTCTGCAGCGCACGCCGTTGATGGTGATGGCCACCAATGTCGTTTTCGAAAAAGTACGGACCAAGAGTAACCAAACAGTAACTTTTTGTGGATGCATTGATACCTGTTGAACCTCGTGTGGGTTGGCGTTGTCTCATATATGGCAATTATGCTTGTTAACATAGCTATTCATCCAAAAATGCGTCTCGTCGCTAAAGATAATTTTTCGGACAAAATTGGGGTCCTCTTTCAAATGCTCCGAAGCCCCTCAGCGAACAAAGCGGCGTTGTCTATGGTCATTAACTTTGAGCTCCTGAATCAGGTGGATCTTGTACGGGTGGGGGCCCAAATTCCAATGCAAAATTCACTTAGTCGAAGCCTGAGAAAGGCCGAGTTCTTGTACACAGCGAGGAATTCACTGCGTCGGGACGATCTGACGTTCCTTTGACGTACAAGTGTTGGCTGATTGTTTACCGAACCGGTCGTCTCGAATTTGGTCACTAAACGTTGGTGAGTCGACTTTTAAGGGCCACCGCCTCTACCGTAAAATGGGTGCAACGCGCGCAATATTTGCATTAACGAAACACTCATTTTGATAATAAATTTTATCATTTGGATGTGCTGCTGAACCATGTAACCTGTTATGGTGACAACAAATTAGACAGACGCCGCCAAAACAACATGGCCACCACAGGCCAACATCGATCCGTTCCAGTTGAAAATATAGAACTATTTTCAAAGATAATTGTTGATGGATGCAAACCTGAACAAGTGTTATGGAATGCAGACGAAACTGCTCTGTTTTGGATCAAAATACCAAACAAACTTTTAAAAGTGAAAAGCTCGCCACTGGTTTTAAGGCAGCAAATGATACACTGAGATTTACACTGTTGCTCTGTTCTAATGCACCAGGAGATTGTTTAATTAAGCCACTTATGCTTGCTTTCGCGTTTCGCGCCCTCCATCCACCCGAGATTATTTTCTAAAATAATCCCGTATCTGCACTATTTGGTAGATGGGATAAGGTTTCCGTAGTCGAAAGCTACTCACAAAACCGTTATCTTCTCTTCCATTGGTGTTTCCGCTGCTTGGCCGCCGACGGGGTGGGCCAAGCGCTTCGCACCACTCCCCTCTGGGGGACAAGTACCAGAGGGGGGTGTAATCTTAAAGTATTTATTTTCCGATCACACTGATGGTGTTTCGGTCAATGTATATCTCTTACCTTTTAACCTGAAAAAGAGAAAAACTTCACTTCACTGCACATCGCCAATTTCTTTCCTTTTTTCCCAAACGGGGACATAGTCCCATCCCGCGTTGGGCAACAGTCAACCTAATCCTCCAAGAGTTGGAGTTTCGGTCTTCTGCGCCGTCGACCACCCAAAGCTGCGATGTCTTCCGGACGATAGTCCGTTAACCTTCGCAGTTCTTGATTTGCGTGGTCCCGTATCTTCAGAAAGGCTTTCTCTGCCTTTTTTTGCATGCACTGCCTAAAGGGAGTCCACATCATCTCTCTGTGTATCTGTACATTGGAGATGTACCAAGGGGCATCGAGAGCTAGTCTCACTAGCTTGTTCTCGTAACTTTCCAATTGCTTGATGTAGGATTTTGCCGCGTAGCCCCACGCGATCGATCCATACATCATAACGCTTCTCACTAATGATCTGATCATTAGGATCTTTAGCTTCACGTCTAATTTGCTTGTTCTGCAAATTAGCGGGTAAGCTATCTTCACAACAGACACGGCTTTACACCGTGCGTTCTTCGCATGTTGCCTCCATGACATCGTCTTGTCGAAGGTGACACCTAGATACTTTACAGTATCCTTCCATGCCACTCTTTCGCCTTCTATTTCCAGTTGATGACCGGGTCTGCTCTTTCTCTGCGAGACGTGTATAGCCTGTGTCTTGGCGATGTTCACCTTGATCTTCCAGGCTATCAGATCGTCCAGGTGTTCCTGGACGAATCCGACGGCGCGGTCCGGTCGTTTGTGTCGTGCCATAATGGCCGTGTCGTCTGCATACAGGGCTATCCTAGTGTTGTTCCTCCGCGGAATATCACTGGTGTATACATTGTAGAGGTGGGGCGCTAGCACCGCTCCTTGCGGTACTCCTGCCTCCACCCATCTTCTGGCCGATTTGACTGCACCCATTTTCACAGAGAAACTTCGTTCTCTTAGGTATGAGTCAATTAGCTCGGTGATCCATTCTGGGAAACCCAGTTCGATCATCTTATGTATCAGACCATCGTGCCATACCCTGTCGAAAGCTCTTTCAACATCGAGTAGGACGATGGCCGTGCCTTGTCTTCTGTCCAGGGTTTCTGTTATGTATTCAGTGACACATAACAGTTGTTCTTCTGACGAGTGGTTTTTCCTGAACCCGAATTGTTCGGGTGGAAGGATGCTATTATCTTCGAGCACCTTCGCAAATCTCTTTAGAACCACTCGCTCCACGACCTTGCTTATTGCTGGCAATAAGCTAATCGGTCGGTAATTTTGAGGGAACTTTTTGTCCTTCCCTGGCTTCGGTATCATTCTCACCATTGCGTATTTCCATCTATCCGGGAAATACCGCAGTCTGATGACTGCGTTTGCAATGGCGGTGATGGCGGCAATTCCTTTTCTCGGCAGCTTTTTCAGCATGCGATTGGTTACCCCATCGCACCCTGGAGCTTTCTTGAGCCGTATCTTCTGGATTATACCCTTGACCTCCTTCGGAGTTGCAAACTCCGGAGGCGGCCTGGGCCCAATCCTCTCACGGAAGTTCTTTACCGTTTTCTTGACTAACCTCTCGAGGTTTTCGTCATCGTCGTCGTGAGAGTTGATAACACACTCTCTTTCTAGCGCGTCCGCCATGGCTTCAGATTTTTCTGCATCCGTGTAGACCAATCCATTTCTTCCGTGTATCGTCTTTACATCCGGATCTCTCTTGAGCGCCCTGTAGACTCCCTTATGCTTGCTGTGCTTTGAAATATCACAACAAGGACAACCTACCAGTGTTTTTGATGTTGAAACAAAAAGGCGTGGGTTACGTTAAGTGCCATTTTTTGTGAGTGGTTCCGGAATTGTTTCGTCCCTGAAGCTGAAACTTATTTAAATAAAAATAATTTCGATTTCAAAGCGGTTCTAGCTTTGGACAATGCTCCAGGCCACCCTCGTGAGCTAGAAGCTATTCATCCAAATATTAAGGGGACATTATATTATTGATTTTAAAGTGTATTGTTAACATAAAAGAATCATTGCAAGTATTGAGCTATACACATTGAAATCATGCTGGAGAAAACTGTGGCCTGATCTAGGTGTCGGTAATGATGAAAAATCCGTGCAAATTTAAACATTAACTGAAAATATTGTTCAAGTTGAAAATGGCATAAATGGAATTCAAGCAAAGAATTGCTTGAATCGCAAGATGAAGATATGACTGAAACAGACTTGGAGGAAATGCTTAATATCCATCATATTGAAGAGAAAGTGTCAACGAGCACTGAGAAGGTAATATTGAACTAAAAAAAACCTGAGTGAAGGTTTGTGAATGGTAAATGAGTTTTTTAATTTCTTCATAAAAATTGATCCATCTATGGAAAGAAGTCTTGTTTTTAAAAGGCAAATTGTTAATGCCACAGCCGAATATCAATCTGAATTGAAAGATCTTCTAAAAGGGCAATCAAGAAAATATTACCAAATTTTTTAATTAATTCCTAAGCCTGATAATAATTATTAATATTGCTAAAAAATCTCTCACGAAATTGCTTTAATTATATATTTATTCTTTTTATTATGAAACCTTGGAACATATACCATATAATCCCGTACAAATTACCATTCCGTATTCACGGTTTCTTTATTTGCGGTGTATTTACGGGCGAATAAGAAGCTTTGACTATATATTGACTTAATTTTAACGTATTCAAACTAAACCGAACTAATGTCAGTTGAAGTATGGCAAGAATCTTTAAGACAATTTGGGATGAAAATAAATCAGGAAAAACAGAAATTTGTTTAGTTTATAAAGAAGAATATATAACAATGACAGAGATTAAATGCAGCAAAGGGGCTAAAGTATTTGGGAACAGTTATAGACAGTAAAGGGAAAATTGAGGCGGGTCGCCAACAATAGAATAAAATCAACAAACACACTATTCCATGATTTGAAATCGCTTTTTCTGAATAAGAGGGAAGTATCTACAATGATCAAAATTAAAATCTACGACAGTTTTTATTCCTACTCTTCTATATGGGAGTGAATTATGGGTTCTAATGAAAAGATATAAATTCAAAATGACAACCATGGAGATGAAAATATTGCAGAAAATAAAGGGGGTTACCAGGAGACACAGGATAAGAAATGACGTTATCAGGTAAAAACTGGGAGCGATTCCTATAACAACACTGATTGAGGAACGAGAACTAGGATGATTTGGTCACCTAATTAGGAGGAAAGGTAATAATACGGTTAGAGAGATATGGGAAGCAGGATGGGAGAGAAAAAGACGACGAGGCAAACTAACAAGAACCTGGAATCAAGAAGCAGCCCAACTTCTTAAAACCCGAAGCTGCAAATGGAACGAAGCTCGAAGTAAATTCAAGAATCGAAAAGATTGGAAAGAGAGAGAGAGAGAAACAAGCTTCGATACCTATCAAATAAAGTAGTGAGACTCGTGGCCTAGCGTTCGAATTCGAATATTTGAACAAATGGTTCCGAAAAACCTTTCGTGGGATCAAAAGAACAATAAGACAAAAATATGTAATGAATTTTTGGGGTCATTGCAAATGACCTTCATTCTCCAGAACATGTCATTTACCGATTACGAGTCTTGGATTTTTAAATACGATCCGAAAACCAAGTGCAAGAACCACGTCAACCTCAACATGGCAAAAAAAGCCAGAGTGAGCAAATTAAAAATTTAAGGCAAGCTGATTTGTTTTTTTGATAGCCGGGGGTCCTCTTATAAGAAATTTGCGCCTCAGTCCCAACCGGTAAAAAGGTAAAGGAGCAATTTTACCTAAGATTTCTTAAAAGACTTCGAAAACAGGCCATTCGTGTGAAACCGAATATCAAGAACACCTAGGTACTGCCTCAGCACCACACTGCACCTTGCCACACCGCGATTTCAATTAACGAGTTTTTGACAAATAAAACATCATTGTGGCTCCGCAATCCCCTTATTCACTAAACTTCTTTCTTTTTCCAAGATGGAAAATCCACCTCAAAGACACAATTTTAGGACATTGGAGAACATTGAAGAGGCCGTAACCAACCAGCTGAAGATGATTCCGGTATCTGAGTCCCAGTACTGCTATAAAGAGTCGACAAACTCAAATCTTCAGCGCTGTGTGGCTTCCCAAGGCAACTACTTTGAAGGAAACAATATATAATTATACTTTCTATTGAATAACTAAAGTAAAGTAAAAACTTTGAGTAAAGAGACTCAAAGTCTCTTTACTCTTCACGCCTCTCATAAGATTTCGTTAAACCCACGCCCAAGAGTAAGATCAACACCAAACTAAAAAACGGAGATAGCTAATGCTAAAAAAAACGAAGCTAAAGAAATAAATAAATAACATGTGAAGTATACAGTCAAATTATGGACATACAATTAAACAACATAATAAGAAATGAGAGTGACACTTTCAAGAGTAATAAATATATTTTTTTAAAGATACCTCAGAAGCCAGCAATAAAATAATTTCAAATAGATGACAAAAGGAGCAACAAAATAAGGGCAATAATGAAGAGAATGAATATAAGACAGCAGGGAGATACGACCGTAGAAAAGGGAGAGAACAAAAATTCTGATCGAAAATTGATTTATATTTCTGCGTAATTTTCTTTTAACTCGATACCTTAGTGTGGACTGTTTTGACAGTTCCTTCATTTCCGTTGTATTGTGGTGATTTTTTTCAGTTTTCTCTCTCAACTCTGCCTGAATCGCCATCTAAACAACGCTGTGAAGTATTCACAGCGTTGCTCTATGAGCAAATGCGGCGCCCATCAAGCTGATAGCTTTCTCATGCTCATGTTGCCGGATATTTCGTACGCGTTTATCCAAGATGCGTGTTTATCATCTCAGCAATTTCTCTAATATTCATTCTGTTTATGAATAATTATGAAATAATTTTTAAACTTGTCTTAATTTTTCGGGAGGGTTTTTTAACGCAAAAAAGTAGTGTTTCATCAATACACGAATTTTGATTTCTCCATGATAGTAAAAATATCGAACTTATCTACTTTCAACGACTTTCAAAATTATGCTAAATATCACTTTTTATGATCACCTTTGCGATATCATAGCTATCTATTTGAAAATATATCTGACTTTTCATTATACCCTCGTATAGTACTGGAATAATGGAATGGAATAATTGGAACACATGGAATAAGGAATTCTCAATATTTTACCTTGATAATTCTACACACTTGGTTTGATAAATTTCAAAAGTTTTAGATAACTAACTCATATAGTGTTAATTGAATGAAATAGAACAATTTCATTTTCTACATGTTCTTTTACAATAAAATAAACTCAATTAAACTCCTCTTTACCACTACATCTTTCTGTCTTATTAAGTTAAATATACTGAGCACCGACGGAGTTTTCCAGACAGGGATTAGCCTAAAACTAATTTTAGGAGGTAACAGCGAGACCTGTGCGAGAATAACTTCCAAAAGATAATTAGAGATCATTAAGCTGTGGAGGAATATCTTACGCTCACGTAACATATGTTTTATGCTAGATAAACAGGCAAGTGAGATGTTCGGCCATCCGGTAAACTCGTAGTTTCGGGAATATCGATCTGCCAAGGCGGTGAGAAAGTTGTAATATCTGTAGTTTGCTCTTGGATGGTTGTTTGGTGGATGTCATAAATGCTGCTTACTATGCAAAATAAGTCTAAATTTCAATATTATAATTTTGAGGATAAAGAAAATGTTGATATATTAATGGACATTTTGACGATATAAACTTTTACTATTCTACTACTATATTTTCACAATTTATGTAAGTAATAATATATTTATATAAGTAAATAAACAATATTTATATTTGTACCAAATTATGGTTCATATAGTTACCACGATTATTTTAACACAATAATCGGTTGTTTCATAAGTTCCCGCCGTTTTTGTAATTTGTTTGTATTTCCTCCATTTTATTTTGTTCGGTCAAGTGTACATATATATTTCAAAAGCCTTTTCTTACTTTACAAAATTGTTGGTATTATTTTTCTCAAAAACTTAATTTTGATTAACTTTCAGGCTTTTGAAATGGAAATCCTAGGCGGCAAAAATCTTATTTTTCAACACCTGCTATAGTTTGCCTTTCATCGCGACCACGGTTAAAAAGCCACAGAAACAATTCGAGATATTTGCGCTATAGCCGATCGGACTGCTCGAGATTGGTTGCCAAAAATGGCAACTTCGACCTGAACGACAATGATGGTCTCAACATATCTTTGAGCCAGTAACTCTACCTCTTCGGTAACCCGATGAGTCTGCTCTTAAAACGTCAGCATCCAGAGATCCGAGAATTCATATGATATCTTCTCCCTCTACTTCGCAAATCTCAAAAGCATCGTCAGTCGTTTGAAGCCTTTTTAAAATAATATCATAAAATTGCCCTAATTTCGCGACTTATTTCATTAATTTCGCAACGAAATCACTATAGACCTTTTCATCGAAATAATATTTAGTACGTATGCGTCAGTATCAATCTCCTTTTTCGTCTTCTCTTCTTCATAAACAAGCATGTTAATGTACCCGAATATAAATTATAAAAGCAAAAAAATAAAAAATTGAGTATTTTAATTTTCAAAAAGCGAGTAATTATTAAAATAATAAGTGGTCCAGTTGAGAAAAACGAAATTTTTAAGTCAGTATAATTATGTTATCCGTACGAAAAGGAACAACAAAATGGTGTTGTTATGGAGTATGCAAGAGTGATACGCGATATAAATCATTTAAAGATAACTAATTCTATTTTATAAACTTTCCGAAACCTGTCTTCAATACCATAAAATGATGATTAAATCATCAAGCAAAGTATATATTAAATCATGTCCTAAAATGTGAATTGTGGGCCAAAAAATGTGGCCGAAGTGACACAGTTTTTCAAATAATTGATATATTGCTAAGAATACTTATATTTGCATCAAGAATTAAAAAAAAATGATAATTCAAACAATACAGTAATTATTATTATTATTTTTATCATTTGTACAACGAAAATAATAACCTCTTCGAAAATATAACTAACACATTTTATAGGTAGTTAAAATAAAAACAAGTTTAATGCGAAAGTATAAAAAAGTAAATGAAGCTAATGGATCTCTTACGAAAAATATTCATAATATTGAAAATATTAAACAAGTGAAGTATAAATTTAGAAATAATAATTGGACATAATCATTAGTTTTAATAAAAAGAAAAATTATCAATCATTATACAATATTCTTCTGATATTTTTAAATAGATCAATATATCGGATCATATATAATTAATTACTATAAAATGTGCCTGATATCAATTCATTAAATGATTTATGTTATCAACAATACTTGTGAATGACTTAAATATTTTATCACAATGTTTCTGCAAATCCTAAGTATTTATTTTTAGTTAATTAAAATACAACTAAAATAATTAATCATTCTATTTCTTTTTGATTTAATTTCTTTATCATAGAATAAGAATACAAACGCATAACTTCTGAATAAGCTCTCTTTTATTTCCTTTTTACAGACATCCATGACATTTCAACCATCTTCTTAATTGTTCACAAATATGTGTTTCTACTGAACTGTGAATCAGTAAAGCACCATCAATAATGAACTATTTGATAATGAACTATTTTCTAATGAACTATTTGATATTGAAGACAATACGGCGTTTCCAGATAATTATTGCACAAAACAGTACGAAACTTTTTAATTGCGGCTTTTTCAACATGGCGGTTGCGCTTGTGCTTACCAGCTCGTGAAAAGGGCTATTCTTAATCACTCAAGTTAACAAGAAGAAACCTGGTTAATACTTCGGCGGGTGCGCTGGAGGTAGTTAGACCGCAGACTAATTTTCTGTATTAATAATAGGTAGCAACAATGTTCTGATCACAACCGCTTATGTATTCTCCAGTCAACTGATATGAAGATCATTTTCATATTTTATTTTAACAGTTTATCATTAATTTAAGTGTAATTGTTATAAATTTATTATGAGTGTGAATTATAATCATTCTAAAGGGCTGCTCAGCATATTCTACTGGCGGAATCACAAGAAGGCGGTTTTTGTACTTTTCTTATAGGCATCTTGACGTATCAGGCATCGATACATGATCAATTTAGATTTTATCAATTTATAATATGAACATAAACAGTAATTTAACATTTTTATAAATCTCGTATTAAGTCCGATGTCGAAACCACTTGAAAGAGCGAACCTAACTTTCTGAGATTCGCCTCCAAAAGTTATGCATGTTTTGTTAGAAAGATATAGAAAGGATGAAGTTGTTCAGCAAGAACGAGTAAAAGAAGACATTTGTTATGTTTTTTAGAAAACCAAAGAATAATAGAAAAAATAATTTGTGTCAGGAATGTAATATAAATATTGTTAACAATATAATGATTAAATATATTTCAACTCGTTATAATAAAGGATGTATATACCAGGTATGTAAATATGGAACCGGAATTTTTGTATAGAAAGTACACATTTACTGTCTGAAAATGTTAAAAAAATATTTTATTCAAAGTATTGCCCATCGCTAGGCATACATTATTCCCACTTGCCTGACAATTTGTGGATGCCTGGCCAAAAAAACTGTTTCCTTTTTGAGGCAAACCAGTCATCGAGCAATTGTCGCAAGTTTTCGTAAGTGAAGCGCTGCTCAGCAAGTGCGTGTCCCAATGATGCAAATAAGTAGTAATCGGATAGAGCCAAGTTTGGCGAGTAAGCCGCATGCGAAAGTATTTTCCAACTAAAAGCCTCAATCGTTTCCTTGACCAGTTTTGCTGTGTGTGATGGTGCATTATCATGAAGCAAAATCACTTTGTGTTCCCTTTTTTTGATATTCTGGTCGTTTTTCGTGCAAAGCTTGTTTCATATCTATCATTTGTTTTTGCCAGCGTTCGGTATTAAAGGTTTCGGTATTAATGGTTTTAGTAGCTCATAATAAACAAAACATCAAACATTGTCTTCCGTCCATAGCGTTTTGGCCTTGCAGTCGATGTCGATGGTCGCCTAGTGTTACCCATGACCTTTTAGGCTTAGGATTCTCAAAATATATCGACTTTTCATCGCCAGTCACAATTCGATGGAGAAATAACTTTCTTTTTTGCCTGGCGAGCAGCATTTCGCAAGTTGTTTTTCGGTTTTCCTGTTGGCTTTCATTCAGTTCATGTGGAACCTATTTTCCCATCTTCTAGATCTATACCATAGTTTTCAAGCATATAGAGACGGCTTCTCGTGTCAAATTTAATAGATCCGCCAGTTGCTGTTGTTGCGTTTAAGCTTCACCCTCATCCAACAATTCGCTGTCTTCAAACTTTTTCGGTGGTCTTCCGTGTTCTTCGTTTCTCACGTCAAAATCGCCAGTTCTGATTTTTTTTTAACCACTCAAAGCACTGCGATTTACCAAGAGCATGTTCACCGTAAGCTTCGACAAGCATTCGATGCGATTCTGCAGCAGTTTTCTTCAAATGGTAACAGAAAATCAATACTATTGGCAAATCGTAATTTCCAGGGACAAAATTCGACATGTTCAATGCTATTACAAACTATGCTGTTGTATGAAATCGGTATTGTAAAGAGTTGAACATTTTTGTGAGATGTCAACAAGGAAACGACGCGGTTTGGCGGCAACCACATTGACAGCTAGGGCCATCTGTGGACAAATTCCAGTTTCATATTTACAGAGCTGGTAATTAATTGTGAATAAAGTTTTCATTTGCATTTAATAGAGATGAGAATTAACAAAAAAAAATTTATGCGGTAAACGTGATCCGGATATGTCAGTGCTGGCACTACCTGGACTTTGTATAGGTTGAACTTCAAATCTTGATGCAAAATGCGTCATAAAGTCCTGTTCTAAATGTTCAGTCAAATATTATGTCCACGAGCAGAACTTTAGTAGAGTACGTAGAACAGGAGTTTTGGCGCTCTCTATGTTTGCAGGTTTTGATAGCATGATCACATTGATTCGGTATCATTATGATTAATACTAAACTCAGAGAGATTTACCACTAAACACCAAATTACTTTTTCAAATTTCTCGACCCATGTTATCATCAGAAGATAATTCAATTTCATTCTAAAAGAAAACGATGTTTTGTTTGTAAGAGAATTTTACCTAATGAAGTGCTTAAAAATCATGAACCGTGAAGTTAATTATGCGTTACATTAAATATTGAAAAAGTTGACTGAATGGAATAGATCCTTTATCGCGATTCATGGTTTTCCTAAAATTTTCCGTTTTAATGCTTTTATACCCATTCAAAGCCCTATTATTATTTATACTCTTAATACCTCGTAAATTTCTATATCTAATATGGGCAATGTGTTCTTTATACCTCGTTAATATGAATATTTTAGTTGGGCATAGTTGTGCACAGTGCAACTGATTCATAGTTACTGATGCTGTAATGCAACAAATCCAAAAAGATATCCACTTTTACTCGAGATACGCTCGGAAAATTTGATATTGAAAATAGCCCGCTTCTCTACCGCACCGAGTGTTATATTCTTATTAAAAAATTAATTAATAAAGACATTTCAGTTACAATGAAACAATTTCCATTTCCACAAACTATTCCGCAATAATGATCAACCCATTTAAACTCTACTTCGCAGCTACATCTTTCTGTCCCGTTAAGTAAAAGATACTGAGCGCCGATTAAGTTTTCCAGGCAAGGATTAGATTAAAACTAGTTTTAGGAGGTAGCGCCGAGACCCATGCCAGAATAACTTCCAAAAGGTAATTAGAGATCGTTAAGCTGTGGACGAATATCTTACGCTTACGTAACTTATGTTTTATGCCTGATAAACAGGCAAGTGAGACGTTATGTCGTTCTGTATGCTCGAGTTTCGGGAATATCGATCGACCGAGTAGATGGGGAAGATGTTATAACACTAGTAGTTTGCTCTTTGATGGTTGTTTGGTGTATGTATATCGATGATGCTACGGATTTAACAGGGGGAAATATAAGTAATCGAATTGTTATTGTTATGTTGCACGACAAATTTATCGAAAATATTTGCCAGTAAATAATTAACGCACTAAAACGAAATGGTATACCAGATTTGTTTTCATATAACAGCTACAATAATAATGTTAACGTTGTTGACTTAATAACATTTTTTTTATGCTAATTTATTTAATATCAATTTAATTCTAATTAAGTTTATTTTCTGCTTTTGGTGATCGAAACATTAAAAATTGTTTATATGTTTGTGTTAACTTTTAGTAGCATAGTTAACTTTACCTTGATATGATGAAACTATATCAGAATTAATATTTCTATTTTTTATTTTTCATATTTTTGGGTTTCATTTTAATCAATATTTCTTACTTAATCGGTCGTTAATTCAATAATTAATAAGGACGAACACTTTGTTATTAAATTTAATACGACAACCAATATAATATTAACATAATAATATTGTATAATAATAGATATACTGACAGACTTCCACCGCAATGAACACTGGGTATCACAATGGAGACGAGACAACACAAACACCCATCTGGAACAGGACCCAACAACCAAACCACCAGGGTTCATACTCCCTAGAAAACTGTGGTGCAACCTAAACAGGATCCGAACAGGTCACGGAATCTGCCACCAGAACTGGGCCCAATGGGGAGCTGCAGAGAGCCCGAGATGCGATAAATGTGGCGCTGAAGACCAAACGAATGCCCACCTTGCCTTGGAAAACATCGATGCATGCTTCAGATGCCCCTTGCAAGATATCCACGACTTCAACGATAAAGCACTGGAATGACTTTACAACTATAAAATGCATTTTGCAGTGGCATAAACCTTTATTATTATAATATTATATTTATATTTGTTTTGATTTCCTTGTAATATTAATTATTAATGCTAGTAAATACCCAATCTTTATTGTCAAACTGCAATGTGTAAAGTTATTTCGAGTAAATATATATATATAAAACTTAGGGTAGCACAGAGGGGAACGAAAATATGTATGTTTGGTATTACGAGACGGGATAGAAAGACCTGCAAATGGATCAGAGAACAAACGAATATATATATTGGACCCGAATTGCAGAGGAAAGCTCAGGACCGCGAAAGTTGGAAGCATGCTGAGGAGGCATTCATCCTGCAGTGTAAACATCCACTGCAGTGTAAACATCCACTGCAGGATAAAGGCCTCTTCATCATGCTTCCAACTCTCGCGGTCCTGAGATTTCCTTTGCCATTCGGGTCCAATATACATAATAATATCATCAGTCCATCGTGTTTTCGGTCTTCTCCGTGGACGTTTGCGATCAAGCGGTATCCAGTCCAAGACCGCCCTGGTACATCTTTCGTCCCATCGCCTCGCTACATGGCCTGCTCACTTCCATTTCAATTGCTTTATTTTTCCAATGATCATTCGACGTGTGTCCCAGCCAAATGGAATAAATTCGTTAATAAATAAATGGGGGCGTGTTCGAAAAAACGCTCGAACACGTCGATTGGTATTTTTAGATGCGCATTTTTTTCAATAAATTTTTTTTATACAGGGTGTGTCATGTAACAGTGACCAACTTTAATATTTTAAATACAACACCCTGTATATTATTTAATTTTTGGATTCTTCAGGAAATTCTAGAAATATTTCATGTAAAATATCCTAGACTTATCTTCAACTGTTTCGGAAATATTAAGTGTTTTCAAATTTATTGCAAAAATTAACAGATTTTTTTAATTTTTTTTTGAAAATTATTTGATTACAGAAATTCGCTACAACACACAATAAAAAGATGGTATTGGCCTCTGTTACATGACACACCCTGTATAAAAGGTTTTCGTTGGAAAAAATGCGCAACTACAGTTTTTTTTAACACTGTAAACAAAATTGTGGAAATTTCTAGACTATTTAGTTTTTCTATAAATGTTTTATTTAAGACATTTAATGTAACAAATGCTCGAATTGTGAACCCTGGACGTCCTGGCAATACCCCAACCTCAAGTAAAACTGATTCCTGACATTATTTAATGTTTGTGGCGTAATTAACCTAATGCTGTCGGTAATGCGTCCTCTTAAATCATTCAGATCTTTTGGCTTGGTTTTGTATACGACGCTTTTGAGATATCCCCATAAAAAAAAATCCAACGGAGTGAGGTCCGGGGACCTTGGTGGCCATTTTAGTGGCCCTCTCCTCCCAAACCATCGATTTGGAAACACATTATCGAGGTACTGCCGCACATTAACTTGATAATGAGGGGGTACTCCATCTTGTTGGAACCAAATTGTGTCGACTAGCAATTGAGGATTTCGTCTATTAGGGTACAAATTTATAAGATTTAGAATGAGCTGATTTTGGAGAAAGTCTAAGTAATTTACCCCATTTAAATTTTGATCGAAAAATATTGGACCATTTATTTGATCTCCTATAATACCTGCCCAGACATTAATCTTTTCAGGTCTTTGTGTGTGAATTTCCCGCATCCAGTGAGGATTTTCTCTCGACCAATAATGACAGTTCGGGTGATTGACATGCCCATGAAGAGTAAAAGTAGATTCATCAGAAAATAAAACGTTTTCCACTCTCAGGAGGTTGTAATCTATTCTGTGCATCATTTGTTCGCAAAACTCCATTCTCCTGTCGAAGTCGTCTTCACTAAGCTCTTGAGTAGGCTGTAGCTTATACGGATGCATTTTATTCTCTTTCAATATTCTGGCAACCGAAAAGTGACCAATATTGTTTTCCAAAGCAACTTGTCGAGTTGAGGTATGCGGATTGTCTTGGAATGCAAGCATTACATCCAATTTTTTGTTACCGGTCAACGACACTGCTTCCTTCTTAATTTGTCTCACGTGTCCCAGTTCTCTAAATTGTTTTTCAACTTTACTTACTGTACCTTGGGATATGGGTGGTAAGTCAGGATATTTTTCCATAAAGAGACGAATAACTTCGGCTTGAGTTCGTCTCCTATCTCCATAACCTATCATGATTAAGATAGTTATTTTATGACTCTCTGATAAATACACCATGTTTAAATCAAATGAATCACACACGTCAAAGAAAACTAATTTAAAAGGCACGAATTACTTAATATTTCCGAAACAGTTAAAGATAAGTCTAGGATATTTCACATAAAATATGTCTAGAATTTTCTGTAGAATCAAAAAATTAAATAATATACAGGGTGTTGTATTTAAAATAAGAAAGTTGGTATTGGCCACTGTTACATGACACACCCTGTATAAAAATATTTTGTTGAAAAAAATGCGCATCTAAAAATACCAATCGACGTGTTCGACCGTTTTTTCGAATACGCCCCCATTTATTTATTAACGAATTTATTGCATTTGGCTGGGACGCACGGTATATATATATATATATATATATATATATATATATATATATATATATATATATATATATATATATATATATATTAAGCAGTTTGTAATGCAACTGTTGCTACAAAATCATGTATAGTATTAGGTCAAAATGTTGTTAATATTTAGACTGTACAAGGTTTTACAGCGGTAATTTTGGAATAAGAAACACAACAGAATCGCATTTAAAGGCTAAACACTCTTAAGAAGTGTTCATTCGAATTCATATTTGGTCGAGTGTTAACAAACGCATCATGTCAAGCTCGTATATCTCCAGCTGAGAGTTGAGTTTTTGGGAGTCTCGTAAGTATTCATCACTTTCAATAGACGTCCTATCACGTTTAAGCTTAGTAGTGCATTTTACCGTAGAGAAGAATTGGGAAGTACCTTTGTACCTTTAAAGTGAAATCTAACATTAAATCAGCCTTGCTGAATCTCATCAAAACGGAATACTTTATAACAACTCGAACTTGAATTCAGTAACTAATACGTATTCATTCAGAAAATATCAGTAATTTCCTACAATTTGTTGAAAATGAATTTTTCTTATCTTTTAAGTTTTATCCGTCGATTTGCATTTCACGAAGCTATTTCAAATTACTTCATCCATTTAAATATGTATTGTTAATTATTATATTTTCAGCAATTAAAAACAAGGATAATTTTTTCAGTGCTTCACGCAAAAATTCTCAATACTTCAGTCGTGATCAAACGCCTTAAGTTGTCATCAGTCATCAGAGCTCGAGTTGAACGTTCGAAAGCAACTGAAGGATTGACCAGGGTCCTGACAATATTAATAGACCAAATCGGATGAAAGTAGCACCGAACTGCAGTTCACGCTATCCGGTGGTTCGTAACTCTACTACTGTGTGAATCGTTTGTCTGTTCGAAATTTTTACCTGAAGCTCGGAAAAAAAATCGTTATTTTTGTATGTTTCTAATATTCTCACAGACCACTATGTATTTTCATATTATATTTTAAAGTAAAGGTATTGCTCTGGAGGAGATGTGGTTTATTTCGAGGAACGGACCTGTTAATTTACCACCATGTTACCATTATGTTAAATCTTTAGTCTATTTCCTATAAACCAGCAATTATTGATGCCTTGAAAGCCAACATAACTCGGACAATTGTGGACATAATACTCCAATTGTTTGAAAAAGTTGTCGGAAATTAAATTGACAGAATGCGCATTATTAGAAGTAGCCGCGGCGGACATTTGTCCGAAATTGTTTTCAAACATTAATGCCATTGAATGTTATTTCCCATAAAATAAATAGTTTCAAGGCATCTAATTTGGATGTTGTTTTATTTGAATACATACGGACGCACTAAAAAAATCACCCTATAGATTTTACTATGATTACGATAACGCAGCAGCACATATTATTCCTCAATCTCTCGCGAAAAATCACCGTTTCACAAGTACTGTACTATATTCAACTAATATGACGTGTGATTTTTTCCTGTTCTCTCGGTTGAAAAGACCACTTCGTGAATGCGGTTTTGAGTACATAGAAGCCATTCAAGAGAGCTTGCCAGTCACTTTGAAAGAAATATAATAAGTCGAATATCAAAACTGTTTCAAAGTCAGAAAAAAACGTTGGAATAAGTGTATTGTAGTGATAGGAGAATTCTTTGTAGGAGACAAAATACATTTGTATAAATAAATACATATTTTGAGTTAAATTTAAAAAGTCATCATCACATCACTTGGTCAGCATTATATTGTAAACAAAGTTAAGCAGTAGTTTTTATCATCACTTGATGATTCTAACTTGATTAGCGAAATGCGCGTCTAGTGAGTTCACTGCGATTTGCTGTAAGTGGGATACTTGTTATTAAGCTTTTATAACACATTCTGTTTTTTGAAATCAGTAAATCGATATAACATCCGTTTTACAATGACATTTTTTAAACAACGGTGATCATGCAAAGCAATATCTATTTTTCTGGATCAAATTCAACTATGGAATATCTTTTGTAGTAAGGATAAACACTGCTTACCGATATGCTTAGTTTTTGATTATTTATATCGTTCGATACATGCAAGTGGTCTGCCTTAAACAGTGACTAATATTAACTATTGAGTTTAGTACTCAATGTTATAATTATTAAAAATCGAAACATAGTCCGTACAAAACAAAAGCCGTTGCACGTCATCGATGACGTTATTCAAGAACAAACTACACAAATTAAATAATAAAATAATGAAATGGAATGTATCCAATAAATTTCAAATTTAGCAACTGTATTTGGCAGCATATACAAAGTTGTTGAGTTTTACTTGTTGATATTTATTGCACGTTTGGAGGTTGCAGCATTCACTAAAGGTGAAAAACAACGAAGTTTTTCAAAATCGTATAGAAAGCCGTAATTCTACTAAAAGGGTTACAATACAGCAGCTTTGGATACAAGTTCTATTCGTGACACCATTTATATCATGTATGAACACAGTAAGTATTCGGAACCTAAGAATTGCAAAATAGATTGTCGTTAATCCCATTTGTAGTTTATACGTAGGTAAAGTGCGCTTCAAGGTATATCGTTGACCGATTGGCCTTAATAAACTCTTAACAACCCCAGCCGTAACGAAACCCGGTAAATTTGCAAGAAACGTGGGCCGGGCCTAATAAAATAACAGGTAAAAAGATAAAATTAATTTTATACCCGGTTTAGTAGTTTCGAAATATTTTAGTTTAATTCGCTTTTTTTTTAAACAGTGCAGTTCTATAATTTCGATCGTATTTTTTGTTATTCCAAGAGTGCTAAAAATGTAGCGTTCTTGACAAGATAATGATCATTGTGCCTACGGTAGTGCTAATTTTAAAAGAAAATATTTATCACCCTATGCTAAGCAAATTGTTAAAAATGTGTGTTTCTTTATTGAATAGGAGGCTTAATGTAAATGCAGCCTCAGCAAAAACGTCTTCATTAACGAAAACTACATTGTCTACAGTTAAAGATATTGTGAAAAAGCCAATTAAAGCCGAAAAAGTCCGTAGTGATTCTGGTAAAAGCAAATGGGTTAACGAAAGCGACAGAGACTTAATTCAAAGCAAAATTTATGCTATGTATGAGGAGCATCATTGGTATGGAGTGCATCATTGCATTCATTGCAATAGCGACTAAGAAAAGATGAAACCAACATTATTTGCAGAAGAATTAACCTTCGGAGAATATTATCTCAAATAGGTTTTACTTGTCGGATTAATAAAAGACAAATATTAATGGAATCACAACGATTGCGACGATAGCAGTTTGACTGCTTAAACTCCAAACTCTTGACTACTTAAAAATGCAGATTAGAAAATCATCACATTATCTACCAATTCTACCGTTCGATGCATACACACTAATGCAAATAACACTAAATAGGAAATTCGGAACCATATGTTAAAAAATGATATATACTTCAACAATACATTTAAAAAATATGATCTAGAACTATTAAATACATTTAATATTAAAAAGGAATATGTATATAATATTATTGCTGCCGATATCGGACATACGGTTTTACGCCTTCCCCCGTATTATTGTATTTTTAATCCAATTTACCATATGTGGCATCAGGTAAAATCCAATTTTAGAGCAGAAAACATTTCTCCAACTCTGAGTGCAAGTGCTGCAATATTAATTAGGAAGGTTGTAGATAGTATTCCCAATGAAAGTCGGATAGATTAGATTAACCATGTTATTAAAATAGAAGAGTCTTATGTATCATTTACTAATAATATAGAACCACTTATTATTAATATAGATAAAAGTGACAGTGAGAGCGAAACCGAATTAAATGTATAATTAAATTTAAGTTATAATTTTTCTTGCACTAATACAATAACCATTAAGTATCACTAAACACAAACCAATAAACAATGTTTTAGTCATACATAATAATAATAATGTAATCATAATTTAACAAAATTTTATTTCTCCCAAAATTATTCAGAAGTGAATTCACTCCTGCTCTGGCACCTCCTAAGAAACTAGGAATATTTGTATTGAGATTTATTGAGACAATTAATATTTTGCCGAAGGGTAATTAAATATCTTGAAACGGACTATATTCACAGCTAAATTTTCTTTTTCAGGACGGCATGTAACATTGAATTCCTTACAGAAAAGAGATGATCCAAGATCAGGGCTGATGGAACTTAACAAGATAATACTAAGATACATGGCAAGATAATTATAATAGGAGTGTAACAACTACCAAAGTTGATGTTAAAAGGTAAGTTACATAACTGTGCAAAAAATATGAAAAATTTTGATTGAACTTTTTCTTTTAGATACATCATATTTTATGCTGGCAATGAAGATTGATTTATTGAGGGTGCAGATACCATATTTCCTTCAAAAACTCGGCTGATTGATAGTGAAATGGTGAACCAATGGCGAAATGGATTCAACTATGAAATGGAAAATCAATTATTAAAAAATTTCAGTGAGCCATCTTTAATTATATATTAACCAAAATACCAAACAGCTCATGGACTACAGCTGCCATTCAAGAATTTTTCACTAATAATAACATAGCATTTTCTATCGAAATGCTTAGAAGTGAGTTTTTAAGAATCATAGCAGAGTAGATACCACAAGCAAATTTTATATTTTGATATATTTTCTAACTGGATACTTTTCAGAACTAAACCAGCACGGAAATGTTTAGTAGATACCTTAGCAGAGCGATATGAATTTTCAACCCAATTGAACTTATATAATGTATACAACATTGTACACAACAAGGCTATATAAACATGTGGCATGAGACACTTCATACTGTTATTCTTGTTAGCGAAGAATACGATCAAGCATACAGAAAATGAAATAATGAAATGGTATGACAGACAGCATATACTTTATTGAAAAGAAGCAATTATAAATACTGCAGAAGATTATGGGAGTGATTGCAGGCAGTACATTTAAGATTTCGATTAATGGACAGTATATGCAGATATTTCATTGTTTTTTCTGTTTCGTACTTGCATATAATATATCAATAAATGTCGTCAATTGTCAATAATTGTCAAATATTAAAAAATGCTGACGATGGTTTTTGAATGAAGCAATTTTGAAATATGTTGAATCTATCTGGAGGTACCAAATCGACGACACTTTAACATTTATTATAATTATTTAGTTACTTAGTAATTTGCCTTTAATTTAGACTTGATCTTTTTAATTTTTATTAAAGTTTACATTGTAAAAATAATCCTCTAAAGTAAGGTTATAATGTTTAATCACAATCCGATAAAAAGGCAATCTAAATGTTGATCACGTGCTTAATGACGTGTATCGGTTTTAATGTTGTACAAGCTATATACGGTAAATTAAAATATCCGTACTAGAGTACAACAATAAAGGCTTAAACTTTTACATTCATCTAATAAAAAACTTAAATTGCTACGCCCACATGAACATGCATATAAACTTTCTTAAGTCGCTATTCAATACATTTCGAAGAAAAAGGTTCTCTTTCAAAGTAAACGAAACCTTTAGCTGTTCTGTATCAAACTTCACTTCTCGGGTTATCGATCCTAATGCCGCAGTGAACTTTACACCTCGATGGTTTAAAAGCCTTCCTAAATCATTTTAAAACTTTTAGGGAGTTAATGGACAATAATTGGTTAATGGCCGCTGATGCGTATAAATTGTCTTGACATAGTTATAATTTTCTCGCGCTTGATTATTTGGCTATTATCCATCAGGAAAATTTATTCCAAGTGGTGAAAATATTTAATTCGAAAAATATCATGTTAAACGAGTTGGAAGTGTTTCACTGCAGGGGGTTGATTATTTATTAGGCATTTACTAATGTTCGTTAATATTAATTACATTTTCAATAGTAGATCTTCGTCTACGCAATCAAATCATCAACACCGACCGATGCTGTTCACAATTAGATCGACTGAAGGTATTAATTGAAGAAAAATGGTCAAAATTAACAAACATCGTGTTTCATCATGACAATGCACGACTCCACCTTTCAGCCAGGACCCAGAAAAAATTATTGAGCCTGAATTGGAATGTTTAGCTCCATCCATCTTACTCACCAGATATCGCATCCTCGGAATACCATCTATTCCGCTCCTTCCAAAAATTATTTAAATGAAAAATCTTTTAAAATGGAAGAGGAGGTGAAAAATAACATGTTGATATTTTTTGCAATAAAGATGCATATTTTTGGCAAAATAGCATTATGGACCTTCCATTACGTTGGTAAAAAGTTGTATAATGGTAGATTAGCTGAAAGATTACCCGTGTGTCATCAAATGACGTCATCAAATGCCTATATTATAGACATTGTCTCAATATGATATTTTTATTTACCGAACAAGAGAGAAGGAGATAAAATATCAATACGTATGTCTTCGGGTAAGAGCAGTACGTTCCGATAGCGTAACAGCGGGGTAGAAAAAGAAAGTAACAAATAATAAAAAGGTGTTTGTTCGTACCGGTAGTTAAAAGTTCCTCTATTGAGTATAGCGATTCTATTTTGATTGTCATTAGAGTTGTTTTGTTATTATGTTTTAGTGAAATTTTGTGCTATAAAGTCCAGTTTTATAGTAAAATAAGTTCTTATAATAACTAATGTTATTGATTATTTTGTTACCTGTAAGTATTTGAAAATATTCATAAAGTTTTATTTCCTTCAATAATTCTAACCTAACTAAAGGCATTTTATTACAAATGTTTAATGAAAACAGAATTACATTGGCTAATTCTAAAAACATAGATAAGCAACCAAAGATAAAAACAAGATAAATAACCGTTTCAATTTAATAACGCAAATATAGAAGTGCGTACTTTTAAGATATTTATATTTGGTTTAACATTTTGTGTGATATCAGATAATGTCCGTAAAAACATTGAAATCGCAATCCCAACAATTTGTGCTCAATGTTTATAAGTATTTCGAAATGGAAAAAAGGAATGGGGAACCTTTAGAGTATCTTTCATCCATTCAAGAGGTAAAGAATAGTTAATTTGATCACGTTTTATTTATATTGCATTATCATATCGTAATATATTTTTAGAGAATTGCAACAGCATTAAAAATATCAAGGAAAACTGTGCATTCTATTAAGAAAAGAAAATAATATAATCCAATTATTTCTTCTTCTGGAACAAGAAGGCCAAAACAACAGACTTACCCAAAGGAAGTAAAATGGAAGTTTGAAATACCTTGTACAATATGTTTATATAATTATAAAATACGTTTGTAATAAATGTGTGATATGTGTGTAATAGATGTGTGATATATTTGTAATAAATGTGTAATGCATCTGTTTAAAGACCCGAATATTCCCACAGCTTAGTAACATTTTCATCATTTAAAAATGGTCTCAACAACAACGCTTATAGAGTAGATAAAATAATGATTTTAACCAATACCAAAATAATTTCATTCATTGTTTTGACCAATAACAAAACAATTTCATTCATTGGCTATTTCCCTAAAATTTCATGATAAATTGAAATTGTCCGTAGAATTTTAACCTACAAAATTCTCCATTCGATCTATGGCATGAAACTTTACAATTTCATGACACACACTCGAAATTTTACGTTAAAATATCGATTTATAACAGGAAGTTTTATAATTTCATGTTAAAATATATACAAATAAATGTTTAGCTCATTTAAATTATAAATATAAATGTCCCTCAAGGCACCAACTACGTCCATTATGAAAATTAGCACTAATTTGACTAATAATTTTTGATTTGATTCATATGGATAAAAATGAATGACGCATGGGTAATCTTTCGGTGGTTGAACTGTATTTATAAACGGCGTTATAAAAATTCGTCAGCTGAGTATTGGAGTGCGCCAAGTCCACTTTTCATTATTTCTTTATAATATATGATTTCCTAAGGTGCACTATAGGATTACTGAAATGCCACTGAGGCCAAGTCCGAACATGATATAGAGCAGTGAAAAGTCAGTCTGCACTTTACGCCAGTCTGTAGTTAAGTCCATCACTGGTCACACTGTGTCCCTATTGGTGTACTCCAAGTCCAGATCCATTGAGACTGCACTTTCAAGTCACGTGACAAATTAATATTTACCGCCAAATTTTCGACAACGAATTCAATATTTCCTTTTTCAAACTCAAAAAGGACAGGTACGTATTTTTGCTATGCTACAACAAATGCTATTGAAAAAGAAAAATATAATAACTACTTAAAACTGAAACTGCAATGTAAAATCTAAAAAGATAACGACAAACACCTTACAAAAGGTTCTATTGCAAATATTTCATTCGACATGCAAAATTTTTGCACTCCCTAAGGCTAATGTGTTTAACTTCTATTAAAAACGGAAATTAAATGCACTCAATTTATTAGCGCATTATATAGTGAATAAAGAAACTTGAATGTCAAACTTGAAATGACGGTAAGACGCGCCAGATACCATATTGCCTGCACCTTAATAACAATCCTAGCCTAAATAGTCTACGATAATCTGGACATAAAAAACATTATTCTGTAGTTCCGCATAATCGGAACAGCATTATGTCGTTTTCCTTGCATTATTTCATAAAGGATCAGCCACCAATAATGTCGATAAAAGAAACATTTTCCGAAGCTGGTCATGAAAACATCCAAAAGGTGGACTGTATCCATAGCTTAATTGAAGGAAAACTTAGGTACTTTGGTAGGAAATGTATAGCCCTGTGTCATTAATTAGATCTCTTAAGGTAATTAAGGACAAACTGGTTTGGATTCAAATGGAAAAAAATTGAAGAATTTTCAGAAATACAATCAGTTATTTTCATACAATCTAGTACCATACTCCCAAGTAAAGCATTTGCAAGTAAAATCGACTTCAATGTAATACGATACGTGTCTTACAGAAATAATTTTGAAGATGACATTAAAACAGTACACCTTCAGAAGGAGTTAAGAGCTAAAAAATATAGCTAACGAAACTATGAAGGATGTATTACAGAAAACAATCAGCCCTATATCGTGGAAACAAAGCAAAAAAGAAAGACATTGCTTCTATGTTAAAATATTTGCCGGAACAAGATAAAATCTATATGAATTCTCTTTTGAAATAAAAATTTTATTTTAATTTTTAAAATATAAATGGACTAGTACAATTTTTGGTCGAAGTGAAGATTTTTTTGTTAATTTTATTTTCATTACATCAAGTCCAAACTAAATTTTCAAATAACGAAAGAAATATTTTTCCTTAATCTGTAATAATTTTCTTTAAACTGCCTGTTGTTAATATTTAATACTGGAAAAAAATAAAAGAATGTATAATAATGGCATTATGTTAACCTCAACTTTCAGATCTTGTTTCCTTCAGTTTTACTGATCTGGATTTGGCACACTCCTATACACAGATGACGAATTATGTTCCAATCATTAATGTCATCTTCGTATATAATTTTCGTATATTAACCAGCAAGAACGGCAGATTTAAGGGCATGTAATTTTTATTTGTGAGGTTATTTCAACCCCACATATTGCGGAGTTGAAATTCAGAATTCAAGAAGAAACAATCAGATTTCAAGTAGAAATGTTACGTCGCGGAATGAGTAATGTGAGGGTGAGATTGGAAGAGTGTTTACGAAGAGACCGAGATTACCTTTCAGATGTTATCTTTCTGAATTAAAATGTTTCTTCGTGTTTTTATTATCTGTAACATGATATATTTTGATTTTTTGATCAAATCAGGAATTTCCTGTAGGTAAATAATTCAACATAAATAGAAATATACATTTATTACTCTCACATTTAATTAATAAAAAGTTTTTTCCAGTATTAAATAATATCTAACTTAACTTTAATGAATTAAAATTATTTTATCTTAAATTAAATATATAATGTTTTGTTTATCAGTTATTTTGATTTTTAATTCTTTTTTATGCATCAAGTTTTTTTTAATTTTTTTTCCTTCAGTAAAAGAGCAAGGGGGGTCAAGCACCAGTGCAGGATAACGTAAAAGCAGAACAGAACGCCAAGGTTGCCGTCTGAGGCTGTTGGCTTTAAGAAATCGCTTCTCTACCACTCGAGAAATTGCAAATCAATGATTTGCAGAACACGGAGGACCCATAGGAATGTGGAGTGTTTATCGTCGGACACGTATATTTATATATATATATATATATATATATATATATATATATATATATATATATATATATATATATATATATATATATATATATATATGTATGCCTATACCAACCCTATCAAAATGTTTGACAGTTGAAAACTAATGTAAATTTAATTATAAATTTCCCATCCTTCAATTCCCCCACTCTAAAACCAACCACTGATTAGATTCAAATTTAAACCGGTTAATCTTCGAAGTCTCATTTAGCTTAAATTTCATTTGAATTTCCGAAGGCATCAGCCTGTAAAACATTTAGAAGAAATAATATAATTTGCGGTAGAGCCAACTAAATTTAAATAAGAATTAGTAATGCTCTAATTACCGTTTGCCTCTTTACAAAACGGGCACAAACCAGCAAGCGGCATATCGATTATCTTTCTTAACGGCTTTCCCGGGTAGAGATTAGCCCAAAGAGATATTATTCGCAGGAAAATTTACTGTTGCGAAATCTGCCAGTTCAGTTCGTTATTTTCCTATTCTCGTCGTTCCTAATGATACTTTCATTTTTCATCAATTTCGAAGTTCTTAAAACTAAATTTTACTTCGTCAGTATCGAAATAATTTCGACTCTTTCAATATAAGATTGTTTGCTAATCCTCAGCAAGGCCTTAATTGATTTTAAAACCAATTGAAGAAATCTCAATACACGATCAATATTGGGAAAGTAAAAGGTTTTAAAATGGTCTTACTTTCGAATAACGTTTGTACCTGGAGAAATGTCACGTGGAAAAATGTGGAGAATTACAAACAATTTCTAGAGAATTCAAGTTTTCTCTAGTAACCGAAAGCGGGATGTACAAGGTGTCCAAAAGGAAAGAGAGACGTCTATTAAAAAAACCTTTGTTAATTGTTGAAATAAACATTTTAGGAAATTACTTTTTAAAAATAATGTCAAAAAATAATGTCCAAATGTAAGCTTTCATGGCTTTTAAGACGGCTGGCACTTAATCTCTGGAATCGCTGCCATATCGTGTCGGATATTTTCTTTTAACTGCACCAAAGAACCCGGTTTATTGACGCAAACTTTCGATTTTATATAGCCCCCACAAAAAAAAGTCCGTAGGGCTCAAATCAGGACTACATGGAGTCCAATGTATGTCACCTCTCCTGGATATCAATTTGTTTGGGAAAATTTGACGAACTCCTGGCAGAGGCGTGTTAGAAGTATGCGACGTTACTCCGTCCTGCTGAAACCATGTTCTTTGATTATAACCAGCAAAGTTTTTCAGTTCAGGTACCAAAAAATTGTCCAATATGTCCACATAAGGCTCTGATATTACGCAACTGCACGTCCCCTGCCGTCTTCAAATTCGAGCCCATTATTCCTGGTACTGACATTGCAACACATACAGTGTCGAATGTCGGGGTTTTTGACATGACTATTGAGATGAAAATGAGCCTCAAATCATTGTTTTAGTAAAATTCTCGCACACACAAAGGACGACCCCTGAGAAAATGCAGACTAAATTCTAAAATGCGGAGCTATCGGTTGATATACGCCCCGCGTTCCTCGCAGATATTGCGTTTACGCAGTGAACCAATAAAATTTTCTAATGGGACACTTTGTGATTAGGCATAAGAAAAGAGGAAAAATTAGAAATGGAAACATTAGACAACGGATGGGCGTTGATGGCGCTGATAACGTATATCGAGATAAAACAATATTAATATGGTATGATCATGTTCAAAGGATGGATAGAACCAAGCTACCTAAAACGGAATAGGTTCTTGTAGCTTCTTTCAGCATCAGAAAAATACGAAAACTTAAAAAATCGTTGGAAAAAAGAACTGACAAAATGATGAGTATCAGGGAAATGAGAGATGAGCAATGGGTCTTGGGAAAGTATGGGAGTTAGGCATCCAACAACCTCGGGAGATGTTTTGAAGCCGATAGATCTATCTAGCATACATCATATCTAACTATCTTCTTAAATACCATCTCCATGAGTATAAATTGTCACATAAAAATAAATCACATTACTTATAATAATAATATCACATTAATATATAAGAAAAAAGCCGCACTACGTCGAGCATCAGTTATTAATAACTGAACTTAAGTAACATCGGGCACCGTCAACACCGATAGGGTGACCGTTCATAAACTCAAATATAGACAACCTCGACATCTACGGGAAAAAGATGACTATAGATTCTGAGATGGGATGTAGTAACCAATAAGAATAATAACCAAGGGATAAAGAAAATAAATGAAAGAATGAGACATGTTCGGCAGCTGCACAATTTGGAATATGATACAAACATATTTTATGCTTCATATATCTTCTATCTTCTACACGCTCTCAGTTTATAATATTCCTTTAGTTTTACTGGTCCTTTGGTCTTAATGTAATATGCTACAAAAAAGTCAAATGATTCTAGTAAGCTTCCTCTACGACACATTCGAGGAAATTGTACCAAGAGGTGGTATCGAATTGATTAAATTTGGTTTATTTATTTATTTCTTTCTTCCACCACTCTACGATAGGGCTTATGCATGTCTAGTAAGCACCCAGGCTTACTAGACATAGTTAAATCTAAACCCACCACTTTATCAGGTATGGGTATCGTATTTAAGAAACAGATACTTTGCTGTCAAATGTAAAAACGAAATCTACTGGCATCTATCCGATAAAATTAGGAGTACCTCAAAGTAGTGTCCTGGGTCCCATACTTTTTTAAATCCTCACTGCTGATTTACCGACTACACCAAACACGGTTATAGCCACCTTGGCAGATGACACTATAGTTATAGCAATAAATAAGGTATCAAGATATGCATGTGAGAAGCTTTAAGAAGCTCTTAATAACATTGGTAAAAAGTTGGCGCCTAAAAGTCAACAAGACGAAAGCAAGTCAGAGAGCACGTCACAGTCACCTTAAGGAAGGAATCATGTTCGAGTATTCATGTCCATTCAATCATCAACTCCCCCAGCCCGACTGTATCATATATCTTAAAATAAGACTTGACCAAAGACTAAATCTGAAACAACACATCTTTGCGAAGAGGAAGCAACATGGCTTAAAATTATCCAAAATCTACTACTCAACAGGTAGAAAATCTAAACTATACAACTATATGGTACTGCGAGTGTATCTAGAGATTACTTAACGAATCCAGTTCAAAACCTTGAGAATAATTATCAATATTCCTTGGTTCGTGACAAATCGTTCTTTACACCATGACCCAGAAATAAAGACTGTGCTAGAAGAAGACAAGTACGCGAGTTCGAAATATCTATCGCGACTTGAAGTGCTTCCGAACTTCCTCGCTGTTAGCCTCTTGAATAATGACCAAAAGACACAAAAATTGAGATGTTGTGATACTTTAAGATAAGTTAGAGAATTTAAGATTGTTCTACTACTTTAGTTTATAACGAATCTAAGTTCATATACATGTTAGGACTTTAATGTAAGCGCTCTAACCCCTGGTGCCTGGTAACTGGTCTACTTATTATTATAACCTTTGGGTAGATTGCAAATATATGGTAGATTAAAAAAGCAACATTTCTTGGCCAATAGCTTAACATGGGCTCCAATCATCATCAAGCCTAGGTTTATGCTTAAATATTAGTTTCGCCAGTGACCATCATGGAAGAGTTCTCAGAAGGCTTTATCCAGATTCGAACTGGTGTGACTGAGGAGCGTTTCCTTTTCAGATCGTACATATTGAAATGTAGTACGCAAAATTGGTATTTCCTTGAAGAGTACGGGATCCAAGCACTAATCGGAACAAAATAAATTTCAAAAAGTTTAACAAATTCCATCTTTCCAAAACCATATTTCTTTACCTATTCGCTTACAGGAACTTACATTTCAATATTCTTATTGCTGTGCAAAACCTAAAATAATGGCGGAATTTTACAAAAATATAATTCTTTTTTATTTTTCTCAATAATATATTATAGATGAAACGCCACTGACTGAGAATTAATTTTCCCATTTCCCGTACGAGTCTGTTAAAAAACACGATGGCATTGGCCAAGTCATTTGCTCATGAATGGATACGAACAATGGCGTCTCGTTATTCAAACGAGTTAGGAGTGGTAAAAAAAGACATTCCAAAGGGATTTCTTGATGAGTTATAAGTTTTATTACCCTGACGGACGTCGAAAAAGATATTTAATAGTCCCATCGCAATTGTGGAAGTAAGTCAGGCCTGTTGATTTTTCTATGTAATCAAACTACATTTCTAAAACAAACGTAGGAACTTGCAAACAAATAATTTTGATATATATATATATATATATATATATATATATATATATATATATATATATATATATATATATATATATATATATTATATAGTCGAATACTCGAATCTAAATTTAATATTTCCACGATTCGCGGGCCTGAGTTCTTCTATGATTGAAGAGACCTATTCTAGATGAAATGACGTGACCAGATTCTGGATATTCGAACTGGCTAGAAGGCAAGATGTGTCTGCTTCTAGACTTCGGCTCTTCATACTGATGAACTAGTTGTCTCCATTGGGTTCTGTTGGAGCCATTCACCCCCCCCCCCCCCATTGTTGACTACCATTAACGAACTTTTATGCTTCATAGAGACCATCCTTATAACGAACTTCCTGACCTCGTTGCCTATATTGACCTGAGGTCAGTTCACTATATACTTAGGGTATACAGCCTGGCATTTAGCTTGGCATTTGCCCAGCCGAACTTAGGCGCCCTGTCTCCACGACAACCGCAATCAACAAACATTTCACTGAACTCACATTTCAACTAAAAATATTGGAGAAGAAGCTGCGTTGTAAAATTAATCGATTTTCCATAAAAAAAAAACAATCTAGATTTTCACACTATCTTGGACTCATGAGGTAATATACCGTCTATTGGCCTATACCTTGCACCAGCTTAAAATTGGGATAGTCGATTCAAAGAACCTGAAAAGTGTACAACTAATTTGTTCCAAATAGCTACACTTCCAACGGAATAATACCGTCTAAATGTTAATTGTGTATTTTAAAGTAAACATCGTTATTTCGGCAAGAATTAAATAAAAAATGGTTAGCAGGGTGTAAACAACACTTTAAATAAGCCGACAAAAAGTGAATTGAGAAATGTGTTGTAGTAAATAAAAGTTTTAACAAATAAATATTTAATTACATACTGAAAAAAATATATCAATTTTTTTTTGTTTTTGTTATTTAAATATTTCAGGACTTAATATAAATCTTAATGAATTTTTCCTTGTATAATCCAGTTTTAATTAGATTTTCAGAACTCTGAACTAGAAAAAAGTAATTGATTTTTATAAAATTATATATAATTTCCTTTCGCCTTGAACCAATATTTCTCATAAGATCAAATGGTCATATGTTAGTTTATAAATTTGACTACAATTACAGCAGATATACTGCTCGACAACTACTTATATATTTTAGCCTCCATTATTATAATCATTATTCTCATTATTCGAATCTAGATGGGACAGGTACCATCTAGATTCGGCTTTCTATCATTCACATGTTCTAACTCCTGTAACTTTAAGGTTTTCCTTAAAAAAGTTTCTTTCACTGCATTTTTGTTCAACCTATTACGCATAAGACTGACTTTTAGATATTTTATTATTATTATTCACGTATGGGCCCTGGTGGACCACGCGAAGTACAATTAGAGGCGTTTGTTGTTGTTAGCCTTCCTTTGCGCCCATACTAATTTCATTATTTCGTTATGAGCTTTTTTCCTTTCGTCAGACCAAGTTGTTCCAGTCTTCCTATATTTTTCTCTCCGGCCAACCTTCCAAACGTTAACCTTGTGTCTGAAACAGCCTGTATCCTGAATTTCACTTTGTGTAATATTTGCTGATCTTAGGTCCTCTGTAATTGCAGCAATCCATTTAATGATTTCTACTTTAGCTTTACTCCTATTTTCATAAAATTCGACTATTTGTCTAGTTAACCTACTCGGATTCATCCTTTTTTTTATGTGTCCGTAAAACTTAAGTCTTCTTTTTCTCATATCGCTATGTATATCTGTGTATTGTTTGATTTCTTGGTTTTCTCGAAGTCGGTATGTTGTGCTATTTATTTGTTTGGGGCCTAGGATTTTTCTTATGATTTTCTTTCCTTCTTTTCAATGTCCTTGGTGTCCCTCTGCTTATTCAAAATAAGCTTTTCTGCAGCATATAGACATTCTGGCTTAATAACTGTGTTGTAATGTCTCAGTTTTGTGTTTTTAGATAGGCATTTTTTGTTGTAAATATTTTGTGTAAGTCTCAATGCCGTTTCCATTTTTTGACATCTACCCTTATTGGCCGCTTTTTCCAACCCATTTTCCATGATTATTTCACCCAAATATTTGAATTGAGAGACTCGTCTGATGTTACCATATTTTGTTTTTAGAAATGGTGTTCTTGGTCTGTTGCAGGTCATGTATTGTGTCTTTTCAAAGGAAATTTGGAGTCCTACATTTTCTTTTAGGATTTCAATCTGTTTCTGTGCCGTTAATATATCTTGAGCTAAAATTGTTAGATCATCAGCAAATGCCAGACAATCAATTTTGATGTTATATATGTTCTCCCCAGTTTAATGGGCTGGTCAATATTCATGGCCGACTTTTTTTCACGCCACTCCTGTATTACTTTTTCTAGAACACAGTTAAATAAGAGTGGCGAGAGTCCATCCCCTTGTCTCACTCCAGTTTTAATTTCGAAGGTCTGAGATCTCACCCATGAATTTAACTTTTGACCTTGTGTTAGTTAACGTTGCTTCAATAATTGCCAGCGTTTTCAGATCTAGTCCTTGTTCTTTCAAGATTCGGAATAAAGATTCACGGTCAATAGAATTATATGCTTTTTTGAAATCCACAAATGTACAGACGAGATTTTTATTGTACAGTTTTTGATGTGTTAGAATCAACTTCAGATTCAGGATCTGCCCGGTCGAAAACCTGCTTGATATTCACCAATGTTAGGTTCTAACTATCCCTGTGCTCTGTCTAGTAGACATTGAGATAGAATCTTGTAACAAACTGGGAGAAGAGATATCCCTCTATAGTTGTTTACATCCGTTCTATCTCCTTTCTTATGTAGTGGATGGATTAGAGCATCTTTCCAATCTTCCGGAATCCGTTCGGTTCGCCAAACTTCTTGTAGAATTTTGGTTACTTCCTTGATTGTACCTGGACCAGCGGTTTTAGGTATTTTATTATATGTAATGAGTGATTTTTTAATGTGTCCTGCCAAACGACCTCTGCGTTTGACAGGACACATTGACCTCTGCGTTTGACCGAAGGTCTGTAAATCTGTGTCTCAACATTCTGACAAATCATTATGGATCGTTTAACATGAGAACAACGCCTGCAAACTGTCAAAAGTTATTATCAAAATCAGCGATTTGGACGCTAAACTTATAGAGCATTTCGTGAATTTTATGGTGTACATGACCGCCCAACCAGCGATGTATTCGCCGAATTATCGACAAATTCTGAACGCATTTCACAGTGCTCAATATTAAAATCAAAACAGGACAAAAAACGATACGTTCCGAAGAAAATATCGCCACTGTTGCTAATAATCATGACCAAGATCCATTTTATTAATTCGTCTCCTGATTGGATTAGATGTGAGCTCCACAAGTCACCGCTAAAACAACAACATTTTGGACATTTGTCCGAAATTGTTTTGAAACAGTAATGCCATTGAATGTTATTTCAAATAAAATAAATAGTTTAAAGGTATCTAATTTGGTTGTTGTTTTATTTGAATTTAAAGTTCGGACACACTAAAAGTGCCCTAAAAACTAAAACCCTAAATTTAAATCAAACAGATAACAAAGATGCCTTAAGCGATTCTATTTCAAAACCTCTTTTTTGTGTTCTCGAAAATAGTAGTACTATGAAAATTATGTATTAAAAACTGGGTGTAAAATGGTTGAAGCATTTGCTGTACCGGAACGAAAAGATGTTGGATGTCAAAATTCCTTCTAAATTTCCTTCCCAAAAAACAATAGTTAATTTTCAGAACAAACAGAATAATTTTGTGACAGTGGCATGTGTTTTAAGTCGAATGAAGGAGCCGTAGGAGCCACAAACAGGTATTTCTGAAAACCCCTTATAGGAAAAAATACAATTACTAAACAAATATTGAAGGGTATGCAAGTCATGTGAGGCTATAATAAAAAATTAAGTAGCCTTTAAAATTCAAACAAGGTTTTTCATTGACAGACTAGATTTTTTTTATCAAACCCCGTACTTTAATTTTAAAAATAATTTTGTTAGCATTGAAATAAATGAGTGAATAAATCTATAGTTGGCTCTTTTCCGAATCATTTTCGACATTTTTGTAATTTCATAACATTGTGCTTAATATTAAAATAATAAATCAAGTAAGAGTAAAATACATTTGAATGACATTGAATTGCGCCATTTTTTTCGAGAATATTAATTATTGCCTTGAGAAACTTGTGCGATTGAAAGTATTGAACTGTATTGAAGAAAGTTTACGGTTCACTCGTTTAATTTAATTGTCCGATATTTAAATGCAAAGTATGCATTAAATTTATATTTATTTTGGCTTGGCACGAAAGCTGATGTCTAAAGGAATACGGCATTGCTGCATATAAAATAATTCATTCTGCATATTTCTACCATCTTGGAAAAAATTAAGACATGTTACAAACAAAGTTTTCTTGTAATAAATCTAAATACATATAATTAATTCATAAAAAAATCCGCAGTATTAAATCACACCGAATACGAAAAAAGGTAAATGAATGAAAATAAATCACTTCATTCTTGCATAATTTACTATTTATACGAATAGAGGTTAATAAGAATGTATCAAATAACTACTGAGAATTGTTCATTTAAAAAGCCCGCTTAAAACGTACGAAAACTACTTTTGCTGTAAGATGAAACCAATAGTGTCATCAGTCCACCAGTTTGTTTACAGTTTACAGTTACAAATATTTAACAAGGATGTTGCTTGAAATGTTGTGTTGCCAACACAATTCTTCTGTTAAATCGTTAAAATTTTTATGAAGAAGTCCTGTTGTCCTCAAAAACACGTCCTGCTTGTACCCGGCTAATGATGGCTTATGGCCAGAAACCTATATATATATATATATATATATATATATATATATATATATATATATATATATATATATATATATATACATATATATATATATATATATATATATATATATATATATATATATATATATATATATATATAAATATATATATATATATATATATATATATATATATATATATATATATATATATATATATATATATATATATATCATCATCATCATCATCAGCCCGTATCGACGATCCACTGCAGGATGAAGGCCTCTTCAGCATGCTTCCAACCTTCACGGTCCTGGGCTTTCGGCCTCTGCCACTCGGGTCCAATATACTTAACGATGTCATCAGTCCATCGTGCTTTCGGTCTTCTTCGCGGACGTTTGCGATCAAGCGGTATCCACTCCAGGATTGCCTTGGTCCATCTGTCGTCCCATCGCCTCGCTATATGGCCTGCCCATCTCCATTTCAACTGTTTTAGTCTTCCAATGATGTCACAGACTTTTGTTTGTTCCCTGATCCATGCGCAGGACTTTCTGTCTCGTCTTGTAATGCCAAGCATACATCTTTCCATTCCCCTCTGTGCCACCCGAAGTTTTTGAATTGATTGCGATGTGAGTGTCCAGGTTTCACTTCCGTATGTCATAATGGGTAGAACGCACCGATCGAATACTTTTGTTTTCAGGAAAAGTGGGAGTCTGCTCTTAAACACTATGTTGAGCCTACCAAATGCCTGCCAGCCACATTTAACACGCCGTCCACCTCCCGGGCGGTATTCCCCTCCATTGAAATCCTCTGCCCAAGATATATAAAGCTGTCCACAATCTCCAAATCCCTTCCTAAAACTGAAATTCTTCTGTCCTGAGCGAAGTTATTGAACATAACCTGACACTTTTTCAGGTTTATTTTCAAGCCAAATGGTTCACCAGCCCTTTGCAGTTCTTGTATGCGTCTTTGCAACTCCTCTGGGTCTTGTGAAATGAGAATAATATCATCTGCAAATCTAAGATTGTTTAAGTTTGCACCATTGATCTTTACACTATCCTGTTCCCAATCCAGTTTACGGAATACTTCTTCAAGGCCAGCCGAGAAAAGAATAGGCGATATTGCGTCACCCTGCCGTACACCTCGTTCAATATTAATTCCCACTTCAAGATCATCAAGGTGAATTGTGGCTGTAGCTCCATCATATATCGATTCTAATAGGTTTACATAGGCTCTCTCTACACCTTGGCTAAGCAGTGCATCCATTATCGCATGCTTTGAGATGGAATCAAATGCTTTTTCGTAGCCGATAAAAGCCAAGCACAGTGGCATGTTGTATTCGTTGTGCCTTTCTATGACCTGCTGTACAACCTGGATGTGATCCATTGTACTGAATCCACTTCTGAATCCTGCTTGTTCTCTTGGTTGCGCGTCATTCAGTTTTTTAAATATTCTTTTAGAAATTATCTTAGTGAAAACTTTGTACATCACTGATAGGAGGCTTATTGGACGGTAGTTCTTTAAATCTTCCTGTGCTCCTTTTTTATGTAAAAGGATCACTTCTGCATTTTTCCATAAGTCAGGTACTTTTTGTTCTTTGAGGCATTTTGAGTATAATTTTGCCAGTGTTTTATGTAACGTCCGACCACCAGCTTTTAGCATTTCGACAGTTACACTATCCTTTCCTGGAGCCTTGCCGTTCTTCATCAATTCTATAGCATTTGTTGCTTCCTCCACTAGGATATCTGGTATTATATATTGTTCTTCCGTGGGTATTGTTGTCCCTGACTGGCTCTGATCTTCATATAACTGGGAATAAAACCTTCTGACAATCTCTAACATTTGGGTACGCGTCCTGCACACTGTGCCATCCTCACGCTTTAAAGCATATATTTGCGTTCTTTTGTTTCTCAGCTTCTGTTTAGCTTTGTTAATTCCTTTGTTTTCTTCCAGGGTTTTTTGCACTAGCTGCATATTGAATCGGCGCGTGTCCTCTCTGATACGTTTTCTTATAGTTTTGCAGAGCTCAGTGTACCCGACCCTGCCAAAAGGACTACCTGCATTTCTCATTGCTCGCCGTTTCTTCAATTTAATGAAGAAACGACGAGAAACAAAAATCTCCAGTGAGACCATTGATTTCAATGGTCTCACTGGAGATTTTTGTTTGTTTGAGACATTTTTCTTCTGGTGCTATTGAAGCAGCCGTTTGAAGTACATTGTTGGCGATTTCTTCATATTGAACTGCTATTTCCACCTCCTCTAGATCTTGTAACGCAGCAAACCGGTTTGACAAAGCAATCTCAAAATCGCTTCCTCTCTCCAGCAGTTTTCCAGAATCCATTGCCCTTCTTTGATCTTACCATTTTTTCGCGCTCTTTTCGACAGTCAATCCGAACCCTTGCTCGTACAATTCGGTGGTCACTTCCAACATTAAAATTGTTAAGGACAGTACAATTGGTAAATATTGTTTTATCGTTGGTCATGATGTAGTCAATTTCGCTTGTGAGCCCAGATGGACTTTTCCATGTCCATTTTCTGCTGATATTTTTCTTATAGAATGAATTCATAATATATAGTTCTTGTCCTTCAGCAAAATCAACTAATCTGTCACCTCTATTGTCTCGCTCACCAGTTCCATATGGGCCAGTTGCATTTTCGTCTGTTCTTGTTGTTCCAATTCTGGCATTAAAATCACCCATCAGGATTTTGTACATTTCTCCTTGTATAAAAGCTGGGCCACATCATCATAAAATTCCTCAATTTCCTCATCTTTATGGCTTATAGTTGGTGCATAAGCTTGGACTATTTGAAGCCTAAACTTTTTATTCAGCTGAATGACGCATTGGGCTAATCGGTCGGATGTACTTTCAAATTTTACCACACTGTCCTTCAGCTTTCGATTGATGAGGAATCCTATTCCGCCACATCGGCCATTTTCCGTACCTCGAGTGTAGAGTACGTGTCCAGTTGGTTCTAGTTTGATTAACTCTTCACCCTTCCTTCGTGTTTCACAGAGCCCAATAATATCCCAATGTATATTGTCAAGTTCGATTAACAGTTCTTGCAATCGGGCCTCTGTTTTCATAGTCCGTATATTTAACGTTGCAATGTCAAAAGTCCAATGGCAGCCTGATCTAACCCGGTGATTCTTAGCACCGTCTGCCTTGGGGCAGGTCTTTCCGCTGCCGTAGGTAGTTGCCCCTTGGCCTCCGGGGAATGAGGGCCGTGTTTGAGGTTGTACTGTCATATTTCAACATACTGAAATACCATGTTGAAGGTATGGACCGTAATCTGCCACGCTGGTCCAATGCGGGTTGGCAGATTTTGGATCATGTTAGTCTGAGGCCTCCGCCTTGACCTGTCCGCCAGGGGTGACCCTCCCAGGAGCATAGACTCTAGACGGCATAGCTCAAAGCTTCATTGCCCTACTCAAACCCCTTTACCACGTCAAGGTCTGATCCACAAAGGGGACACACACATATATATATATATATATATATATATATATATATATATATATATATATATATATATATATATATATATATATATATATATATGTATATATATATATATATATATATATATATATATATATATATATATATATATATATATATATATGTATATATATATATATATATATATATATATATATATATATATATATATATATATATATATTTTGACAAATGTTTCCACGGGTGTAAAATGTAATAATAGTTTCTCGGTGGAAAAGAGATGGTGAGACTTGAGAGTGGCTTCAACGTAGAACTGAAACGTCGGGATTTTATAAATTCAAAATGCGGTTCTACCCGAGAACCTAGTAATATATATATAGATATATATATATATATATATATATATATATATATATATATATATATATATATATATATATATATATATATATATATATATATATATAATATACAAGTAAATCTATCTGAAAACACGAAGTATTTCCCAGATCTTGTAATACAATTCTTAAAGAAAGTCTGCAAAACTTATTTTTTTATCTAAATAATAATTTCTTTTATACATTTGTAGGATGTTATGTTTTCTGTTTTCAAGAAAAAACACCAGGCTTCCTCCCTTTAAAGTGCCTGGAAGGAAAAGATAACAAAAATAAAATTAACCGGGAAAAGGTAAATTACAGAAATTTATCCTGGAATTTATCTCGCCGTTTTAAGGCGTACACTCCCCGTTTCAAGTTTTTTTTATTCCCGCTACTTATCAAATTAATTATGTTTTTTATGTGTTCTAATATTTGTTGTAGTCTTCTTAAATTTCTCGTATACTTTTCCTTCGTTTTTATCTAATGGAATTTTCTATTCTTGTACCCAAATCGAGAAAATTGAAATGGTCATCTTCCATTGATATCCACTTCTGTAAGACACGTTTCCTTCCTCCTATAGATATTTTTGTAATAATATAATTATTAAAATATCTCTGTAATACATGTACTTTTTTGTACGATTTTTTTATCTGAGAACAACGCTATTCTTTAATCACATATTACATATAAATCTAATAGTTCTTATGGCTCCAACTCTTAATAATCTGACGGGGCAAAAATTTGATGAGATACTTAAAATGGGATTTCTAAATTAACTAATTCCTTTTTTTTGTTTAATTATGTTTTTTGTCGTTGTTAAAATATCAATATCGCTGTGTTATTTTGTGTATTAAGGCCTATGGTTTACATTAGATAATATATGCCAATTGTGACGAAACAATACTCGAAAATATGATAAAAGAATTATTACATTGGAATTATTGTATATGCACTACATTACAATTTTAAATCGGTGTATTTGTAACAACTGAGGTATTTTTAGGGAGGAACTTATATTGCAATGTGATTTATAAAAAAGCAATTTTTTAATAAAAAATCATTTATAAATATTCAAAAAGCAAGGAAAATTTGCTTTTTAAATATAAGCACGTAATAATTGCTCATTTCTTCAGCCGTTCCCCTAATGTCAGTAAGTGTCTCCCGAGACTCGCTTCTGGCCTTAAGCCTCAGTCGGACTCGAGCTGAAAATTCGGAAAGCAGCTGAAGAAATGACCAAGGGTACAACCATATACCACAGTCTTGCTGCTGTCGCAACAGTCAGACTGCGTGAAATTGTCCATTACTCGCCCAGGTCCTGTCTAGGTATCAGGTATGACTAAAAAGTTGTATAGTGTATATTTATATAACATAATTATTTATAACTTAAAAAATGTGATGATGTGTAATGTGCAAAACATGTTTTGATGAAAATGTGTTGGATGTAAATAATGTCTTAGTTCCTTACAGTCCTAGGCATGACGTTTACTTCAGAACAAGAAGCAATACTAATGGCTACTGCATGACTTGAAATGAAGCAATTTTTTCTATCATAATTTGACATTTTCTTCTTCTCTTCGTTTTCAATTTGACCAGTTCTTTATGTTTTTCACTATGTAATGCACTGTAAATAAATTAGGCATTATATTTTTGACAATCAGAATTGAATTTTTCAGTCTTCAGACAAGCATTGAGAATGTCAAGTGTGATCTTGGCAAAACGTCTGCACGTTCCCAACAAACGGGACACAAACGATTGGATGTACTCCCGGACTAATAGTCTAGCGTATATATATATATATATATATATATATATATATATATATATATATATATATATATATATATATATATATATATATATATATATATATATATATATATATATTTTGCGTAAAATGGCTTATTTTGGCTAATTTTTATATTTGTTTTACATATTTTTTGTTTGTTATTGTAACCAAATATTTGTTAAAATTACTTTATTAAATTAAAATCTTAAAATTAACTTCAATTAATGAGGTGGTATTTCTATAAAAGTTACATTTAAAAACTGATGTTATTTCCTCACGATATGTTTAAATTTTTTTTGAATATATTAGCATGCAAACGGGTATTTGCTCGACTAGGTCAACTGCAATTATACCTTTATTTATTTTTTACGATAATTCAATTACATTTTTTTCAGATAAAGGTAATATACTTTATATCATCCTTTCAGTGTAATGGGTTATTCGATATTTATGAAGTAGATTTTATCTACTTGCATTGTTATTTAACTGCATTGTTATTTTCCATTTACATCTATTTGGGACAAATATAATCTTTCTGAAATGTGACTATAGTTAAAAATAAAACATAAATAATTACCAATAACATTTAATATAAAGTATTACTAAGCTTACTTTTATATAACCAAAACAATAACATTATGGGATTTTTAGTATTATTGATGACAGAGAACCTAAAATTGTTTCTTATTCCTCCCTATTTGAGTTAACGTTTCTACTTGATAGGTAATTTAACCCAAATTTGAAAACCGATTTTTTTCATTTTGGTATTTTTTGAGTTAGTACTGCCTATTTTTTTTTGAGAACTATTAAACAATTTTATTTATTCAAAATTACATTTAATCAACATGGTAGGTGTTCCGAAGTTTCTAGCTAAAATAGCAGGTATGTAAATATGAAATCAGAATTTTTTTTATAGAAAATACATGTTTATTGCATGAAAATGATAAAAAATATTTTATTCGAAGTATTGCCCATCACTAGCTATACATTTTTGCCACCTGTCTGACAATTTGTGGATGCCAGCCAAAAAAACTGCTGATCCTTTGAGTCAAACCATCAACCCATTTTTGTACATTTTCGTAAGAAGTGAAGCGCTGCTCAGTAAGTGCATGTTCCATCGATGCAAATAAGTAGTAATCGGACGAAGCCAAGTCTGGCCAGTAAGCCGCATTTGAAAGTATTTCCCAACTAAACGCCTGAATCGTTTCCTTGACCAGTTTGACTATGTGCGATGGTGCACTATCATGACGAAAAATCACCGTGTTGGCGTAAAGCTTGAGTCAAATCGATCATTTGTTGTCAGTAGCGTTCAGTATTAACGGTTTTACCAGGTTTTAGTAGCTCACAATAAACCCAACTCTTCTGATCCCACCAAACACAGAGCATTGTCTTCCATTCATAGCGATTTGGCCTTGCAGTCAATGTCGACGGTTCGCCTGGAGTTACCCATGACCTTTTACGCTTAGAATTCTCAAAATATAACCACTTTTCATCGCCAGTCACAATTCGATTGGAGAAATTACTTTCTTTTGTACCTGACGAAGTTTTTCCGTTTTCCTGCTGTCTTTCATTCAGTTCATGTGGAACCCATTTTCCCATCCTCTGAATCTTTCCGATTGGTTTTAAACGTACGGAGACGGCTTCTCGTCTCACGATCTGTGAGTTGTTGTTGCGTTTGAGCGTCATCCTCATCCAACAATGCTTGCAATGCGCTGTCTTTTTCGGTGGTCTTCTACGTTCTTCGTTTCTCACGTCAAAATCGCCACTTTATTTTATACCACTCAGAGCACTGTGATTTACCAAGAGGATGCTCACCGTAAGATTCGACAAGCATTCGATGCGAATCTGCAGCAGTTTTCTTTAGATGATAACAGAAAAGTCGTAGTTTCCACAAGTCGTAGTTTCCAGGCATAAAATTCGACGTGTTCAGCGCTATTACAAACCATGCTGCGTTTGGAAATTTGTATTGTTATGAGTTGAAAATCTTTGTCAAGCTGTTTTGAAGTCTCTAAATAACTGGTAGTTAGTGGGTGACAGGTAGGGAAAGTAAGGTGTATGGAGCAATATCCCAGTCAAATTATAAAAATTTGGGTCGGATGTCCTAAGACACGTGTGATCTAGCATTGTCTCGAAGGAACGCAGTGCCCTTTCTGTGGGTCTCAGGAATGAGTTTCAAGTAACAGCTCCTAATAATCGATTCCCTTCCAATCCCATCAAATGCACAGCTTAGCCTTCTTCGGATATAAACTGGCATTTCCGCTGGTTAAAGGGGCATCTCCGCGCTTACACCAAAATTCCTTGCGCTTAACGTTATTAAACCATTTTCCATCACCTGTAACATTTGATCCATTTCGTTGCGCTTTAATAGAGAATCACAAGCAGAAATTCGATCGATGTGGTACTAATACATTTGCTAACTAATCCAAGTTGCCGTAATTGCCTTTACTTTGTTGAATAGTTGATTTCAAAAATTTCACAAATATCTCTAGTTTTATGATGACCACTTTCAATTAGTGCCACTATTTCATTGCCATCATCCTCGGTCGATCATCCTGAACGTGAACGAAAACATTCTGAACCACTCACGGCAAGTGGAATCGTCAACGGCATCTTCACTATACACAGCAGATATCTTTTTGCGCCTGCAAAGAGTTTTTGTCTTTTCGGAAATAAAGCATATGTCGAAAAAGCTACATATTTTCTGTCATTTTTAATGCTTAAAAAATTAAAAAAAAAACAAATATCAAAGTTTTTTCCTAAGTATTCGCTAATCTTCCTTCCGCTAAACAACATTCCTCCGTAATGTAGTCTAGTGCCAACAAGGGGACGAACTTTTACATCAACCCAATACAATTTAATTTACTTCACCATGAAAATGGCGGTTTTGTGATTTTTTCTTATTTCCAGCGATGAGGAGTACACAAACAAAATTGCTGTATATGGACTGATGAAATTCTTATTGAAATTAATCCAAAAGTTTACTAGTTGATGATTCAATCACTTTGTCGAAAATCAGTGTGGAGTAAATAGGTCTGTATGACATATAGATATGTATGGCATATAGATCTGTATGCCATATTTTTTTATTTGTAAGGTATATAGATCTGTATGGCACATACATTGTAAAGTGATAATGGCCTACACCCGGTACAGTGATATTAAAACAAATTATGTATTATACACGACATTTTCTAAATTATTTATTTAAAATGGAGATAATGTGAGGCAACTTTTTGGGGATAACTTAAAGCAGGGGTTTATAAGAATAATCTTCAGCCGATTCTATTGCTAAAAGACAATATCCGAAGTATTATTAATAGTAAGACAAGACATAACTATATGACAACATAATTGGTAAAAAATGGTAAATATCTGTAACACGTAAGAGGCAGACATTTGCGCGATATTAAATAAGAACATTTTTAATAAAAACATCCAAAAAAGTAGATAAAAATTCTTACCTCATCTTTCCCCTTCATAACACACATTTTAGCATCGTGCTCATTTGGATACCATATCAGTCTCTGTTGCTCATTCAGATCTCCAAAGGTTAGGTTGTATACGACATTTCTGAAACAAACAATGATATTAAAAATAAAAATGTTATTATTGCAACGGAATACATTTATGCAATAGGGAACAGTAAACTATTAAAGGGAAACTATTTGAACTGCAAACACAAAAAAAATCATTAGACATTTAAATAGCTACCAGCTAACTACGAATATAATAAATATACATGTCTTAAAAATTTAAAACATACTCGTCTGGCCTCCTGTCCTCGATAAAAACAAATTTTAAGTTGTAGTTAAAGTGTTGGATGGTGGGGGAAGGTGGGGGGAAGGTGGGTGGGAGAATATTGAAACTATAAAAAATCATACCACAATTCTCTTATCTTCTGTACACATTCTGCCCGGATATCACGATAGATGATGTATTATATTATGTTCTTTTGCACTGATTAACATATGATGAATATAAACTATCTTAGTATTTTTTTCAATTTTACAGGAACGTAAAGCTCCATTAGTTGATTTAATCGAATTAATTCTCTTAATTCTACTATATTGTACAATACTAAACTTGATTTATATTTTCGGTGTTTATCACGGATAATACTACACGCTGGTCGTGTTATATTTTATGGTATAACAGTTTTTGTAGTTTAATTTAGTTATAATATGAATCACAAATTATAGTTCATTTTCTTTAAGATAGCTTACGAACATGAATAATTTAGTGATACAATAAGTGCTATTTTTGTGTTTAAATAGTAATTATTCTAATAATGTAATTAATTAAGTAATAGAAATTCCTCTAATTAGACCAATAGTATTATATGGGTCAGAAACGTTGACTCATTCAAATAGAAGGAGGTTGAAGAATCAGATCAAGTTTAACAATCTTTAATAGTTCAGATATAGTAAAGGAAATCAGGAGCAAACGACTGAGTTAGCGGGAAAGAGCATAGAAGGATCAAGACCGATGAGAAGAAAGGCCAAGAAAGAGATGAGGGGAGAAAGTGAGGAAGGATCTGCAAGAGTTGGGAATAACGGAATTGAAAGAGAGAGCGGGAGATAGAAAGGTGTGGGTAAGAATAAGGAAAGAGGCAAGAGAGTATTAATAGAAAAGATGACACATCTCTATATCAAGGCTATAGAGGTAATGGAAACAGGCGATCTCCACTTCATATAAAGAAAAATATAGACCTGGATACCCCTAGGGAGAGGAAAAGGCCCTTGATAGGCTATCAGCCAGAGATAATAAGAAAAAGAAGAATTCTAATACTAAAAAGCATATTATTCACAGTGATAGAAGTGTGGTATTTCATATGTTGAAAGTTTAAGGATTAACATCTGAAATGTCTGTTCTGCATGTGCTTCTGCTTCTTCACTTGAACTCCTAGAAAAAATTGTTTTCTGCACAGTTTCCTACATAAATTTCAATGATGTGAATATTTAGAAAATAATAATCATATTCTATAGTCGAAAATATTAAACATGAAATATTTATCAATATCCCCTCGTACAACTGCTAGAAATATTATTTTAAATGAATATTTCAACGTAACAAATATTTGAATTGAAAAATATGATTTTATAATTAAATTCAATGCAAAATATTAGAATTTCACGTACGGTAATTTACATTTTGGGAGCAAACATGGAGAATATTTGATAAACAGATTCGTTGTACATATTATACTTCGAGTACAAAGTTTACGAGTGAAAATTTCGAAAAAATTTTATGGTTCGTCCATCATAAGTAACTTTGTGTATGGTAACATTTGACGTAAAACAAAAAAGAAGAGCGTTGTTGCGTAATTACTTGCATAAATAGAGAAGACTATTTACATATTAATTTTAAATTAGAATTGTGTAGAAGTGATTTAACTGCACTTTGTATTATTGTGCTTCAGAATTAGTAGTTTACTGAATATTTCGCAGTGGAATCACTTTACATACTGAAGAGCGAATGTTTATTTGTCGGAACAAAAAGTTGGATTAAATCGGAATAAACCTCTAAGGAATGAAGTATTTTGTTGTTGCTCCCTAGTAATCAAAATTGATAGTGGTATTTGTATTAATATGTGGCAATCGTACAAAGAGTTTTTTGATGTTGGAAGTATCGATGATCATAAAAATAATAGCGGTTTTAAATCTCATACAGTGACTTTTGTTTCAACTAAAAACGTTGAGATAAATAAAGCAAAATAGTCAACTGGGACAATTTTAGTGCCCAATAATGGACCATTGAAAAAGGAAATTATTGCTCGCTAGGGAAGTGATACGTAGTACCATTATAACGCGCTTTAAATGTCTATAATTTGCTGGACATTTTCTAAAATTTTCTCTATTATGGCAAATGTTCTATACCAAAACACCAATAAATTACTAAATAAACGAACGCTTTTTCCAAAATCATATTACGTCTTCTAAATGCCAACTAGAATAACTAAAATAATTTTAAAGAAATACCATAGTCTTTTCAGAAATGGTTTTCAATCATTTGAATTAATATTTTACTAGAAGCTCTTAATGAGGATTATAGAAGATGATTTTTAGAAACAAAATTTTATATATATATATATATATATATATATATATATATATATATATATATATATATATATATATATATATATATATATATATGTTATATGTTACATCTAATATTTTCACGGATGGTAGATAATGTTTCTAATCATTCCGGGTGTCGATCCGTTGATTCTGCGAAGACTCCAACTACAAACAGTTTACAACTAGTTTAGAAACATATATATATATATATATATATATATATATATATATATATATATATATATATATATATATATATATATATATATATATATATATATTATTTTCCAAATAAAGTTGCAATAGTACACGTAAATAGTAAAAATAGAGTCAACCAAGAAACATGCACAGTACATACTATTTAACAGTTAACAAAAGAACTAAATAACACTTAAACATTTTATAATATTTAATACTTAGTTTTATGATATTTGTGTTTTATTATTTCGGTGCATCTTTTAGGCATAGAGTTTATAAATCTTTGACACATTTCTAATGGTATAGCTTTCCATTCTTTTTTAATCACCTCCCAAAGTTCAAGCTTGTTTCTTGTTTTTGTTTAGCTACGGCATTCTTGCGGGAAGTCCACACGTTCTTAATGGGATTGAGTTCTTAATGCGATTGGGAAGGCCACATCAGTAAATCTACTTTATTGTCACTAAGAAATTGTTTTGTTTTCCTAGCAATATGTTGTAAATCATATTCGTGTTGATTTTTCCGTACCCGCGCATATTTTCTTTTGCAAAAGGCAGTATGACTTCCTGAATAATGTAGATTACTCATTTTGGTTCTTGATCTTTTTTTTAATCCAGTAAATTGGTCCTACAATTTACCATGAAAAAGCTGCCCCAAGCTTTATATTACCGCCTCCATGCTTTACTGTTTTAATAGTATGTTTTGGTAATAATTCTTGGCTTCACAGTAAAACGCGAAGAAACAATATTTACTACTTTAAACATTTTATGGCTCTATTTTTATGACCACATTTCCATGCTCTTTTTTAAAATTTTTATTAAATATTATGTTTACAGTATTTTTTTTAACTTTTGTTTAAAGTTTGATATTATATTTTCCCTTTTTTTTGTTATATAATAATAGTATATAGTTATTGTACTAATTACGTATGCTATTACAACTTTATTTCTCAAACAGTGTTTTTTACTGGAAGGGTTCTATTTCTTTGGCCAGCACTATATATATATATATATATATATATATATATATATATATATATATATATATATATATATATATATATATATATATATATATATATATATATATGTATATATATAAGGGTGATTTTTTAGTCTATCTGAACTTCTAGGGGTCGCTCCAACGAAGTGTGTGTTTGCGTGCAAGTCTGTAAATCTGTAATAAAATTATTGTCAAAATTAGTGTTCAATGTGCTAAACTTATAGAGTTCTTCGTGATGTATTCGCCGGATTATCGACAAATTCCGAAAAATTTTACGCTGCTCGATATTAAAACCAAAACTGGACAAAAAACAGCGTTGATTCAAATTTATGAATTCGTCACCGTTCGCTGGAAGTTGGACTTTGTTATTCGACTGCGTAGATTATTTAATTCCAAATTTGAATTGTACGTCTCCACATATCATACAACCAACGCAACAATCGATTTATTGAGGGAACAATTCGGTGCGGAAATTATTTCGATAAACGAACCTGTTAATTGGCCACCAAGGCGCCTTTAGATTTTTTTTTGATTATATTAAATTATTGATCTGTACAACAATTGACGGCTTAAAAACTAACATAACACAGACAATTGCGGATATAAGACGTCCAAGTCCTTGAAAAAGTGGTCGAAAATTGGATATTTTTTTAAATGGAATCTTCTTTTTTTTGTCGTTTTGGTAACAATTCGAAATGACCCAGATCAATACACTATTGGCCCACAACAACACAACAACCCATTCGTTCGCTCTTTGAATTCTGGGACTCATCGGTTTAAAAATCATTTCTCTCCACGATTTCTTAAGTATTCCTCTCTTTTTTTGGAGAACCCCATTTCATAAACATTTTAGATAACTTAATTTCATCATCAATTTTCTTCTCTCTATATCTACTATTTGAGAACTATCAATTCTGATCTGCTGGATCAACGAATTTCCAACTATCTGTCTGATACTTGGAAAATCGTTTGGTGAAGTATATCCAACCCAAACGGAATTTTGTTGCGTGAAAATTTAGACATGAAAAAGCTATGCGCAAGATGCGCCACTATTATTCACAAAGGAACAAAAATAACGTCGTGAGAATATTTCAATTGAGTGTTTGGCGAAGTTTCACAGGAATAAAGTTGAGTTTTTACGCCGATTTTAACCATGGATGAAACATTGGTCCATTACTTCACACCTGAGCCGAAGTAACAGTCAAACCAATTGAATTGGGGAGAATCAGCTCTAAAAAAGGTGAAGACAGTTCCGTCTGCAGGCAAAGTTTTTTGGCATGCGGGTGGGATAATTTTAATTGATTATCTTCAGATAGAAAAAACAATCAACGGCGAGTATTATGCGAACTAATTGCAGCATTTGAGTGATTAAATCAAGAAAAAACGGCTGCATTTGGCGAAAAAGAAAGTTTTGTTCCATTAAGACAATGTACCAGTTCACACATTCGTTATCGCGATATCCAAAATCAGTGAGTTAAAGTTCGAATTGCTTTCTCACGTACCCTATTCGCCAGATTTAGCCCCTTCGGATTATTTTCTGTTTTTAAACTTGCAAAAATGGTAAATTGGTAAAAGATTTGCCAACAATGAAGAGGTGGAGTCTGCGGTGAATGGCTATTTTGAGGAGCTCGCCTATTTTCACTATAAACAAGGAATCGAAGCTATTGAACGTCGCTGCGAAAAGTGCATCGAGCTAAAAGGATACTATGTAGAGAAATAAAAATATTTTTCCCAAATTTATTGTTTTCTATGTTTGGATACTGGTACGGGTATGGTCGGGTACTTCTGGGACGACCCTCGTATATTGATTCAGTGCAAATTTTAGTGTGAAACAGAAAATATAGTTTGGACAATCGAAAAGGTTTAACGAGGACCAATTAAATAAATTATTATTGAATGTCTCAACAGTTAAAGAACTTCCAAAAGCGTTGACTGTTACTCTTAAGACTTATGAGGAGAAAAACATCACGTGGGTAAGATTCTCGCAGATCTAATCTAATCGTCAGGCTTAGCGATATATATCATAAAAAAAATTAGTAATCTATTTTCTTTTAATTCTGACGAAGTTCGAAAATAAATCGATGATTGGCTAAATTCAAAAATAAGTCATATTAAATACGAAAAATGAAATAACTTATACGATCTTCTTGCTAAAATAAATGTAATTTGCAAGCAAAAATCGACATAAATTAAGTTTGGCACTACACAATAAAAATGAATGGGTGAAAGAAAACAATAATAGTGTCGCTCTTGAGTCTATATAAATTTAAAAATAAATTTAAATAAGAAATGAATGAAGATAATGCAAGAATTAATTAAAATTAGTAATAAAGCTGTACACACATGCTGTATATACAAATAAAAACTTGAAACAATATCAATTATATTCTATTATTCTAATCACTATTTCTCATGCACGGCATACACGTGCATGAGAAAATGTAATATTTTCGGACTAATTATTTTAAGGGGTTGTTTCAAAAACTCAAATGTCATCGAATGGAATTAATTGCTTCACATGACGAGACAAAATGTTACATTAAAAAAAAAAACAAGGACTTTATCTAAATGAAAATGTCCTTAAAATTGATTATTCGGGTAATTACCCAAATTTGTAAATTGCATGATGTGGGCCGTAGAAAATCTCGACGTTCTTGACGGCTCTTCATCGTTGCTGAGTCGTTACGAATGAGCTCACCCCTTGTTTTTCATTAATTTTTTATAAAGTTTTTTTTGTATATTCATTCTAAATAATGGTTTCGCATAATCAACATTACTTGAAAAACTTTTACAATTACAATATATATATATATATATATATATATATATATATATATATATATATATATATATATATATATATATATATATATATATATATATATATATATATATATATATATATATCCTGCCATGTTTTGCCTCTTCTTTGGATTGTTTCTGTGATATCCTTATTCCACATCTTATCGCTCTATATATCATACCATATCGCTTCCCAAAATTTCTTGGTTTGTCTGTCTTGATCCGTTCTGCTTAGATAACCGAACCATCTCAGTTATTGATCTTCTATTTTTGATATGAGTGCAAGTATTTCCAAGTTGTCCCTGACTATGTAATTCCTGACCATGTCTATTCTTTTTATTCCCTTACCTTACAAACATATCTCATTTCTTCCGCTTGAACTCTAGTCTTTTGCCGTTCATTCAACATCCAATTTTCGCATCCATATATTAGTTTGGGAATATATATCATTTTATATAATATTAATTTCTTTTTTTTGGATATTTGTTTGTTGTTTAAGAAGCCTCTGCTGAGCAATCTCCCTGCTTTCGTCAGTTTGTTGTTCAGTTAAGGGTTGTCGGTACCCCGACGAGCCTGAACAGCAAGAAGCGAAACATATGCCCTCCAATTGAAGGGATGGGTGGGGCTCGTCTTCAGTCAAGCACCCAACAAAATGTTCATTTAGGCAGAGACACAGGTTTCTGTGTGTTCCACATGAGATTGTAGAACACAGCGGTTGGGTGTATGCGACACTCAGCTACTGTTGTCTCATTGGACGCTGTCCATAGAAATCTAACATTTCATATATGTGCCATCCGACGGAAAGTCGGCGAAAGTATAGGTTGTTGACTGTGGATAGAGTCTTCCTATTCTTGACGGGAGAGCATGTGTCGGTACCCTGACGAGCCTGAGCACCAAGAGGCGAGGCGAAACATATGCCCTCCAATTGAAGGGATGGGTGGGACTCGTCTCCAGTTAAGCACCTAACCAAATGTTCATATATATATATATATATATATATATATATATATATATATATATATATATATATATATATATATATATATATATATATATCGTTCGATTGACGTTGTTAGTCCAAGTTGCCTGTGTATACAAACATTTTGAAAACAATGGCTCGTACTAAACATTATACTGACGAAGAACGCCGGCTAATTTTGCAATTGCGAAAACAGAAAAAAATCTTATTTGTGAAACCTTGAACAAATCTTGCGTTGCTTCAAAAGTATTAAAAACAAACATGGAGCAAAACCCAAAGTTCCGAGACCGAAAACGAAAAGTTGCTTGTGAAAAATTGCAAAAAAATGCTTGTTTATTTCGCGAAGTGTGTAAAAATCCTTTTTTGATTTCGACAGTTGCCAAATGGAAGTACAAGTTATCAATCAGTACGAGAAGTATTAGGAGAAGTTTGAAAAAATTTGGTTATAATTACAGAATTGAAATGAAAGTTCCCTATTTGAATAAAAAATATTGAAAACAACGAAAAGAGTACCCACGAAATAATTTAAATAGAGAAAATTGGAAAAATGTTCTTTTTTCTGATGAAACTAAAATAAAAGTATTTGGTAATGATGGAAGAGTACGTGTTCGGTGTCGAGTGAATGAACATTTCAATCCAAAAAATACTTGCGGTTACGTCAAACATGGCGGGGGTAATATTACAATTTGGGATTCATTTTCAAATCATTGGATGCAACAAAACATGACCAAATAAATTTATTTAAATATCTTACAGAATAGTATGTTGCCTTATGCCGAAGAACATATGCCATTATGGTGGAACTTCCAGCATGACAATGATCCCAAACACACCGCCAAAAGTGAGAAAACTTGGTTGGATAGCAACCATATTGGTTGTTTACTTTGGCCATCTCCGTCACCGGACATGAATCCTATAAAACATTTTGAAGACGCGTGCAACTTTAAGGAAAACATCAAATACTAAAAACACTATGGGAGACTGTTCAAGAAATCTGGTATTCCATTCCGGTTGAAGTTTGCCGCAATCTTATAGACTCGTCTAGACGATGTGCCGCAATCTTATAGACTCGTCTAGACGATGTGCCGCAGTTTTGAAAAATAAAAGCTATCCAACAAAATACTAACTAATAAGTTAATTTTGACCAGTTTGTACTTCTTATCTTACTTGATTCTTATTTTTGTGACCAAGGTCTTATTTATTGAGAATTATGTATTTTTTAAAATTTAGTTTATATTATTGTTTTGTTTATATTTATTTGATCTATCAGTCTATTACTTAATTTGGTATATATCTAAACTGTTCTGTTTTAGTTTATTCGTTGATATATATATATATATATATATATATATATATATATATATATATATATATATATATATATATATATATATATATATATATATATATATATAGGGTTATTAACGGTGAATGGTACATTAGACGTTTAGGGAAAACTACTTAAAGTAAAGATTTGAAATTTTAAACACTTCTGTAAATAAACATGAGCTCTCCATTTTTATTTTCGGGGCTGCGGTGTTGCCAAATCTACTCATAGCTAATAGCAACTTTGTTTTTTTAAATAGAATATCCCATATAGTATTACATTTTTAGATTCTATGAGGTATTCTGAAACTTTTTTATATAACATATGCTATACCCCTCTTGAGCCATTTCGAAAATATGAAATATTTTGTAAGAAATTTGGCAAGAAACATCCCTCAGCATAAACATATTTCTTTTTAGAATCAGCATCTAGATCAACAGCTAGATAAAAAAATTTTTGAACACAGTTCTATAATAGCTTTATAATAATATAATATCAAAATTATTTTATAGCATACAGGGTGTTTACAAAATAGTGCGCATTTAATAGAACTTAAAAATTCATATTATGTAGGATTTTTAAATGGAACACCCTATATTTTATAGTGGTGTATAAAAGAGCAATATTATGAAAATGTATGTATTTGATATTATTAGTTTGATAATTCATAATTAGCGTATTTAAGTAAGTAATTGTCTCAGTAAAGAATGGAAACAATAAACTATTCGAATGCAGTGACCATGCATTTATTTATTTTATATGGACATTGTGACAAAATTATCGACCGCACCTGCAGTCAATTTAACGTATTTTAGACAATTACTGTATTTTAATTTAGCACGAATGGACAAAAGAAAATTTAGACGGATACAAACAAATGTTATAATTTTGAGTTTTTCGAAGGCACCCCGGAATTTGAATAAGCCAGTAAGATCTAATGAGGATAACGAGATTAACATTCTGGCTTATTTCCATGCGTATCCACAATCTGTTAGAAGAGCTGTAGACGAGCTGCATACAACATTCTCCCCCATACAAAGAATACTGAAAAAAACACGGCATGCACTCTTACAAATTTTCAAGTTTCAGTCAAAGTTCAGTTTTTCAAGCCAGACTGACCTCAAAGAGTGGAATTTACGAAAATGTATTAGTTCATTTCCAAGAAGATCCACATTTTTTACAAAAAATCTGGACGGATGAGTCCAAATTTTGGAGAGAAAAAGTTTTTAACACACGAAATTGTTACTTCTGTGCCAACAAAAATCCTCATTTTATCAAGGATTCCGCATACCAAGTTGAAATTTAGAATGTTTTTTGTTTAATTATGGACAAACAAATTCGATACTTTATTTACGATAAACAGTTAATTTTACTAAACTATCTAGAAATAGTAACAACAGCAGTAGGATTTGACAGAAAACCTTACATTGGCAGTGTATCAAAGCAGCTGGTACCAGCTTGATGGTGCTCCGGCACACTGTATAAAAGTAAGCAGGCAACTCTATCACCTATTCCAAGACGGGTGGTTTAGACGTTTGATTGATTTCTATCTTTGGAGTACTGTAAAAGACAATATTTACAAAATGCCAGCAAATACTAGAAAGGAGTTAAACATCGGCTGAATCAAGCATTCGCAACTTTCGATCCTGTTGAGATAAGAAGAGCCGCCACGGAAAGGGTCCATAACATTTGCTATAATAATAGTTTTTACTAATAATAGAGTTAGTTTTTAATAATAATAGTGTTTACTAAGATAAACCGTTATCTTTGCTTTAATTCCATTATATTGGTTTTTGTTTATAAGTAAAAATAAGTTAAAAATAGGTATATCATCACTTAGTACTTTTAGATACAGAATTTATTGCTCTTTTGAGCTCCACCATAAATAAGGTGTTCCATTTAAAATTCCTATATAACATGAATTTTTAAGTTCTATCAAAAGATTACTATTTTGTAAACGCCCTGTATGCGATAAATTAATTCTCATATAACAGTATCATAAAACAACCTATAAAGGAACCGTACTCAAAAATGTAGGTATCTAGCTATGCTGATTGTAAAAAAAATATTCTTTTCCTGAGGGATGTTTGTTGTCAAATTTCTTAAAAAAAAAATTTTTATTTCCGAAACGGCTCAAGATAGGTATAGTATAAGTTAATAAAAGATTCAAAATGGTTCACAGAATCTAGAAATGCAATAACAAATAGGATATTTCATTTTAAAAAAACGAAGTTGGAATCAACTGCGAGTAGATCTGGCAACACTGCAGTGCCGAAAATATATTAAGTAAAGAGTTCATATTTATTTACAAAAGTATCAAAAATTTTAAATCATTACCCCAAGTAGTTCTCCGTAAACGTTTAATGTACCATCCACCGTGAATCACCCTGTATATATATAATCGGATATTCTCTATACTGTGGGATTTTGGTTTTTCACCATCTATTTTCATTATTTTTATCCATTACATTTATTTTTGCCTCGTTCCATGTCATTCCTTCTAATACCGGAATTTTCCTACTTCTTCCTTCCAACTTTTCTGGTGCCTACCTCGCTTCCTTCTCTCTACCCATCCTTCCTGCCATATATTTTTTATCAGGTTTCCCTCCCTTTTTTCAGGCGATCGTAGCAACCGTGTTGTCTTTCTTTGATCTTTTTGAGAATTGATTCCACTCCCAAACTAGTTCTTATATAGTTTTGATTGATTGCGCGGTTGGCTCTTGGTGAAACATAGTAACAATGATAATAATTAAAACACTTGGTATTTGTTTCGCAATATATTCAAGATATTCTCTAACATGTTTCGGCCTCGCGACCATTCTCAAAGAGATATTATACATAACTCTCTTTGAGAATGGTCGCGAGGCCGAAACATGTTAGAGAATATCTTGAATATATTGTGAAACAAATACCAAGTGTTTTAATTATTATCATAGTTCTTATATCTTAATTTCCCAATCACCCTGCGCTATATATATATATATATATATATATATATATATATATATATATATATATATATATATATATATATATATATATATATATATATATATATTAGTTTCATTGTTCATTGCATTTTAAAATTTTGATAACAAATTATTTTAATTATTCCGTCATTGCTGATTTTCAATATTTTAATAATTAATTTACTACTCCATCTTTGTCTGCAGCTTTTCTTGTTTTCAGTTTTTTCTATGTTTTACTGTCTGACTGTCTCGGTGTAATTGTTCTTCTAGATATGATTTGATTTTTCTTAGGTAATCAATCTATTCAAAGTATCCATTTCTATAATAATATAATAAGTTTGCAGTATATTTTTTTTAGATCTCCATTTCAAGTGAATTTAAAGAAATTCTTAATTAAACAAGTTACAAGAGATATGTGTACTATCGGATGAATGCAAAAAATCGATTCTCAACTTACAAATATCACAATTTTGATTAGAACATTTTATTAACTCTAACTTTTTTGTTAGCTAATTCAACCAAATTCTTTAAGTATCCTTTATATTTAAAAATAAACACAATGGTCAAATAATAAAGAGTTTCAGAACTTGGAAACGTACTAGCTGCAAGATTGTTTGAAATGTAAAGGTCAACTCATAGGCTGCTGTGTTCGGTACATTGTGTCAATTCACCATGGAAAAATATAGGATTCAAGAGCATGTAGAAACTGGAAGACGACCCCACTTTGGAGAAAAAAAAATCTTTTCCGACGAAGCGCATTACTGGCTTAATTGGTTAGTGAACAATCACCACTGCAGAATTTGGGCCTACGAACATCAACTGATTCAGAAGTTATGTTTTAATCCTCAGAAATTCACTGTTTAGTGCGGATTTTAAGCTGTAGAAGTGATAGAACCTTATTATTTTAAGGACGATGATGAAAATCGTATTATTGTTAATGGAGAACGCTATAGGATCTATTAGGATATAACAGAATATCTTCAGCCTGAAGCAATAAATGTGGATATAAACAATGTTTTCTTTCAACAAGACAGTGCGAGTTGTCAGACATCTTGCCAGGCAATGGATTTATTGCACGAAAAGTTTCTGGACTCGACTGGGCTGGACTGGACTGGACTGGACGCGAAATGGTAATGTCAACTTGCGACCAAAGTCAAGCGATCTCATGCCGTTGGATTATTTTTTGTGGAGTTATATTAAATCCCTGGTTTACAGAAATAAACTCTGATCAATTTTTGACTTTAAACGAAACATTCAGATCACCATTGAAAATATACTACTTAATAATATTTGAATATAATGGCATTGTTTTTTCTTCAAGATAAAGTGAAAATTACCAGATTATCATTTGCAATTATCATTGTGCTTCATTCAAAAGTTCATTCTTATTGGAGAGCCCTTTTTAGCACGTTTTTTATGCACGTGTGAGAACGCATAGTTACGAAAAAACATTAATAACATACTTAAGCACAAGTGTAATAAGATGCAAGTGCACAAGTGCAATGCAGTTACGATTACAATATAGGGCTCTTACCATTTTATTTTCAGACATAAGATAAACGTATTTTTTATGAAAAGAGTAAAATAGATTATAGCGGTTAAATTATGAAGTTAAAACACCTAATCGGTACAAAACCGACTGACAGAATCAACCTCAAGATTTTGTTTTTAATAAAATAATTAAACAGTATACCGAGATGTTTTAATATCGCATACAAAATCATAAGTAAAGTAATAAAAATAATCGTTTGAATACGCGGCATTGGCATAATAAAACGGAATGAGTATAGTAAAATCTAACCAGTCCCAATAGCAAACTGTGGAAGTAACATTAAAGAGATGGAAATGTCCGTTATCTAAATTGACGGGAAGTGAAGCGCTATCTTATTCCAATGAGACCCAGCAAGAATACAATACATGCAGAGACGGGACGAATAAAAATTAAATCAAATGGGTGAATTCTGATAAAACAGGTATCCAATACGGGATACTTTTAATATAATATTAAAAAATATTTATACGTAAAATACCCCCAATCAAATGTACTAAGCTAATTGAAAAGTTTCAGGAGTGATACCTATTGAGCAGTAAAATAACTATATAATCTACTACATTTTGAAGATTCACCCTTTATCTGAATATATTTAATGTTTCAAGTCGGTATGTCACTTCGTTCGTAAAAAGCAGCAACTTAAAGTAAACGTATCACTGATATATTTTTTAAATGGAAAATACTGAAAATCGTGATTAAATTCTTTGTAAAAAAACGTTTAAAGGCAAATGGAAATTTATAGTGAAATGGTAAATGTATTAGGGGAGTCTGCTCCTTCAAAAACAATGGTTTGTGACAAAACAATGGCAGATGAATTTCATAGTGGTTGTACAAGCCTGGATGATGATCCTCTTTCTGGATGTCCAATAACTGAAGAAATAATTAATTCTATACATGATTTGGTTATGGATGATAGACAACTGACTTTGAATGAATTTGCTAAAGCCATGGACATCTCAACTGAACAGGTGTTTCATATTTTGAAAAAGCAATTGGTCTTGAGAAAGCTATATGCAAGATGGGTGCCGCATCAGTTCATCAATGCCTTTACTAATTTTTCATCAGCCTGACCAACACCCCAGAATTGCCTTTTGTTTAAATATCTTCTATTGTAAAATCTATAATTTTGAGTTAATGACCAATGTAGCTACGATTACATCCTCGGAAAATCTCTGATTTAGTTTTTGACTTAGAAAAGCCATTAGTCGTCATTTTTCGATGATGAGATAATTATTATAAGATCGAAATCTTTTTACTTTCCAATACTTTGTTCAAGAGATCAACGAACACAATTCAAGCATATTTTCGTTGCCATATTTGTCTCACCTTGAACAAGATGATTCTTTTCTTTTAAGAAAAAAAATGCTTTCTCAGAGTTTTCACGTTTAAATTTATAATGCAATATTATACAAAAATGTATAATATAACATTTATACCGCACTGTTACGATGGTATTGTAACAATTCGATATTGTTCCTATATAAAAACGTAAAATCATAAATGAATTATTAAAAAACATTATATTGTTCTTATGTTGTTTCTAGTGAGCAAAAACTAGTGAATTTTATAAGTTAAAGTTCCCTTTGAAGCGGTCGTTATAATTAGTTTTGAGCATCCTGATCTTCTCATAAAACGACGTTAACCCAGATGTAAATATCATAGATACTGTTATTTTGAATATCCTGGGAATTAAAACACAACTTTTATCTAATTACCGAGTGTTGTGCCGTCTAATAGTATCAATTTCACAACGGTTTAATTGTAATAATTTTCCATTAGTTTAATCAAAAGTTTATTTAAGAATAAATTGGAATTTTAAAAAATTCTGGGTGAAAATAGTTCATTGGACGTGCATTGTCGTTACAAATAAAAGCCATATGACTTGACCCGTCTAAAGCTGCATTAATCCAAAAAATCGTTTGGCAATGACTAGTTTTGAGAGCAGTATAGAGGAAAAAAGAGTTGGATTGTATTATGATTGTTATATATTATTTTATTATTATGAGTATATTATCGTTATCAACAAGTTTTGATGGCTATGAGAAAATTTTGGAATTTTTCGAATACTGGACAGAAAAGGATTTTACAAAGGAGCTACCATATATACAAATATAAGTTAAATGGTGTTGGATCCTATATATATATATATATATATATAGGATCCAATATATCCAGGATATATATATATATATATATATATATATATATATATATATATATATATATATATATATATATATATATATATATATATATATATATATACATATATATACATGAATTTCTAATTCATTCTAATGAATAACATATGCATTGGTATATCGTATTTCAAATCTGCGAGCATTTTTTTTAGCAGAAATATGGCATCATTGATAGATCTTGATTTACGAAAACCGCAAGGTATTTTCCAACTCTTCAATACTATTCCTTCGGCATATTTTTACAATATTATTTTTATTATTGACGCTTTATATCATACCTCCAACAGAGTAATACGTCTTTAATTTGTGCAATTTGAAAGATCCTATTTTTCTAAATGTATAACATAATTGTCTTTTTTTCCAGTCTGTTGGCATTTTGTCCATTTATATGGATATATGTTGGCATATTGTACTTTCTGCCGTACTTTATATTGGATGCTATGATTTCCCCACTTTCTGGACTTTTTTTTCCTTTTAAAAATGATTTCATCTATTTCGGCTTTACTGGAATCGGATTTGTTTTCCGTTACTGAGATTGTCGTTTCGTTTTGTTGGTTTTCTTTTTCCTTATCCTCGTAATTCTGGTCGTCCCCCACTCCTTCATTCAATAATTCTTCAAAATCTTGTTTAGATCTTGGCATATTTTCAACTTTCCCTCCTATAACGCCACCGCCTCCACCTCTGATATATGACCTCTTAGTCGATTCCTACCTTTACATTTCTGACATTCCTATACATATTTTTGATATCTTTGTTACCAAAATTCTCTTCTCTTTCTTTAAATTTTTTGTCCACATATAATTATCAGGTTTGTTCTTGAAACATATGTTCTGATAATACATCTTTATCACATACAGCATATAATTTTTTGCGGGCCTGCAGTATCAAAGTAATGAAGGAATAATAATTGCTTCTTATCTTTACAATTTAATGATAACTTGTTTTTTTAAATGGAAATATATGCTATTAAATTAATATTAACTCATGCAAACATTATATTGTTCGTTAAAGTTCTATTTTAGCGTACAAAAAGTTTGAAATTTTACAAGTAAAAGTCCGCTCCGAACTGGTATTTATAATTAGTTTTAAGTACCTTGATGTTCTCGTAAAACCACAGTTTTTGTTTAGCTTCAGTCTCCGCCATACTCTCAGCTCAATTTAAGTGATTAATTAAACTCTGATGAAACTTTCGGCTGTTATTCCATTAAAATAACCATCTCCAGGTGTCTAAAATTGAACTTTGCGTTTTCGGATCGATGCAACCTTAATAAAATATATACGGAACTACTACGTGGATAGATAGCTTTATTTATAATTCAAAATGAAGTTGAAAGTTGTGGTTCAATGGTAGGTTGTTTTAATGATTTCAAGGCAACAGAAATCAAGATATTAGTTTAAAGTATATTAGAGAACAAACAAAATGTAAAATTATAAAAGGTATACACTCTCCAACAAAATGATAGAAGTACTGACAGTTTTGTGTGAGAACTGGAAAACTGGAGAATGTAAGGCTCCAGGAAGATGGCGCCACAGCACACATATAATGTGAAGCAATCAACATTGTGGAAAATCTAATCGTTCCCTAGATCTACTGATGTGACGGCTCCAAATTATTTATATGGGGATTTTTTAAGGAATTACAGCAACTTAACAACAACATCCTTGCCTAAATCGCTGCATTAATACCAGACATGCTGAAAAAAGTTATGGAAAATGTGTTAAAAAGCGTGGCATAAAGTTGCATCGCTCATAACAGCTCACATTTGATTGACATAATTTTCAAAAATTAATTCGTATAAAATTCGAACAGATGATATAAATATATGAGGGTTGGTATTTATGTATCCCGATTAATGAATAAAAACAAATATCTATCATTGAAGATGGTTTTATCGTTTTTTAAAATATTCTTTGCGATGATCGATATACTTTAACATACGTTTGGACCAATTTTCATAGCACTTGTACCATTACGATTGAGGTATCTCCAAAACATAAATTTTGAACGCATCAACCGCTCCTTCTGGTATCAAAAATCGTCGACCACGTGGTTTATTCTTCACGGACAAGAACAAAAAAAAAATATTGGGTGCCAAATCAGGACTGTGCGGCGGATGATCCATCAATTCGATATTTTGACCGGTCAAATATTGAGTTGTTCGGTCCGATGTGTGACACCTCGCGTAGTCATGATGAAAAATGATCCTGCGTCGCTGATTGTTATTTTCTTATTTCTTCAAAGACTTCTAGCAAACAAATGGTTGTGTAAAACGGTCAATTCAAAATTTACCGCATTAGAATTCTCTCGTATTGTAGCCGTATGCCCATTTATCCAAAAAAAAAAAACAGGCGACCTTTTACTTCGAAGTACTTCTTGGGCGTACAACTTTTGTTGGGTTTGGCTCATTTTGAAAGACCCATACAGTCTGTTGTTTACTTTCGGATCCATGCGCATAGATTCGAGATTCGTCACCTGTGCAGATGTTATGCACGGCTTTTGACACACCAGTATTATATATTTTGAGCATTTCTTTGCACCAATTGATGCAAGCCTTTTTTGAGCGATTGTCAAATTATGCGGAATACAACGGGCACAAATATTTTTCACGACTAAATGTTCGTGTAAAATATTATGTATACTTGTCATACTAATGCCCAGAGATGCCTCAATCTCATGATATGTCACACGACGATCTTGCTTTATCAGTTCTCGCACAGTATCAATATTTTTTGTCACAACAACCAATTTTGAACGACCTTCTTTAAATTCGTCCATGAGCGAACGACGGCCACGATCGAATTCACTAAACCAATGATATACAGAGGTTTTAGATAGTGTTTCAACGCTAAAAGTGGGTCGATGCATTGTTTTTGAGATAATCCAAGTCAAAAGTCGTAGTAAATCATTTTTTAACTGAGATGAAATTTTTAAGTCAGTAAACAACACAAATAGCGTCCATATGACAAAACGTTATGAGTATGTATACAGTCAACAATGTCAAACTTTACGATGTATGTGTCAAATGGCGCCTAGCAACACTATTGTTGCTAATTCCGGATACATAAATAGCAACCCTCGTATTATGGGAAAAATTTCTGTCTTGTCCCTTTTAAAACTTATAAATAATTAAAATAGTAGCGTAACACTTGATCCACCCTTTGTAATAAAGTGGAAATTAGACAAGAAAAGTTTTTCATTAAACATTAAAGTTATTATTTATTGCTATTTGCTTAAGGCGGGAAATATCTTTGGAAATTTCAAAAAATCGATTTTTTTCATATTTCGGAAATATAATATATTAAGAGCATATTATAAGAGGAAAAATAAAAATATTAAATATTTACGGACATATCGCAAATACAGTTGAGCGCGCCGGAGCTCGCAAATTGCGACCTAGACAGTTTAATTAGCATCTTGGCTTCTGAGATGCCCAAACGAAAAAGTGAGTGGGTCACTGTCTAACAGAGACAGAGAACGATGAGTTCTGCGAATGTACAGTACTTAATCGATGTTGGCATAACGAATGCACTGTTTCGAATGAGCTCTGATATCAAATATCAAATAAAATGATGTTAAAACTTTAAAATGATACAATTATTTTATCACCTTTAAAAACACTTCTGAAAAATGACTCATTTTGAGGCGTCTAAAGGGATTTCACTCCTTAAGATTCAATAGAAAAAGTGAAGTAAATGCAGGATTTTGTGGGGCAATAAAACCAAAAAAGAGTTAGCACTGCATCTGTGCAAACTCCAAAAAAAGAGTTAGCACAGATTGAAAAAAAAACTAGCTTTTTGAAAAGGCTGAAGGTCTATTGTATGCACCTGAGATTGCTAATTCATCGGTAAGTCACTAAAACTAATCGTTTTATCGTACTGAAACTTTAAATGCAATTATCTCGAAACTGTGTTTTCAAAAACTGCTCGCTCTGTATTTCAAAAAGTTATTGATCGATTTGGCTGGAATTTTGGGAGGCTCGGAAGGATGTACCTAAAGTTTTAAAGATTTTGTGTAAATAAACTACTTTTTGGAATAAAAATGTCGAAAAAATAGTACACACTTTGAACATTTTTTGTTTTAAAGCTTAATTAATTTTTAATTTAAAACTTTTTTAGTATTTTTATAGATTTATCCGTCCCGTACATATATCAGAAACAGAAAAAAATGTTTTTTGTGCCTCAGATGAATAGAAAAAGAGTAATGAGTGCAGTACTTTTGGACTTCCCGCCAGAGACGACCGAAAAAAAAAATTACGGAGCCACTATTTTATAAAAAAATAATAATAATAATTTTGTACCCCTTAAATATCAAATAAAATGATGTTAAAACGTTAAAATGATACAATTATTTTATCACCTTTAAAAACACTTCTGAAAAATTACTCATTTTGAGTCGTCTAAAGGGATTTTCCCCTTTAAGATTCAATAGAAAAAGTGAAGTAAGTGCAGGATTTTGTGGCGCAATAAAACCAAAACACTCCAAAAAAAGAGTTAGCACAGATTCTTAGTATTGTTGTAGTAAAACACAATATATTTACAATTCATCAATTTTGGACGCTTTTATTACAAGTGCTCTTTAATCTGACCTACTGTTGATATCCTGTATTTTCGAAATATTTGAATTATTTTAATCTGAGTATTTTCAAAGTTTCCTATTTTGATGAAAATAAACTTTCGTTATCTGAGCTTGTTTATCACTGAATATTACTGTAAACAATTACAGTAAAGTTTCCAAAGAAAATCATAGGTCGCGATTTTTGCTTTGAAGGAATTTGTTGTATTAAACTCCTGATAAACTCAGATACAGTTACACGATTATCAATATCAATCAATGCTCCTAATTTCTCATCTTGTTTGGTCAACATGACCAGGAACAAAATCACTAGAATGAAAATAGTCCAAATGATTCTGTCCTATATGTTCTGTTAATGCATCTTTATCACATACAGAACATATTTTTATGTGGGCCTGCAGCTCTTTTATATTTGCGGAAATAAATATGAATAGGAAAAAATACGCGAAAAAGTTCTTTTTGATTTTCCATTTTGGAAACGGCACAAAATATCAATCAACAAAATATTTAAAAAAATGACAATTCATAACCTCTATAATCTAGTTATAGAGAAAGAGTGCCGCCGTTTGTATCAGTGTTTTTTTACCTCTTCTGTTATCCTTGCCCACTTCTTTCTATATTTCGCTCTTCGTTTCCATTCCGTTATTCCAGGTCCCTCGTTATTCTCTCCTTACTCCCACCTTACTCTCTCTTCACTCCCTTCTCACTTTCTTCTCCCATCTCTTCCTTATTCTTCTCCTCGGTCTGGACCCCCCTAGACTCTTTCCAAATGGTGTAGAGTGAAAAACTTTTGATACTTCGCTGTGCATCGCAGTTGTTAAACAAAGATATTTAAACATATTAACTTTTTCAAACCGTTTTCAATTTATTACTAGATCAATATCCGCATGTTGTGCCTTTCTTTGTTTTGTTGACCTAATGTATTTGGTTTTTGTTGAGTTTATTCTTAGACCCATTCGTGATGCCACCTCCTCAAACTGTGTAAATATCTGTTCCAATTCTTCCTTCCTTCGACACATCAATGTCATCTATAAACGCTAAGATTTGATACTATCTAATAAAAATTAGCCCCTTAGTATTTATTAATATTCCTCTTATTATTGCTTCAAATGTAAAACTGAAGACAGTTGTCGACAGTGCGTTACCTTGTCTTAGTCTTTCTATAATATAGCATTCTTCTGAGGTTTGGTTTTGAATCCTTACTTCGGCTTTGGTGTCCTCAGTCACGATTTACCATTCAATAAAACCGTTTTAAAATATTAAATACCATCATGCAATTTTTCCAACTAAGCTACATATTTGGAAATATCGAAGATATTTTCGAGACAATCAGATAGAATATTCAACAGTAGATTTTTAATATTTTAACATTTAAAAATTTACAAACTGACATAAGTTGGAAACACCGAAAGGATTTTAATAATTCCATGGTAAAACATAAGTGCTACGGTACACCAAATTACTTGTATATCATGCAACGTGGAATGGCATTAATTTATCTTTAGGGATGGATCCCACTATTTAGGTAGACAAGCAAGAAGGCTAAGGAAGAGTTAGAGTTAGTCGGGTGGGATATATACTAAACAGTATACCGCTGTAGTAAGGAGTTCTATTGGCTATGGAGTAAGTCACTTCTAATCTTGAAGCCAGAAGTTCTTTGAATTTTTTAAAGAGGGTCATGTCAATCTGATGCGACGACCAGCAAAGTCTTTCAATAGAATATGTTTGGATATGATGGATAGAAGACTAGGAAATTTGTCTCAACAAAATACTCCAAGAATAAATATACCACCTCATTCAATCAATACCAAAACCAAAACCCAGTGGGTAATGTATAGATAACCAAGATGCATAAACACATTAAGGGGTAAATTTAAAAAAAAATCATTTTCTTTATTAGTTAAAAAAATTCTTTGAATCTTTTAGAATATGGTGCAGAATTTTTTTTCCTAAAAAAAATAGTTTTCCTTCAAATTTCGCGCTCTTTCCCAAGTGCATCGGACTACTCCGAAACGACACCTGCGTCACATAAATACCTGCCGACAAGATACAGTAGAGGTACAGCCTAATGTTTTACCTTATGATTTCTAACTTCTCTAATACACAACAAATGTCGTTAAAATATGGTTATGTTTAGTCAGAAGAATTTACAAATAAAAATACGTTAGTATAACGGTAGTGTTGTTGTTGATTTTTAACAGTTTATTTGTAATTTCAGAGTGCTTATCAAGTTACAATGAGTGACTCAAAAGTGTACCAGGTCATGAAAGGTACAACAAAATCCTATCCAACGCGGCGTCGGAGAAATACGTCATCGAGACGACCATTGAATAGATTTCAGGCTGATAGCGATTCGAAAGGAGTCAAACCGATTTTAGAGGACCTGCGCTTTAGGCTGCACGCAAATTAGCAACTAAAGTTTCAATGCTACTGTTTGGAAATTAGCTCCAAAATTTTATTCAAGTGGCAAAAAAATTTAAACATAGCGACTCACATTGCTGGGTTCACTTTTAAAGATTATTTGACTAATATTCTTCGAATTATGAAAGTTTTGGAGATGGATATTGGCGTTCAATCATACAATTTTTGTCTAGAAGACGATACTCAAGACGACGCCGATCAAGAACGCCGAGATGTCTTTGACAGATGCAGCGAAAGAGGCACACTCTAACATAAAATGTTCGAGGAAAGAGAATGAGGAAGAATATTTAAATATAGAAGGGCAGCTTTATGATCCTGGGATAGCAGATTAATCGTAAACTTTTTTAAAGAGTCGGATTTTTTATTTTTTACATGTCTATACACATTTCAATACTTTAAACGCGTTTTTCTCGAAACATGATTTTTCAAAATGTCACACAGCATAACTCCAACAATTTTCATTCTTTTCACGCGATTTTTTAACAATATCTCTAAAATAACATTTTGAAGTAAAACATGTATGAAATTTTCAATAAGTTAATTTAAGCATTATTTATTAACACATAATTGCTCTTTTTTGTCGAAAATTTTACGTTTTTTTTTAGATACCTACTAATCACGCAAAAATGAATATTTTCAAACTCTCTTACGTATTTCACTAGCTATAAACATCTAGATCAAGTGATTTATGTTTCAGATTCAAATTGCAGTACGTGCCGCAGAGTGCCTTAAATTCAACATGTTTGAAGAGAATGGCTTCAGTGTCGCCAATTTTGAATATTTTTTGATAATTATTTTTTTTATTATACCTATACTTATTATCTTATTACCTTTTCTTCCTTCCAAGTAAAAATTGTCAAAAAAGTCCTATTTTAGCTTATTATAATGGTGTTACCCCTTAACAAAATCAATAAAAACTTTCAGTGCTACTTTTGAATTAATCTTTAATCACAAAATTATTAAATTTGAAAAAATTTCCTTCCGGGTGTTGCAATTTCTGTGTTAGTGAATATATCAGAAATATTTTTATTGCTGATTTAACTGGTACAACAAGTGAATCTATTTCAAATAAAGTGAATGCTTAATACCTAAAAAAGGGGAATCGCAAATCAACAAAAGACAAATTTTGGGCAAGGAAGGGAGTTAAATTATAACACGTTACTTTTAAAAATTTTCTTTGAAATCAAAACGAACTGTACAAACATTTGAGAACGGCACTTTTGATAACGTAGTCTTAAAGGGAACATATTTCCGAACGTTTTCGAGAAATTGCTACTGAATATTGTGTTTGCACAAAAATGAAACTGAAAAAACGTATTCCGAAATAAAATGATGCTTTCTATTGATTTTGTTCATGCTGGGGGAACGCCTCACTTTATTAAGTAAAAGATATTTTAAAAATATTGAAGAAATGTATTGTAACGATTTGGACACAATATGTGCATATATAACAAAATTGTTTGGATACACACACACACAAACAAATATATATATATATATATATATATATATATATATATATATATATATATATATATATATATATATATATATATATATATATATATATATATATATATATATATATGTATATATATATATATATATATCTATATATATATATATATATATATATATATATATATATATATATATATATATATATATATATATATATATATATATATATATATAGCAATATTTTGCATTCTGCTATTCATCCTAACCATATTTCGTAAAACATATCCTATACCTAAACCCAATGGTTTTACCGATATCAGCCATTTTGTAAAAAAAATCGTGTCATATATCATTTATTTTTTGATGTAGGATTATCATTTTTGGTAGAAATATTAGTGAAACTATGTCTTAACTTTTTATGCAAACAAAATTTGCCTCGTGTATACGAGGTGTCCAGGGTAAATGAGATTAATGAAAAAAAAACAGAACATCATGTCTAAATATTCCTAAGACAAAATACTTTCCAACAAAATACCTATATGTCATAATTTCCGAGATTTTTAGATTTTTGTTTTTAATATTCCGTTTTTAATAGAATTCACCTTAGACGTTTTAGTAATAACGTCACAGAATACAATTCAAATTATTTGAATTGTTTGAATCAATTGAATCATTTGAATCAAATGGCAAATATTGCTCTAGTATAGCTTTTAAACAGTTTTTTTATGATACAAAAAAAGAGTCTATTTCTTTCATAATTAAATAGGAAAAATATTTTAATGATCTATTATTTTGACTATCGAAAAGAAATGTGAATAACAAATTACAACTTAAAGCACGCAGATGCCTTAAACGCTCTAGACAATCATGGTGTAGAAACGAACCAAATAGTCAATTATTTGGACTTTGTGAACAGCCAAATTATGTAGTACGATGTTTATTACAGAAAATAGAAAGAAAATTAATTATTCTAAAGAGGAATTGATAAACATGATCTACGTTTTGGGCGCAAGTCATCAAAACTCTTTTTTAGCAAGTACAATTTATACGCAAATATTCCCTAATGCTTAACGTCATCTTAATGCATTAACGTTTAACGACTGAAAGAGAATAAATATGAGTGAAGAAAACGAGTTCTCATTCGATTCAGTTCTTCAAGCTGTGTTCGTCAAGCTGTGTAAAAAATCCATAGCGAACGAAATAACTAGGAAATATAAATTTCATCCGTATCACATACAACTGGTTTAAGAACTAAATCAAAATGATTTCAATCGAAGGCTTGAATTTTGTAACTGGACACTTTGGAAGAGAAAAAATAGAGAAGAACTAACTTTTTCAAGTATATTTTATTCGCGGATAAACTTTCAATTTCCATACAAATGGGTACGTCAACCCACATAACTTCCGCTATTATAGCAGTGAAAGTCGAAGATTCAGTACCCCTTTAGATCATCAGCATAGATGGTCTCTTAATGTGAGTGCTGATATTTTCGGAGATCGCCATATGTTTTTGAAAACAGAGTTAATCGTGATGGTTTTCTCAATTTTTTGCAAAATAATTTTGAAGAGTGAATTGAAAAATTGCCTTTAACTGTAGAGAGACGAATGTGGTTACAGCTAGACGACACTCCTCCACATATTAGCTGGCAGGTAAGATAATATTTGGACAGAAATTATGAAAATAAATGGATTGTAGGGGAGGTCCTGTACTGTGACCAGACAGATCCTCGGATTTAACAAAACTCATTTTTTTCTTATGGGGATTTGTTAAAGAACAAATGTATCAAATGCCACCCGCCACATTATAGACCATGCAAATTAGAATAAGAAATGTGTTTATGAATATTAATGAGGCAATGATCATTAAATATTTTTTTCCTTTATTTGGGTTTTTCGCCACTATCTATAACTCAAAAAATATAAAAAATACCTGTTCTTATGTAAAGAAAAAATATAAAAATATAATGTTAAAAATAAAAATGTTATAAAAATTTTTACAAACTTCTAACGTTAACATTTCGGAGGGTACTCTCCCCCGTTGTCAAAACTAAACTAAAAAATAAATTATATTAATTTGTATTATATAAAGTAACGAGTGAAAGTAGAAATATTTTTTTTGGCGAAAAACCCAAATAAAGAAAAAAAAATATATGAACATGCCACAATCATTCAGACATTACAATGATCATTACAGTCAATAGTTCTTTTGAACACAGGTTTAGAGTTTGTATCGCACAAAATGGTAGATATATTGAACATTTAATTAAATGATTGTGACTTCTTTGTTATAAATGTTTGTACTTATACTGAAGTACTAAAAACTAAATATTTTTGACGTTTGGTTGACTACTATAATAATTGCTTTCTAATCAGATATTAAAATATGTGATGACCTAAATTCTTAATATATCATGAAAATGACAAGTTGTCCTATGGTAATGAAAAATCTATCGATATTTCGAATAGTTTTCGAAATATTCGCGAAAAACTTTTGGCGTTTTGGATTTTTCACCTAGGAACATCACACTTTAGGAACATCTAATATCCTAAATATCTATACCTATCTGATCAGAGGACCAGATCAAACCAAGCCAAGGGCCAACTCGGCCTGTAGAGCTAAAAATTTATATACACAAATTACATATATTTACAAATCAAATTATACATTTTTAACTGAATGACCCTTTGTTAATGCAATTCTAATAAAAAGAAAACCATTTAAATCAACTTAAAGTTGATAATCACCTATCCACCCTTTATTATATTAAAAAATGCATTTTAACAATTTTAACCAATTTACGAAGGTGGCTTTAGCAGAGAAATGAAAAATATATATTTGGACTTATTAAATACGCTGATGTATGATATTACTAAATACAATTTTATCTGTTCCAACAGGGTATTACCGCTATATCAGGTTAGTCCACTCTGGGTCGTGTCAGATTCTTCTTCTGAGAAGTCTGCTACGTTGATCACTCCCCAGCCAGTAAGCTTTTAACCAAACTAAAAGTTTAAGTCAACCCTAGGGTTGTTAGATCTTACTGGTGTTCACCGGAGCTAATTAATAACTGATGACGGTGGTTCGGGATCCTCGTTAAGCTGTAGGACTTAATAAACAGTCTCAGTTGGTGATGCGCCTCTGACCAATTATCCTTTTATCTGGTTTGCTTCATTTAAAACTTATTATTTATAATTTATAAATTCAAAATATAATTTCAGCTATAGTATTGATTATATTTAGTTAAAGAGGTGTAAAACTCAGATGAGTTGATTCATAAGGTATCTCTGGAGACAGAGTTTATAGGTACAAGAGAATTAGGTGATTCTGCACCTTCATGTCAAATAATTATAAATAGTTCTCTGGGTTCAAAATTCGTAACTGAACTGAGACTTGAAGTATGAGGATGCACATGGTGCGAAAGCACTGAGACCAATTACGTGTAGAGAAAATATTGAGCCAATCAGTGAGGCAACTTGGCAGGTAATTAAACAGACTTGGAAAACTTTTAAGAAAGATTTGTGATGGTAGATGAATTGGGAATTTGAAGGGGTTTATTCTTTTCGATTATTTACCACGTGAGTACTAAACATAAAATATATCGAAAGTTCGTGAAGTAATCAAAGTAAAAAGACGTAAAAATTGAAGCAAAACCTTCGGTTTTACCAGAATTACGCCACAGCTCACAAGAGTTTTTATTGAATGCCATCCACAGCCTTTCGTCATCTATATACCAAATGTATTAACCATCATATTGAAAAATTAAATTGCCGTAAACAAGAATTAGAGAACTTATTTCAAACGACATACATTCTGTAGTTTATAGCTTGTAAAGAAACATGTATGTCGTCTTAATATAAGCTAATTAATTTAATGGTGATTAAAAGCCAGAAATATAACTCAAAGAAAACTGCCATTTTTACAACGGTGCAAAATTAGATTAACGTAGCGCAATTTCCACAGAAACACATTGTTGCTTTATTGCAGACAGATGCCTGACTTGGATTTACTCCATATACAAATAGTAATGACGATCTCAACGTTTACAGTCAGTTGCACTAACTTTAATGGTGCTATTTGTTAACTAATATCATCTCCAGTGAATTCCGAGTTTACGATAGGTGAGTTAAAAGCGGCATGTGCTTTTGATGCCTTCCAACTAGTTAAATAGCTCCCGTTGTTTAATATCTTCGAGCTAACTAAGAAATATGCGCCACAGGTTTTCAATTATTCTCAAATATGAAACCAGAAATGTTGTTGGTATAACGACGGATTTGGATTATCAAATTTTATATTGCAGACAACTGACGAAGCAAAAATTATATAGGTGATTAAAGAATAAGCTGGCTATTTTAGAGCTGTTAATATTGAAAGTTTAAAGAAATCAAAATGCTATTGCTTATTTATATATATATATATATATATATATATATATATATATATATATATATATATATATATATATATATATATATATATATATATATATATATTTATTATTCACGTATGGGTCCTGGTGGACCACGCGAAATACAATTAGAGGCGTTTGTTGTTGTTAGCCTTCCTGTGCGCCCATATTAATTTCATTCTTTCGCTATGAGCTTTTTTCCTTTCGTCAGACCAAGTTGTTCCAGTGTTCCTACATTTTTTTCTCTGCCCAACCTTCCAAACGTTAACCTTGTGTCTGAATCAGCCTCTATCCTGAATTTCACTTTGTGTAATATTTGCTGATCTTAGGTCCTCTTTAATTACAGCAATCCATTTAATTATTTCTACTTTAGATCTACTCCTATTTTCATAAAACTCGACTATTTGTCTAGTTAGCCTACTCGGATTAATCCATTTTATGTGTCCGTAAAACTTAAGTCTTCTTTTTCTCATATCGCTATGTATATTTGTGTATTGTTTGATTACTTGGTTTTCTCGAAGTCGGTATATTGTGCTATTTATTTGTTTGGGGCCTAGGATTTTTCTTATAATTTTTCTTGCCTTCTTTTCAATGTCCTCGATGTCCCTCTTTCTATTCAGAATGAGCGTTTCTTCAGCACATAGACATTCTGGCTTAATAACTGTGTTGTAATGTCTCAGTTTTGTGTTTTTAGATAGGCATTTTTTGTTGTAAATATTTTGTGTAAATGTCAATGCCGTTTCCATTTTTTGACATCTACCCTTATTGGCCGCTTTTTCCAACCCATTTTCCATGATTATTTCACCCAAATATTTTAATTGAAAGACTAGTCGGATGTTACCATATTTTGTTTTTAGAAATGGTGTTCTTAGTCTGTTGCAGGTCATATGTTGCGTCTTTTCAAAGGAAATTTGGAGTCCTACCTTTCCTGCTGTTTCTTTTAGGATTTCAATCTGTTTCTGTGCCATTAATACATCTCGAGCTAAAATTGCTAGATCATCAGCAAATGCCAGACAATCAATTTTGATGTTGGTTCTCCCCAGTTTAAAGGGCTGGTCAATATTCAGGACCGACTTTTTTTCACGCCACTCCTGTACTACTTTTTCTAAAACATAGTTAAATAAGAGTGGTTAGAGTCCATCCCCTTGTCTCACTCCAGTTTTAATTTCGAAGGGCTCTGAGATGTCACCCATGAATTTAACTTATGACCTTGTGTTAGTTAATGTTGCTTTAATAATTGCCAGCGTTTTCAGATCTAGTCCTTGTTATTTCAGATTCGGAATAAAGATTCGCGGTCAATAGAATCATATGCTTTTTTGAAATCCACAAATGTACAGACGAGATTTTTATTGTACAGTTTTATTGTACATGTGTTTTGATGTCTTGATTGTACCTGGACCAGCGGATTTCAAAAGTTCAGCAGTCATTCCATCTTCACCAGAAGCTTTGTTATTTTTAAGCCGCTTGATTTGCCTAATTATTTCATCTTCATTCGGTGGTAATGAATCTGGGTTTGTTCGTTTAGGGTTTAGTGTTGCTAATTTGTTTAAGGGCTCAGAACAGTTTAGTATTTGTTCAAAATATTTCGCAAGTTCTTTGCAATTGTCTAGGTTATTTAGAGCTAATTGTCCGTTTTCCTTTTGGAAGCAAAGACTTTGCGGTTGATGGCCTGTTAATTTAGTTTTAAATGTTTTGTAAAAGTTTCGGGTGTTATTTTTTTGGAAATCTTTTCTATTTCATTAAGTTGATTGTTTTCATAATTTCTTTTAGTTTGTCTAATTAGTTTCGATGTTTCTTTTCTTACTTCCAAAAAGTTGTTATAGTTTATTGCTGTTTTTTGACTGTTCCAATCTTTGAAGGCTTTACTTCGGCTTAATACTGCTTGCTCGAAAACTTATGTATATATATATATATATATATATATATATATATGTATGTATATATATATATATATATATATATATATATATATATATATATGTATGTATATATATATATATATATATATATATATATATATATATATATATATATATATATGTATGTATATATATATATATATATATATATATATATATATATATATATATATATATATATATATTGTTTACTATTATTATATTAGTATATTGTTTACGTATAAAAAATATCGGGGTTACAGATTCTATTTTGATGTAGGATTATAATTTTTGGTAGAAATATTAGTGAATATATCTCAGTTGTTTAAATAAAAAGTCTAATATTTTTTCATTTTACAATATTCCTTAAACAAAATACTTCCACTCTTCTTAAACACGTCCTATACCTATCTGTCATAATTTCCGAGATTTTTACATTTTTGTTTTTAATATTTTTAAAAATCGTTTAAATTTCGTTTTTACTGGAATTTACTTTAGGCGTTTTAGTAATAACGTCATAAAATTCAATTTAAATGGCAAATACTGTTTTACTATAGCTTTTAAAAAAATTTTGATACAGCAAAGAGTATAATTCTTTCATAATTAAATAGGAAAAAATATTTTTATGATTTATTATTCTAACTCTCGAAAAGAAATGTGAATAGCTAATTACAACTTAAAGCACGCAGATAGCTTAGAAGCCCTAAACAATCATGATGTAGAAACAAATAAACCAAACGGTCAATTATTTGGACTTTGTAAACTGTCAAATTGTGTAGTACGGTGTTATTAGAATAGAAAGTCGAACGAAAATGATTTTTTCTAGAAAGGAATTGATAACGTTTTGATGATCTACGTTTTGAGCGCAAGTGATCAAAAATATTTTTTAGTAAGTAGAATTTATGTGCAAAAATTATATATTAGCAATATATTAGCATTTGTATGACTGAAAGGGCGATTTGAAAGAACTGGATGGGTCGATTACGAAAAAAACTTGGAAAAGCAGAAAAGAGCTGAGTGGAGAAGACGAATATTTAGTTCTTCAAGCTGTAAATAAAAATCCGCATATTTCATGCAAGTAGATAGAAAACGAGCTAGGCGTTAAAAAACCCACAGCGAATAGAATAACTTGGAAATATAAATTTCATCCGTACTACATACAATTGGTTCAAAAACTAAATCAAAATGATAGAAAAAAATAGAGAAGAACCTAACTTTTTCAAATGTATTTTATTCACGGATGAGGCAACAATCCAGAAAAATGGGTACGTTAACCGACATAACTTCCACTACTACAGCAGTGAAAACACAAGATTCATTATCCCTAGATCATCCCTAGATCATCAGCACAAATTACCTCTTAATGTGTGGGCTGGTATCATAGGAGATCGCCTATTATGGCCATATTTGTTTGCAAGGAGAGTTAATGGTGACAGTTTTCTCAATTTTTAACAAAATAATGTTGAAGAGTGGAAATCATTTTACAGCTAGAGGGCTCTCGTCCACGTTTTAGCAGGCACGTGAGACAATATTTTGACACGAATTATGAAAATAAATTGATTGGTAGAGGTCCTATACCATGGCCAGCCAGATCCCCAAATTTAACAAAACTGGATTTTTTCTTATGGGGTTTTGTTAAAGAACAATTTTATCAAATGCCATACACCACAATAGAAGGGATGTAAATTAAAATAAAAAATGTGTTTATTAATGAGGCAATGCTTATTACAGTCAATAGTTATTTTAAACATAGGCTTAGAGTTTGTATTGCACAAAATGGTAGATATATTGAACATATAATTAAATGATTGTAAGGACTTCTTCATAAATATTTGTAGTTAAACTGTCTTACTAAAAACTAAATATTTATGACGTTTTGTTTACTACAACAATAAGTTTTGTTACACTACAATAATTGCTTTCTAATCAAATATAAAAACATTTGATGACCTAAATTCTTAATATACCATTAGTTCAATAATATAAATAATAACATAAAGCTTAAGGTGAATTCCAGTGAAAACGAAATATTAATAACAAAAATGTAAAAATCCCGGAAATTATGGCAGGAATACAAGAATAGAAGTATTTTGTCTTAGAAATATTATAAAATGAAAACATATTAGACATTCCATTTAGAAAAATTGAGTTTTGAATCCCTGTATAAAGTAGACAAATGCTGTTTTCATTAAAAGTTAAGTCATAGTTTCACTAATATCCCTACGAAAAATGATAGTGCTAAATCAAAAAATAAATGATATATGACACTGTAAAGTAGAGTCTGCATCACTGATATTTTTTACAAAATGTCGGATATCGGTAAAACTATTGGGTATAGGTATAGAAAATGTTTCACGAAATATGTTTAGAATCAATAGCAAAATGCAAAAATGGATAAACATATAGAGTGTTCGATAAGGAAAAACAAAACTATACCCCGCTACGGTTTTGTGAGATACCCTGTATATATAAAATAAATTTTAAAATATGCACTTATATAGTTGTACAACTCTTATACTTTAACTTCTTACACTCTTAGGATATCCTGTATATATATATATATATATATATATATATATATATATATATATATATATATATATATATATATATATATATATATATACATATATATATATATATATATATATATATATATATATATATATATATATATATATATATATATATATATATATATATATATACCCCTTTGTGGATCAGACCTTGACGTGGTAAAGGGGTTTGAGTAGGGCAATGAAGCTTTGAGCTATGCCGTCTGGAGTCTATGCTCCTGGGAGGGTCACCCCTGGCGGACAGGTCAAGGCGGAGGCCTCAGACTAACATGATCCAAAATCTGCCAACCCGCATTGGACCAGCGTGGCAGATTACGGTCATACCTTCAACATGGTATTTCAGTATGTTGAAATATGACAGTACAACCTCAAACACGGCCCTCATTCCCCGGAGGCCAAGGGGCAACTACCTACGGCAGCGGGAAGACCTGCCCCAAGGCAGAGGGTGCTAAGAATCACCGGGTTAGATCAGGCTGCCATTGGACTTTTGACATTGCAACGTTAAATATACGGACTATGAAAACAGAGGCCCGATTGCAAGAACTGTTAATCGAACTTGACAACATACATTGGAATATTATTGGGCTCTGTGAAACACGAAGGAAGGGTGAAGAGTTAATCAAACTGGAACCAACTGGAGACGTACTCTACACTCTAGGTACGGAAAATGGCCGATGTGGCGGAATAGGATTCCTCATCAATCGAAAGCTGGACAGTGTGGTAAAATTTGAAAGTACATCCGACCGATTAGCCCAATGCGTCATTCAGCTGAATAAAAAGTTTAGGCTTCAAATCGTCCAAGCTTATGCACCAACTATAAGCTATAAAGATGAGGAAATTGAGGAATTTTATGATGATGTGGCCCAGCTTTTATACAAGGAGAAATGTAGGTACAAAATCCTGATGGGTGATTTTAATGCCAGAATTGGAACAACAAGAACAGACGAAAATGCAACTGGCCCATATGGAACTGGTGAGCGAGACAATAGAGGTGACAGATTAGTTGATTTTGCTGAAGGACAAGAACTGTATATTATGAATTCATTCTATAAGAAAAATATCAGCAGAAAATGGACATGGAAAAGTCCATCTGGGCTCACAAGCGAAATTGACTACATCATGACCAACGATAAAACAATATTTACCAATTCTACCGTCCTTAATAATCTTAATGTTGGAAGTGACCATCGAATGGTACGAGCAAAACTTAGGATTAACTGTCGAAGAGAATGCGAAAGTATGGTAAGATCATAGAAGGGGAAAGTGGATTCTGGGAAACTGCTGGAGAGAGAAAGCGATTTCGAAATTGCTTTGTCAAGCCGGTTTGCTGTGTTATAAGATCCGGAGAAAGTGGAACTTGTACTGTCCTTAACATTGTACTGTCCTTAACAATTTTAATGTTGGAAGTGACCACCGAATTGTACGAGCAAGGGTTCGGATTGACTGTCGAAAAGAGCGCGAAAAAATGGTAAGATCAAAGAAGGGCAAGGTGGATTCTGGAAAACTGCTGGACAGAGGAAGCGATTTTAAGATTGCTTTGTCAAACCGGTTTGCTGCGTTACAAGATCCAGAGGAGGTGGAAATATCAGTTCAATATGAAGAAATCGCCAACAATGTACTTCAAACGGCTGCTTCAATAGCACCAGAGGAAAAATGTCTCAAACAAACAAAAATCTCCAGTGAGACCATTGATTTAATGAAGAAACGGCGAGCAATGAGAAATTCAGGTAGTCCTTTTGGCAGGGTCGAGTACACTGAGCTCTGCAAAACTATAAGAAAACGTATCAGAGAGGACACGCGCCGATTCAATATGCAGCTAGTGCAAAAAACCCTGGAAGAAAACAAAGGAATTAACAAAGCTAAACAGAAGCTGAGAAACAAAAGAACGCAAATATATGCTTTAAAGCGTGAGGATGGCACAGTGTGCAGGACGCGTACCCAAATGTTAGAGATTGTCAGAAGGTTTTATTCCCAGTTATATGAAGATCAGAGTCAGTCAGGGACAGCAATACCCACGGAAGAACAATATATAATACCAGATATCCTAGTGGAGGAAGTAACAAATGCTATAGAATTGATGAAGAACGGCAAGGCTCCAGGAAAGGATAGTGTAACTGTCGAAATGCTAAAAGCTGGTGGTCGGACGTTACATAAAACACTGGCAAAATTATACTCAAAATGCCTCAAAGAACAAAAAGTACCTGACTTATGGAAAAATGCAGAAGTGATCCTTTTACATAAAAAAGGAGCACAGGAAGATTTAAAGAACTACAGTCCAATAAGCCTCCTATCAGTGATGTACAAAGTTTTCACTAAGATAATTTCTAAAAGAATATTAAAAAAACTGAATGACGCACAACCAAGAGAACAAGCAGGATTCAGAAGTGGATTCAGTACAATGGATCACATCCAGGTTGTACAGCAGGTCATAGAAAGGCACAACGAATACACCATGCCACTGTGCTTGGCTTTTATCGACTACGAAAAAGCATTTGATTCCATCTCAAAGCATGCGATAATGGATGCACTGCTTAGCCAAAGTGTAGAGAGAGCCTATGTAAACCTATTAGAATCGATATATGATGGAGCTACAGCCACAATTCACCTTGATGATCTTGAAGTGGGAATTAATATAGAACGAGGTGTACGGCAGGGTGACGCAATATCGCCTATTCTTTTCTCGGCTGGTCTTGAAGAAGTATTCCGTAAACTGGATTGGGAACAGGATGGGGTAAAGATCAATGGTGCAAACTTAAACCATCTTAGATTTGCAGATGATATTATTCTCATTTCACAAGACCCAGAGGAGCTGCAAAGGCGCATACAAGAACTGCAAAGGACTGGCGAACCATTTGGCTTGAAAATTAACCTGAAAAAGAGTCAGGTTGTGTTCAATAACTTCGCTCAGGACAGAAGAATTTCAGTTTTAGGAAGGGATTTAGAGATTGTGGACAGCTTTGTATATCTTGGGCAGAGGATTTCCATGGAGGGGAATACCGCCCGGGAGGTGGAACGGCGTGTTAAATGTGGCTGGCAGGCATTTGGTAGGCTCAACATAGTGTTTAAGAGCAGACTCCCACTTTGCCTGAAAAGAAAAGTATTCGATCAGTGCGTTCTACCCGTTATGACATACGGAAGTGAAACCTGGACACTCACATCGCAATCAATTCAAAAACTTCGGGTGGCACAGAGGGGAATGGAAAGATGTATGCTTGGCATTACAAGACGAGACAGAAAGCCCTGCGCATGGATCAGGGAACAAACAAAAGTCTGTGACATCATTGGAAGAGTAAAACAGTTTAAATGGAGATGGGCAGGCCATATAGCGAGGCGATGGGACGACAGATGGACCAAGGCAATCCTGGAGTGGATACCGCTTGATCGCAAACGTCCGCGAAGAAGACCGAAAGCACGATGGATTGATGACATCGTTAAGAATATTAGACCCGAGTGGCAGAGGAAAGCCCAGGACCGTGAAGGTTGGAAGCATGCTGAAGAGGCCTTCATCCTGCAGTGGATCGATACGGGCTAATGATGATGATGATGATGATGATGATGATGATATATATATATATATGTATATGTGTATATATATATATATATATATATGTGTGTATATATATATATATATATATATATATATATATATATATATATATGTATATGTGTATATATATATATATATATATATATATATGTGTGTATTTATATATATATATATATATATATATATATATATATCTATATATATATATATATATATATATATATATATATATATATATATATATATATATATATATATATATATATATATATATATATACGCAAGCGAGACACTTACACTTCATACAAAAATCGGCATAGAAAACATACTAAAAGAAGAACGCAAAATTATGAGGAAAATTCTCGGCCCAAAACTGAAAGAGGAAGGATACAGACTATATTCTCGAAAGACCACACAGAGAATGTCCAACGTAGCGGCGGACATAGGAAAAAGAAGGTTGAAATTCTATGGACATATCAGTAGACTCCCACCGACAAGACTCACCAACAGAATTCTTACATACATACAAGGAGTCAAGTCAACAGTACCATGTATCACACAAGTCAGAGCTGATCTGGGAAAGGCACAAATGGGTCCGACAGAGATTAAGGATAGAAGAACGTACAGAAACAGAATGCATATGTGGAACATTGCATCAGAGAGCGAAGTTTCAAGGAGATTGGGAACAAAGTGGACGGAGGAGAGAAAGAGAATCCACGGAGAAAGGATGACAAAGGTGTGGAGGATCAAAAAGAACACTCGAAAATAAGTCAGAATGCTTTGCGTGATCCAACCGGGTCTATACGCACCTAATAATATATATTTTCATGGATATATATTTTCGGACATATATTAATAACATATATTTTCGGACTGCATTACTTACGTCAAGCGGTGGTAAATGTAATCGAACTGAATGCAAATCAATGCATTGAAATAATGTTTTAATGATAATTTCCCTGGCCTGACCATGAAAACACAAGTTTTTTCAGATTTAAACATTTTTCAGAATAGTGATCTTTCAATTCAATACTACGACGTTCCAATTTTTAATACCCTCAGTATAATGCAATCTGTTCAACTCTGCAAAATAAGTCTCAGTTGTGATCGCATCATTTGAAGAAAATGTTCGACCAGCGACACATTTCTTAAGATTTAGGAAGCGGTGATAATTGCTGGGAGCCAAATCCAGCAAATATGGCACATAGGGATGCACATCGAATCGTGGAATTTTGCAGAAGCGAGCTTTCACCGCTTCAAGCGCATTATCGTGGTGAAAGAGTAGTTTCTTTTCGACTAAATATGAAATTTTCATCTGAATAGCACCCTTCAATTGGTCCAAGAATGCAGTGTAATATTTCTCGGTGATGAACCTGCCTTTACCATATAGTCTATGAACGTCTTTGACTACAGTTTAGACTACAGCTTCGTCTCTGATATAAGACTAAGACGTTTTTGTCCATCCACTGTACCGTCCCAACCTTGCACCATGGATAAAGAATTACTTCCTTGGAAGAGTTCAAACATCACCTAGAACATTTTTTAGCCAGAAAGTTCAGAACTTTTATAAGAACGTGATGATCCAGCTACCGTGGAAATGGAGAAAGGTTACTGAACAGAACGGGACATATTTTATTGATTGAATTAAATTTTTAGTGAATAAAATTTCAATTTTTCAGAAAAAAAAATGGGACGAACTTTTGCATCAAGCTAATAGTATTACTTATTTTCTTTATTCTAGACTAGATAAAATATGTATCAAAATTTTAATAAGTTCTACGAACAAACTATTCAAGTTGACCATACAGCATATTTCGTTTTTGATATTGAATTTTTTCTCAACATTATATGCTGAACATACCTTAGATTGAAATGGAAATATTATGGAAAGCGAAATATCAAAATAAGAAAACCTAACAAATAAAAACGGGCGACAAACGAACACCATAAAGAAGTCTAGCCATCGTGAAGATAGAACGAATCGAATATCGATAAAAACAAAACGATCATAGAAAAACGTATACAATTTTGCAGGCGAAACTTTTTCCCAGCTTCAGCGAAAACCGATAAATATGGTTCTCGCTAAGCATGATAATATTCAGCCTGCAAAATGTGCCTCTTGTGAAAGAAGTTGGAAAAATCGAAGTGTTTTTATATAGATTATTCTATATGATTCGGCAAATGATCTAGTATTGCTCTTTTTCGATACTGCTATAATGTAGCAAATGAAAACGTAGTTTTTCAAGTAAATAGATCAGATGAAAAGCAGGAAACACACACTCAACACTCAGGAAACACACTCAGTGTAAAAATGTTAAACACACCGTAGAAATTTCATTTTTTTAAATACTATTAAGTTTTATTCTTTTTTAGTGTGTTTATTTGTTTTAAATGCGAGTCAAAATTTTGGAAAAGGGGACAAGTATAACTGACCTTGATCAGAACATAAAAGAAAATTTTACTCTTTTTTTGGTGTTAAAACGTTAGACACTCTTTTATACTTAAGGTTTCTTGTCTTTTATCTAGAGGTTTAACTAATATTGTGAATTTGTATAGAAAAAAAAATAAGCAGTTGTGATTTATTATGAAAAAAATATGTTCTCCATAAGAAGACGATTAATTTTTTAGTTACACGCAGATGGAGGGGGATATAAGACGCCGATTAAACCGAAGTTTTTTATAGGCAGTCAAGTTACCATGTGTAGTGCTTAATAATTCTCAATTTTTTTTAGAGATGGCGCTGGATACAATAGTCGGTCTCTCTCTTATGTCATTTTGTTGGTAGAACAGCACCTTTCAAAACGCCATTGATGTTTAAACGATTTCGAATTAGCGTCATATTTTTTTCGTGTGGTAAACATGTCGAGTTTCAAGCTCGATAAAGAGCATTTGTGGCACGAACTGTTTTTCCTATTCAGTCAAAAGAAAAACGAGAGTGAAAGCTATCGTATCCTTATGGAAACTTACCGTAACAATTTCCTAATACAAGGCGCTTGTGGGCGTTGGTTTAGATGATTCAAAAGTGGTAATTTCGACTTGAAAAATAATAACGCCCAGGTCAAACGAAACATGTTGAAGATGTCGAATTGCAAGTATTGTTGGAAGAAGTTGATATGCGAACTCAATAACAAATAGAAGAGCGGTTAAATGTTGGTCGCCGAACCATTTGTGATCGTCTGCATGCCATGGAAAAGATCCAGAAGGCACCAAAATGAGTACCACATTACCTGAACGACAGACAAATGGAAAAGCGAAAAACGATATGCAAATTTTTGCTTTCTCGGCATAAAAGGACTTATTTGCTCGTGCCTGGAGGCGAAAAATGGATATATTTCGAGAACCTAAAACGCAGAAAATCATGGGTTGACCTAGAACAACCATCAACATGAATCAGAAGGGTGTCATGTACCATGAGCTTCTGAAGTTACGTGAAACAGTTAATACCGTTTTCCACCGTCAACAAATGATCAATTTACACTGATCGAAAAGCTGACTACCACTTGTTTTCATCGATGTCTCACGCATTTTCCATGAAACACTTCAACAATTACGGAAATGTTGAAAAATGGCTTGATGACTAGGTCACCTCAAAAGCTGTACGGTTTTTCTAGACGGGTATCCACAAATTTTTAGAGAGATGGGGAAAATGTGCAGGTAGCGATAGCGCATACTTTGAATAAACCATTATTTACCTTTCTCCCAAATTATACGCGTTTATTTTTACAAGAAAATTAAGAATTTTTAACCACCACACTTCGTAATTCGGTCCGGCAAGATATGCAGAAATCATCGTTCAACTGAGAGGCCAACTGCTGTGTCAACAGGAAATAACAAACATTCATTCTGAGAATTGCATTAAGTACCTGTAAGAGTAATTGTTGAGAAAGCGAAAGTGCAAACAAGAGTCCAACAAGTATATCCAAAGATTAGGGAGAAAAATCTAGAAATATTGAAAGAAAAAAACTGAAAAGGAAACCAGCATTAAGTACTCGCCACAAATTAGTCCAAACGGCTCTCACTAAAAAGGTTTTGTCATGGATTGCGTAGTAGAGGAATTTTCTTTTTTGATGAACAAAAATAGTTTGGATGAGTCTGATGGTTTTTTCATTTACTTTCATGATCTTAGGAAGGAAGAAAAAAATTATCGAGGCCACAAATGGGACGAGGAAGTGCTACAAAAAAAAAGGTAACTTAATGTTTCTTTCTTATCATGATAACTCCCAAGAATATAAAAAATTATTATAATATATAAAATTATCTTTTAGTGATGTGAGTGAAGCTTTGCCAGTGTGTTAACAAGATAACGCCCCAAATACCAAAATAATATTTCCAAATTGGACTGTCCTGGTGTCTCTCTAGGTTTGTGTGAAAAAAAATCATTCAAAAAGTCTAGATGATGTTTTCAAGGCGAGTTTTTAGTAAATCAACATAATTTACATATCTAGAATATTTGAAAAGTGTTATTTAGGCTCCATGGAAAAAATTCGACAACAAATAATAAAACAGTTGCACGATTCATTACCAAACAGGGTTTTTGATTGAATAAAAGGTGGTGGAAAAACCACAAACTATTAAAATATTGTTTGTTTACGTTTCTTCTTGTTATTTATCTTCCCTGTAAAACTGAGGGTGTGCCTTACATTTTGATGCATTTAAAATCCGTTAAAAAATTAAAATATTAAGTTTCCTTTTGATTTCTTAAGAAATATTTCCAGAAACGTCTTCAATTCAAGTTAAGATTAGTAAAAATTTATTTTTGCAGTTTTTATATTAGTATGTTATTTTGAAAAATCACTTGTTAATGTTTGTGTTCTACATGTGTTCATATTACACAAATATATACCTATGAACATTGAGGGTACATGCGAGTATTACCGTAAATTGCTACTACGCAGGTTGAAAACGAGCTTGTTACCAGTTCACAAACGGCAGTTTCGTTAGATCATCCAACAGTATTGCTATATTCTATTATACAGTAATTTGTGAGAATATTATAACATATATAATATATATAACATTATACATAATAAAGCAATATAATTATTTCAGCAAAGAAATTTATGTTGAGAAGATAAAATATATTAACCAAAATATTTTCAATAGCTTTCTATAAAATTTTAATATCGTTCTAGTAAAACTTGGATCCCGCAGAGAAATAGTGACTTATCTTTAAATGGTATTCATTTATGGATCCATTTCCAATCCAATTCGTACTCAGAACATTGGGTGTCAACAACAACACAAAAAAGGGTCGAAATCTGATGGCTCCATGACTAGGAAATAGGGTGAATCTTCTTTCATATCTATTGTACTGCGTTGATGCAAATGTTCGTCCTACTTTTGGCCCTTGATGGCGTTTGACCAACGCCCACAAGCCTCTTGCTTTGCGACATTTTCACGATAAGTTTCCACAAGTATACGACAGCTTTTACTCTGGTTTTTCTTTTCATTGAATAGGAAAATCAGTTCGTGCGCCAAATGTTCTTTATTCGGATCTTTTATTTATAATTTTGAAAGGTACTGCCGTAGCAACAAAATGACATAAGAGATTAAACTCTGAACCGATCACTGTTTCCAGCGCCATCTCTAAAAAAATTAAGAATTATTAAGCGCTGCACCTGGTAACTTGACTGCCGATAAAAAAATTCGTTTTAATCGGCGTCTAAATCGTTTATTATGAGCTGTTACATGAAAATCAGACCATTATTTTGGAGAGATGCTGTTCAATTCATATTGCAAGAGAAGCGGCCTAAATTGCGTTCCATCGAGACAATACCAGACCACAAATGCCAATCTTTGACCAGACACAAACTTTTACAACTTGACTGGGATGTTTTGATCCATCCACTATATTTTCCTGACCTAGGGCCCTCCGAGTACTATTTATTTCGCTCACCTTAAAACAGGAAAACCTAGAAAACTTAAAAAATCACCGAGATCAGTTCTTTAGCCAGAAACCTCAGAACTTATATAGGGTTATGCAGCTACCAAAGAGATGAAGCAAGGTGATCGAACAAAACGGCATATACTATATTGATTAAATGTAATTTTTAGTAAATGAAATGTAGATTTTTTCTCATCAAAGTGTCCACATTCAGCCTAAACAATTATTGTAACGGTGCCTAGTACTAACATGCCTAGTACTAACATGCCTAGTACTATCGCATGTAAATATGAAAACCGAATTTTTGTATATAAAATACACATTTGTTGCATGAAAATGATAAAAAAAAATGTATTTGAATTATTGCTCATCGCTAGCTATATCTGACAATTTGTGGATGCCACACTAAAAAAACTGTTGCTCTTTTGAGGCAAACCAGTCATTGAGCCATTTTCGTAACAAATGAAGCGCTGGTCAGCAAGTACGTGTCCCATCAATACAAATAAACAGTAATCGGACGGAGCCAAGTCTGATGAGTAAGCCGCATGCGAAAGAATTTTCCAACTAAACGCCTCAATCGTTTCCTTAGCTCGTTTTGCTGTGTGTGATGGTGCATTATCATTAAGCAAAATCACTTTGTGTTGCATTTTTTCAGATTCTGGTCGTTTTTAATGCAAAGTTTGATTCAAATTGGTCATTTGTTGTCCATAGCGTTCGGTATTAATGGTTTCGCCAGATTTTAACAGCTGACATAGACTATAACTTGAACATAGATCACACTATTCTGATCCCACCAAACACAGAGTATTGTCTTCAATCCATAGCGATTTGGCCTTGATATCGATGGTTCGCCTGGAGTTACCCATGATTTTTACACTTAGGATTCTCAAAATAAATCCACGTTTCATCGCTAGACACAATTCGGCATTTCAATTTTCCTGCTGTCTTTCATTCAGTTCATGTGGAACCCATTTTCCCATCTTATAGATCTTTCAAATGGCCTTCAAACATATAGAGACGGCTTCTCGTGTGACATTTAATTGATCCGCTAGTTGTTGTTGCGTTTGCGAGTCATACACATCCAACAATGCTTGTAATTCGATGTCTTCAAACTTTTTTGGTGGTCTTCTACGTTCTTCGTTTCTCACATCACAATTGCAACTTTTGAATTTTTTAAACCACTAAAAGTACGGTGATATACCAAGGGCATGCTCACCGTACGCTTCGATAAGCATTCGATACAATTCTAGAGCAGTTTTCTTCAAATTGTAACAGAAAATCAATGCTGTCCACAAATAGTATTTTCCAGGTACACATTTCGACAGGTTCAACGCGATTATAAACTATGATGTTGTATGAAAATTGTATTGTTATGAGTTGAAAACCTTTATCGAAAAGAAAATGATGCCAATGGCGCGGCTTGACGGTAACTACATTAACCGCTAGGGCCATTTATAGGCAAATTCCGGTTTCATATTTATAGACCTGGTAAATGTTTTATGTAGTTGTAGTAACTTATAGATTAATCCCATTGAACGGTAAATATTCTTTTATCTGTAGACATTTTCTAAGCTGGCCTTTACTAGAATTCAGAATCCCCTAATTTCCTTCCTTCTAAGTTATATTGCGTTATATATATATGAATCCTGATGCACGTGAAAATCCTTCATTTTGAATCTGCTGATTATCTGTTCAGACGAATGGTACTTTTTACAGCCTTAATTTCTTAGATTTCCTCCTATAGGGGTTTTCTCTCCATATTAAGATCTAAAATTCGTGACTTGGTAGAGCTTGAGTGGAATAGTTGGCTTATTTTCTGCGTTATCTTAAAAAAATAAATCATCTGTTAACTGTTAATACTTGCTTCACTTTTAATAGTGTTTAACTGTCACTAACACTTTAATAGTGTGTAACTGTGTAAAACTGATTAACTGTCACTAGTTTAACACTGTTTTACTAGTCACTACCTAAAATATTTAGAACCTAAATCAAAAATAATATAGTTTTTTTAACACCTGCATTTAAAATAAATTCTTTTACATACCTGCCAAATTAAATTTTCATCTAAAAATCAGAACAGTTCGTATAAAATAAATTGGCGTAAAACAAAATTTGCTTTTGTTTTTACGTTTTAAACCGAATTTAAATTTTGTCCTGTAGTTTTTATATAAAACACAGGTAATCATATCAGTTCAAAATAGATATGGCAAATACATTTCAAATAATTTTTTGGTTTATTTTATTTATTCTTGTTTTAATTTGTTTTTTCTTCGTTAGTTCGATGATGGTAACTAGGTGTTTTTGTATTGTTTAAAAATATTAACAAGGCGCTAAGAGCACATATATTTACTCTAACACAAAGCTCACCATCATGTCGATCGCGATCTACCGGTAACATGCGTAGACAATTTCGGTAGCTCATAGCTATAAGCAATCCTCAGAAGTCGAACTCCTAACCTTCATAAACAAAAATATCTAAATTATAATACTGGTACATGGAGATCAACCGCTCAACCGCTCAACCGATAAAATTGTAGCGAGTAGCGACCAATCGATCATTCAGAGAGGATCTCGGCTGCTTTTAACAGGATATATAGATAGATCTGTGCGACAACATCGCATTCAGTGTTCAGTTACGTTACAATTACAATTACAAGTATGGCAAGCAGTAGTAAAAAAGTTAGGACATACCATTTCCATTCTGATTGGGAAGAACACTACTTCTTTACAAAAATTAAAAGCAAAAGTGTGTGTTGTGTAACGCTTCTGTATCCGTTGTTAAAAAGGGAAATATTGAAAGGAACCATAAAACTGTTCGATTTTTGAAAAAACAAATATCCTTCGTTGTACCGTTAGAAAGGAAAAGTTGAGACAATTGAATAATCAGTTAATTGGACCACAATCAACATTTTTAACTGAAACATCCTATCGTGTGTCGCAGATAATTGTACAAAATAAGAAGCCTTATGAAGAAGGAAAAATAATAAAACATGCATTTTTAGAAGCTGCTGATTCATTATTTGCGGAATTTAAAAATAAAAACGAGATAGGGTCTGCTATAAAAATAATGCAACTTTTCGCCAATACAGTGATAAGACGAATGGAAGTAATGAGTAGTGATGTTTTTTTTTACAGTTAACACGTGACTTAGATAACTGTACTTATTTTTCCCTGCAACTTGATGAATTCACAGATGTGGTTGAAACCGCCCAGATGGCTGTTTTCGTCAGGATGATTTTTAGCGATTCTATGATTAAAGAAGAACTTTTAAAGATTACTCCACTAAAATAGCATATTTCTCATTTAAAAAATGTTATTTCGTTTAAGAAAATTCCAATATTTAAAATGGTAGATTTGACAACAGATGGAGCTCCAGCTATGGCGGGTTCCGAAAAGGGTCTTGTGGCATTATGTCGAAAGGATAATACTTTTAAACAATTCTTCTCTTATCACTTCATTATCCATCAACAAACATTATCTGTGTAGTTTTTGAAACTAAACGACGTTATAAAAATGGTAGAAAAAATATTGAACAAGGTTAGAGCTTAGTTGTAATAGAGAAGTTTGTTCAAAGAACTGATCGATGATATTGACTGTCAATACGGGAATTTACTTCTTCACTCTGTAGTCAGATGGTTGAGTAGAAGAAAAGTACTCAAAAGTTTTAATGATCTCCTACCTGCCCTAGTTAATTTTTTTAAACAACGCGATAAACCCATTCCTGAACTGAAAAACTCGACCTGGCTTACAGGTTTTGGATCTCTGGTGGACATTACAGAGGTTAAGTGATCTTAATTGGCAGCTTCGAGGGAGAAAAAAGCTTGAGTTTTGGAAAGAAAACCTAATTAACCGCAACAGAAAGCACTTCTTTGTTCTTTCAGAAAAAATATCTCAAAATCAGTTGCAACCTTACGACAGTAAATATCATATGCAAATAACATCGAACTTGAATTTTAAATATTGTTTTAAAAATTTCAACGTCATCGCACTAATAGTGCAATTTTTTGACTCACCCTTCATGGAAATTAATATTGAATAATTTGCCACTTGTGTTATGCAACAATTTGGCGGGGATAGGACTACAATAGAAATGGAAGTTACTGCGCTTTAAAATGTTTTATCCTTAAAATCTTTGGAGTTAAATACACAATGGTTCTGATCTTTAGTAAGTAAAGACAAATATCCAGTTTTAGTTACCGCTGTCTTAAAATTAAAAGCGTTATTCAGTTTGAGCTATTTGTGTGAATCTTCTTTCTCCAATATGAAAGTGATTATGAGCAAATACCCCAACTGACTTACAGATGAACATTTGTATAATTGTATTCGAATGGCTGTAACGAACTATACCACCCAATATTAAAAAAAAATCCTGTGGAGTCTGAGTATCAGCCTTCTCATTACAATATTATTTTGATCTACATTTGTTTCTATTTAAATTTTGAAGTAAGTGGTTACTTTTTTGTTATTTACATGGATCATTTACGACTTTAATTTTTAAAAATATTTGACATACCGTTGCGTCAAAATTGAGATTATTTTTCAGACATATACGATTTGTATATTTTATGTACATTATATGTAATGTTTAATAATGTTTATACATTACATCTAATGTACATAAATATACAAATCGTATTTGTCTGAAAAATAATCACAATTTTGACTTATTTATTTGTTTGTCTTATTTGTTTTATCTTTTGACTTATTTGTTTTACTATAACTATACTATTATAGTTATAATAAAACAAATATCGTATGTCGAAAATGTGTTTCCATTATTGCATTAAACAAGGTTAGATAGCTCTCTCTATTTGAATATTTTGAAAGTAGATCAACAGATTGAAAAGGTTGGCGACACCTGCTCTAACCAAATGATTTAGGGTTTTTGTTTGCTTTTTTTTACATTGCATGAAGCAATAGGTCTCATCTGCTAGATTTATCTTCAATCGAGTCGCGGCATTCTAAGAATGTCTTAAAGCAACTGACAACCTGGGTCCTGGACAAAACACTGTGTCTATAGGTCTATTAAAGTTTTGCAAAATATTTCGCACCGTGTGCAACTTAGCAACAAAACTTAGTAGCGCACACTTGCTTGCTCAAAATTGTTGTCACTCATTTTCAGGACTCAACAGAAAAATGGGGTTCACGAAAAGAATTGCTACGGATCACCAAGTGACTGTACAGAGTTCAAACTTGTAAAAACAGTTCAAACTATGTGAAGATTCATGTTGGTCAGTCTCTGCTCCAAAGGAAACCCCCAACAGTATGGCTAGACCGAACGCTATGCCACTAATCTCATTACTTTATGTACGCAACTCGTACATTAAAGTGAGAAAAATACACAAATATTGTGTATTATAATTATATTGTTTTCATGAAAGATCGATTTTTAATCTATACATTAAATCCCAGCTGTTCGTCTAGGCTTACCCACTTGTCTTTGGGCTTCAGGTATGGCCTTCATACCGAATATCTAACTTGCGATGAATCCAATGGTCCCTTAACGCTAGATATGCTAGTGGACACCCCTTCGCAGTGGTATTCATGTTAGATTAGCTTCCTAATCAACGCTTGATGAGTAACCGTCCAGTTCACAATAGTAAACTGGTGTCTGGCAACGAGGTATCTAGGATAAAGAAGTTGAACATCAGTTCTATGGGAGTGTGTTGTAAAGAGGTACACACCCCATCAGCAATGGCACAGTGACTATCTTTAAGTATTAGAGCATTTTAATGCATTTTATGCATTTAATGATTATATTTACAGAAACAGAAACCAGATATTTTTTCCATTCTCCTTTTTCATTCCCTTTTTAAATAATCTCGTGAGTGAGAAGGACTTCAACGCAAAAGATCGATGAGTGCAATGTCTAACTGATCTCAAACTAATTCGTTATGGAGGATAATCTATTTTTCTGGCCATATGGTTACCTACTGTAGCTCTATAGAGATGGAAGGAACATCAATACAGACTGGTATATAATAACTTATTTACCGGAAGTCACCAGAGAATTTCATAGTGTGATAAAAGCGTGTGTCCTAAGCGTGGCATTTACTCTAGAACAAAAAGCAATATCATCTGATACTTTCTGACTTGAAATAAATCCAATTTTCTAACTGAACATTTTCTCTGAACTTTTTCTCTGTATTCTAGCAAATAGTTCTCTGTTCGACTTTTTAATGTGACCAGCTCTTTAATGCTTTTCCACGTAATTTACGTGGAAATTACGTTAAAAAATGACGTTAAATTTTTTTTTTCCATGTAATTTACTGAAGATAAATTAAACATAATTTGTTTGAAAAATTGCAGAGTGGGATCGTAGAAAAATACTATAATTTTTTTTCCGACTACACGTAAAAATTGTCCATTCCTTTCATCGTCATCAAAACACCATTTATATGGAGCACGAAAAAAACGCGGCCTTGTTTTTTTTTATATTTTTAATATCCTCCATGATTCCCCCGTGCTATTTTTCATGCATTCCTGGTACATAAATGGGGCCTGGGAGGGGCACGAACGGTTTCAGACAGTAATACTGTTACGAACCACAGGATGGAGTGAGCTGCATTTAATCACTACCTACATCCGACCAGGGCCGACATATCAAGACATTGAATCATCAAGACCCTTAGTCAATCGTTCAGTTGCTTTCGAGCGTTCGACTCGAGCTCGACTGATGATGTCTTAAGGCCAGGAACCGGTCTCGGGCGACACTTGTTGACGTTTGATGACGGTTAAAGGATTAGGAAATTTTTACTTAGAGTACGGAAAAACATGTCCTTTTTTTAAATATTTTTTTTTGCAATTTACGCCCATTTTATAACATTTTTTCAAATTCACAATATTCCCACATGTCTCCAAATCAACTCCCGAGTTTAGCTATTATCATTAGAATATTAACATCTAACGTAAATTACCAGTTAGATTTTTGGAAATCAGTTATATTTATTGACGAAAGCAAGTTTTCTTTATCTGAGATAAATAAGACAAAATAAAACATACTGGTTGAATTATTATGGGCTACAGATTTATGTCTTGAGCTGAGACTGGAAATGTATTAAGCATTGGTGAGATCGTAAATGCTCGAGAGCATGTGGATAAGCTGGGAGCTAATTTGTTAGAAAGCGTTTCGATATTATGAACCTGAAGCACACGATTAAGTTTATGACAGAATGACTGCTAAACAATATCAGAAGGTTGATTACATCTTCCAATTCACCAGATATTAATCCTAGTGATAACTTAGAGCTTTTAAAGGATTAAAAACTGAGAAAAAGTAAGTGTACAAATACAAATGCATTAGAAATTGTATTACTCTCAAAATGGACAAATATATCAAGTGATATAAAAGAAAAATTAGAAGAATCAATATATTGCAGGCTGTCATAGATAATAAGGAATACAGTGTAAAATACTGACAGTTTTTTGGTAATTTTTCAAGCCTTTTATATGTGTTTAAATACTTTTTTTCCATCAAAATTTTATAACTTGTTTTAATCATAGTATAATGTTGTTGACAATCAGTTGCAGTTAATATTGATATAAAATTAGAAATTTTAAAGATATTAAAATATATAAAGAGAGAAATCGATTTGTAAATGCATTTTCTGTAGTATCTAATTCTGAGTGGCATACATGATTTGAAAATTGATTCCACCAAATATAAAATGTACTGCCTCCTGGCATTTTTTGATTGATCTAACATTGTGGCCTTAGCTATGGTTATTAATTTCGCTGAGTCATTGTTGAAGAATTATGGGTTTTATAGTGGCTCAAATACTCCAGTTTATATCTGCATGGTCTTCCGCATGTTTGGCATTTAAGGTCAGGATGTTTTGACTTTTTCGCCTGTTTTTTGGATGCGGCTTTTTGGCAATTATTTTCCTCATGGAGCTGCATAGCTCTGTATGTCTCAACACACCATTTGTGGTCTATCGTTTGCCGTCTTTTCGCATTCTGACACGCTTGAGATAGAATTCTTTAGACGCAATTTTATGACATCTTGGTATCTTTTTTTTTTAAACCTACTAGTCCCTTTCTTGTTCTTCAATTCACCATAGAGAATTCGCATCGGTATTGACAATGACCTAATTATTTCAGCTGAGTTTTGATGATCTGAAATATTATGTTGAAACTGTTGGCTTTATTGGTCTAATAATATTGTCCTTTTGTTCTCAAAATTTATCCGGAGGTAGCCTTGAGGAAATCTCTCGAGTTGTTTTAATTGCTTCCGATACAGGACCCAGGATTCAGCTCCATTCAGAAGAATGGGGATTATGATAGCATTGTAAATACTGATTTCAGTGTGTTCCTGTAAGTTTCGGTTACTAAAGACCCTTCACATTAGATGTCCAAAATTGGCACCTGCACACTTTATTCTATATACAGTGTGTCCAGGAGAAGGACGTACTATCCCTTAAAATTTTTATTTCTGCACCGATTTCCATAAACTTTCTTTTGTTGGATAGATCTCAGAAACGCGGCATTAAGAAAGTGTATCACTTGTATTTTTGCTAATATCATGGCCTACTGCGTGCACTTTTATGGCTCCCATTTTCGAGAAGTACTATTAGGAATTTTTTTAGAGAAAAACTAACAACAGATTCTTGACCAGCATCACCTTAAACTAAACCGTATTTTTATGGTTCTAAATTACTGGCTGTTCTAGATATTTGTCATATGTATATTATAATTTTTCTAATAATTACATGTACTTTCTGTTATTAAAACTATATATGCGATGAAAATCAAAAATTGTAAACTAATTAACAAATGATACTTTGACTGATTGATTTGTGTTATAGTGATTTCATTTATTCTTTAGAAGAAAAAGTATAAATTACAACATTCTTGCATAAACCAATATTTTGATCAAAACGGAACTGTTAATAAACTTCCTAATCAGCATCGTTCTCGTGAATTTCGAGTAACTCAATTAGTTCTTGGTTATTTTAATGAGAATCCAAACTCAAGCGTTAGGGACGCTAGTAGAATTTTAAATATGCCAAAAAGCACTATCTGGTTATGCTTGAAGAAAAAAAACAGGAATATTTTTAAACCAAAATTTCCTTAAACACTTGAAGTCGGTGACACTGAAAGAAGAATGGAATACTATTTAGAATTGCAAGTCTTGTGCATACAAGATCCTACATTTCTAAAAAATATTTTATACACAGATGAAGCCACATGTAATGGTATCGCATCATCACAAAATATTAGATTATGGGCTCAAGATAATCCACATTGGGTGAAACAATGTAAGAGACAATATTCTACTAAGGTGAACGTTTGGTGTGGCATTTTAAATGACATTATTATTGGACCATATTTTTTTATGGAAATTTGAATGCAACTAGATTTCTTAGATTTTTACAAAATGAGTTTGATGATGAAATTGATGTGTTGCCTCTTAATTATCGGTACAATTTACACTTACAATTTGTATCCATTCATTATGCAATTAACGTAAGAAACTGATTAAATAATAATTTTCCAAGTCATTGGATTGGGCGAAACAGTTCTGTAATTAATTGGCAGCCGATATCCCCGAACCTCAAGTTTTTTGATTTTTTTTCTCTGGGGAACAATTAAAAATAAGGTTTGTTTGAGGCTCCAAACTCGAGACGATACCAGTAATCGTATTAGACAGGCTTGCCGTATCATTACCGAACAACAATTGAGAAAAGTAATGAACAATACCCGACAACGTATTGAAAAGTGCTTGATAGAAAATGGCGGAATGATAGAAAAGTCTAGTATTTAAGTTTTATAATGCTAATTTAGATCGACCTGTAAACAAAGAAAGGTTTTTGTTAAAAAATAGTCTGTTATTATTAGAAAAATGATTAATTATTAATTATTAATTATTATTGGAAAAATATCATAAAATAATATCAAGGACACCCAGTAATTTAAAACCATAAAAATCTGTACATTTTGGTTTAAGATCAAGAATCCGTTGTTAGTTTTTCTCTAAAAAAAGCCCCAATAGTACTTCTCGAAAATGGGAGTCATAAAAGTTGACGCAGTTAGCCATAATATTACCAAAAAAAACATGTGATACACACATTTTAAGGGGGTGGTAAGTCCTTATCCTGGACACACTCTATAACCTCTTCTTACATGTCGGCATAGCAAGACATTTGATTTCCCAAATACGAGAAGCATGATACTTCTCTCAAAAACTACTGTCTCTCCCTCCTTATTCTCCGTTTAGTTCTTAGTAAGGTAGTGTTTGTAATGCCGTCACACAATACCCCACTAGTGTCCAGTCATCCGCATACTGCAGTTCTATGATGCTAACCTCCTTTGATTTTGATTTGGCTTTAAATCATGCCAGGTTGAATAAACCTCCATCTATTCTGTATGACATCTCAACTGAATGCGACAATCTGCTTCAGACATGACGTAAGACATTGGCAACAAGCACAAAAAAAGGGGCCGATATTAATCTTAAAAACCTCAGTTTCGGCCATTTGTGATATAACTCTCTACCCTCTGTGTCTCACTCTAACTCTACATTGTACTAATGATAATTCGAATAGTTGATAAAATCATATATTAATATAGAATGTTTGCATTATATATTAATAGAGAAATTTTGAATAAGAAATATACGCAACGCAAAAAACCGTTTTACATTATGCAGTCAACAAAATCCTATTTCTACAGCAAAATATTCTCAATTCTTCGGGATCTCTATAACTTTTTCCCCCTGATGCGACATTTTCCACCTAAAAATATGCACATACGAAAACCGACTTACGGCCCTGTAGCGTAATTTGTCACGCACTTTAACCTCCAAAGGGAGCGACTGAGAACTAAGGTCTAGCTACAAGAAAATCCCATAACACTTTTTCGGTCCATCAGTATTGATTATTGCAAAAAGACGGTCGTTTAAAAACACTGAATCGGTGTTTTCGGATGGGCCGCATTCGGATATCGTTCGTTTTCTGTTTTTTATGATGCGAAAAGCTGTAAAAACAACGAATGGTCTGGCAGTTCCGTTCTAGAGGAATTAGATTCAGATGTTGTTTGACCGTGCCACGGAATGAAGGAAATACTGAACATATTTTTATACGTCTGCTTTGAATTCTTTTTAAAAGCATTTTCTTGCGCTATAAACATAAGCCATAAGATATACAAAAACAATATAATTTTGGCATTTTAAATAATATTAAGCTATTCTGATTTGAATTTGTGAGGGATTGCAACATTCTAACATTTTTAGCTTTCGCTACTTCATAGAAAATCTCGTTCTTATCAGATGTTGCGGTTAATAATTCTTAATTTTCTAAGAGATGGCGCTGGAAACAACGGTCGATTCATAGTCTAATTTCGTATGCCATTGATGTTTCCCAACACGCCAACGATCTCGTGTTAGCATCATATTTTTTTCGTATGGCAAACATATCGAGATTCGAGCCAAATAAAGAGCATTTGCAGCTCTTACTGTTTTTCTGTTCAATCAAAAGAAAAACGCGAGTGAAAGCCGTCGTATACGTGTGAGAACTTACGGTACCAATGTCCCAATGCAAGACGCTTGTGGGCGTTGCTGTAGATCAGGGGTCTCCAAAATACGGCGCGACTAGCGAATTTAGCAAGCGTATGCTGGTTGATGGTGACTAGTTTAGAAATTATAGATAATAGCAGGAACATTAAAACGGTTTTGGCCCTTGGAACTTACTGGAGTAATCAGTATGGCCCTAAGGCCGGAAAGTTTGGAGACCCCTGGTTTAGATGATGAAGTGGTGATATTGATTTCAAAGACTTAGAACGCCCAGATCAACCGAAAAGAAATTGAAGGTGCTGAATTGCAAGCATTGTTGGAAGAAGACAATATGAAAGAAAAATTCAACAACAAATGGCAGAGAGGTTAAATGTTGGTCGCCGAACCATTTGTAATCGTCTGCATGCCATGAGAAAGATCCAGGTGGCAGGAAAATGGGTCACACATCAACTGAACGACAGACTGATGGAAAAGCGAAAAACGGTGTGCGAAGTTTTGATTTCTCAGTATGAAAAAAATACTTTTTGTATTGGATCGTGACTGTAGACGAAAAATGGATATATTTTGAGAACCCAAAAGGCAAAAAATCATGGGCTGGCCCAGGACAACAATCAACATCGAGCGCAAAGCCGAATTGCTTTGGAAATGAAGACAATGCTGTGCATTTGGTGGGATCAGAAGGGTGTCTTATACCATGAGCTTCTGAAACCGACTGATCGAAAAGCGATCGGAATGGGCTACAAGACACGGAAAAGTCGCTCCAAAATCACTTTTTGCAGCACGACAATGCCCCATCACACACAGCGAAAGCGGTCAGAGATATCACTTCTGCACTTGAAACTCCATTTTCTGCATAGACTTGGTCCAACTACCACTTGTTTTCATCGATATCTCACGCACTTTTCATCACGCACGTAAGGAGATGACGAAAAATGGCTTGATCACTGAACCATCTCTAAAGATTACGGTTTTTTTCGGAAGACATCCACAAATTGGCAGAGAGATGGAAAAATGTGCAGCTAGCAATGGCGTATACTTTGAATAAACCATTTTTTACCTTTCTCCCAAATTAAACTAGTTTTTTTTAAGAAAAAATTAAAAACTATTTATCCCCACACCTGGTAATGTACTAGTTTAATTATCACGGGCGGACAGTAGAACATATTATTGTATATATTGGCGTTAAATAATTGTTACTACAATGATTCTTTTTTTAATCGCGGCGCACTTGCTGAATCAGTGATATTTAAAGGTGCTCAATATTAAATGCCGATATAAATGCCCCATATAACACCTGCAGATAACCGATCAATGGAAATTTCAGCGCATAAATTGTGGTATATGTGAATTTAACGCTAGCTTACATAAGTAACACCTTTTCAATGCGCTTTGGTGCTGAATATTTATATTGAAAAAATCCCAAAGTCAACATACCCGCAGTAATCAATTCTCATATTGGATTCTTTAGTATCAAACGCTCAAACTCAAAGAAATTTACAACAAAACACCAAACCATTTGTTTTAAACTCGATAATGTTAGCATCATCTGAAAATTATTTAATTATGGTTGAATGATGGAGCTAAGTGTTTTAATGTAATTCTTTTTGGCTTTAGTAATAACTACAGTGCATTAAAAAATATAATATAAACCATATCACGAAACAAATGCAACTAATGGGGTGTTAATCATAGGACATTTTTTATAAATCTTGATATAATGATTTCTTGCAAACACACTATCAGAGGTACCCATAAGTAATGTCTTCTCAAGTTTCAAATTTTAAAAACATTTTCATGGCATTGTCAAACATATAGACTATAATTTAATTTAATATAACATAATCTATAGATTATGTAGTTTAACTACAATATATTGTAGTTAAACATTTTGAAATTTAGCGGGCTTATCGCTAAATTTAGCGAAAATAAACATAAAAAAACAGCATAAAAACTTTTTTTTCATGCTGTTTCATGACAATTGATGAAACATGAATCCATCACTACACTTCGGAGTCAAATCGGCAGTGAGCTGAGTGGACAGCAGCCGGTAAAAGCCGATTGTCTCCGGAAAGGTAAAACCATCAATAGCGAACCATCAATAAAAGCATTACATAGCGTTATTGGTGCGTTTGAAGGATGAGATCAGAAATAAAAGCTCCAAATGAATAAAAAAAGTGCTATTTCACCAAGTCAATGCACCGTGTCACAAATCGTTGACACCGATAGCATAATTGCATGAATTGCACTTCAAATTACTTCATCAATCGTATTCTATAGATCAGGCCCCTAGCGAATATTTCCTGTTCTCAGACCTAAAAAAATGCTCGCTAGAAATAAATTTCGCTTCAATGAAGTAATTGCCGACTCTGAAAGATATTTTGAAGGCAAAGAGAAATCGTTCTATAAAAATGTAGAAATGTAAGAAAACTGTTGGAAGGATTGTATTATTCTTTATGGAAAATATATTGGTGAATAAAGTCGAAATTTGCTAAAAAAGGGTGTTTTATTTGTCAGACCGGGGACTTATTGACCGATTTGTTAGACCTTTGATGCTTTATGAGTCTTGAAAGCATAACAATGCTACTAATGCCATAAATGCCGTTAATGCTGCTTATCCCGGTTCCTTGGATAGCAGACTAGCTATTTACATAGCTTTTTATAATAATCCGCATAAGTTTAAGATAAGTAATTTCATTATTTCCGACGGTATAAAATCTGAAGGAACTCTTGAGTTTGTTAAGGATCTGTTGTTGGCTGAAACTGAAGCTAATCCCAAACAAACCATCCAGGAATTAGCCACAATGCTTAAAACTTCATGAGTTATAATACAACTGTATTTAAAATAACTGAAGAAAGCGCCAAGAGAAGAAATGTTTGTGCCATATCAACTTTTAGTTAAAAACAAAATTCAACGTTCAGCGTGTTTTCGCTTCGGTCGAGAAACTTTTATTCAACAAATTGTTACTGGAAATGAAAAGTGGATTCTATATATCAATCCACTTGAGAAAAAATAATGGTTAACATTGGACAACCACCTTTGCCCGGACCAAAACCAGTTCTTCACCTTAGAAAACGGATACTGACAGTATGACGGAATTTTAGAGGAATATGAGGTTCTGAATCCTCTATGAGGTTCTGAATCCTAATGAAACTATAAGTGCTGAATATTTTCATGGCCATCAAGTTAGACCAAATACAGTTTTGATTAAAAAACGTCCAAAAGTGATTAATCGAAAAGGTGTTATTCCGCAGCTTGACAATGTAAGACTTAAGGCGAAAATCGCCTGAGAAAAAATAGAAAGTACGTCCTCACCCACCGTATTATCCTCATGCTGCACCGTCAGATTACCATCTTTTCAAATTTTTGAGACATTCTCTTCGTGGAAAAACATTTCCTACTGCGACAGCTATCAAAACTGCTTTCGAAGCATATTTTCATTCAAAATCATCCTCATTTTATAAAAAAGGAATAGAAAGTTTGCAGAGAGATGGGTGAAGGTTGACAATTATATATAAAACACGAACATAATTGTCAAGGCTCACCAAGCGACTCTAGGAAGTTCAAGCTTGTAGTGAAGACGCGTTAGATATTGGCCTGCCTACCTTTCAAAAGGGAAGCCATCAATGTTACCAGATTGAATGCTACGCCATCAATCTCATTACTTTATTTACATACCTCGTACGTCCAGCAATTGATCAGAATGAGCTGATGATGATGAACGTTTGTCTCAGTTTAAACAGTCGATCAAAATGCCAGATTTTGTCGAACGTTTATGTGCAATCTACCGCTGAACAATAATTTATTTCTTTCAAATCTTGATTAATTTTACAAGTGACTTTAAGTATTTATTATATATCAGTTTTCCATTAGTAATTTTTCTAGCACCTTTCATATCATTGGCATCAACCTAATTCTTGGAAACTTTTAGATTAGTGTAGTTAATATATTTTCAATTTTATTGGACAGAAAAGACATCTTCTTTCAGTTTTCGTTTTTTATCATAAGATTTAATGGAATTAAAAGGAACAACAGAACCAGGAACCAAAAAAAAACTAAATGTAAATAAAATGTGTTACTCCAAGGAATATCGATCTAATGCATATAACATAAAAGACAGCATGCAGCGCACAAAACCCCTAATTGCTATAAATTTCTTCGACAAACGATACATTCGACAGCAGAGGTGGGGTGGGGCTTTGGCTCTGACTATATAGAAAATGCCCGAAGGGGCCCTATATAAATCGTATCTCATGAATCTATCTTCGTGTCGCGGAGAGCTCGTGCTCTGGGACGATATATCAGTCCGCTCAGACTCAGAAATATCCGCAAAAAGTGGCGGCGGGTAAAAATGAGGGCCGACTGGCGAGATACAAAAATGGCGGCCGCAGGGCGGTCGGGGGTGTAACGACGAAGTGGAGAAAACGGAGATGGGACGAAAAATATTGGTTTTATGCAATATAAAATTCTAGGCAAGATGCGACACTCCTAAGTATCATAAAAAAATTAAATAAAATTAATACTTTACACTGCAATGACTAAAATGCCTAAAACCATGGTTAAAATGAAAACTTAAAACTGTCTCTTTCCTACGCTGCTACAATTCTAATTCAGCGTTGCGTTAGCGGAACTATTGTCTGAATGATTATGGCGTGTTCATATATTTTTTTTCCTTTATTTGGGGTTTTCGCCACTATCTAAAACTCAAAAAATAACATTTATCAAAAATAATTTATTTTTTAGTTTAGTTTTGAAAACGGGGGGAGAGTACCCTCCGAAACGTTAACGTTAAAAGTTTGTAAAAATTTTTATAACATTTTTATAACTTTAAAATTCTGTTCGTTAGGCAAATTTATTAGAAAAAAGAATCACTGAGAAATTTGTCTCCGTTTGGTTTTTTGTTTTTACCCAGTGATTCTTTCTTTAAATAAGAACAGGTATTTTTGATATTTTTTGAGTTTTAGATAGTGGCGAAAAACCCAAATAGATGAAAAAAAAATACGCTGAACTATTGTCTCATTCGGTCTGTATCTGTAAATGTTTCCTTCCAACTGCGCACACCTAAGATGGCTCTCACGTCGGTAATTATTACATTTTAATATCATTCTTTTAGTTTTTCAGCTAGCCTCAAGCACTGCTCGTGCTCATGAATGTTGGATATATATAAAATGATATACATAAAATATGATATACATTGATATAAATAAAATAATATATAAATCTTATACCAGGTGTGGCAGTTTGTGGTGTTAAAAACACGTTTAATTTGGAAGAAAGGAAAAAATGGTTTATTAAAAGTATGCCCCATTGCTAACTGTATATTTTTCCCATCTCTCTGGCACTTTGTCAATGCTCCCCTAGAAAAACCGTACATATTTTATGTTGGTCCAGTTATCAACCATTTTTCGATATCTCCGTAATTGTTGAACTGTTTCATGGAAAGTGCGTGAGACATCGGTGAAAACAAATGGTAGTTGGAAGGGGCTAAGTTTAGTGAGTACGGCGCTTGGGGTAAGAGTTCCCAGCCAAATACACAAATTGTGCCTCTGACAATTTCCGCTCTGTGTGATGGGGCGTTTTCGTGCTGCAGAATCACTTTTCCGTGTCTCGTAGCCGGAATCAACATTGTCGATGTTAATGGTTGTCTACGTTTTTCAAAAAAGTCTTTATTTCATGACGAAAAAGCGAAACTTTGCACACCGTTTTTCGCTTTTTGCCTTCTGCATCTTTCCCATGGCATGCAAACGATTACAAATGGTTTGGCGACCAACATTGAACCTCTCCGCCATTTGTTGTTGAGTTTGCATATCGTATTCTTCCAATAATACTTTCAATTCGGCATCTTCAATTTTTTTCGGTTGACCTGGACGTCGAAAGTCGAAATCACCACTTAAGTTAAGTTTTCACAAGTACATGATGGCTTTCACTCGAGTTTTTTTTTTTTGGTTGAACAAGAAAAGCAGTACGTGATACAAATGCTCTTAATTTGGCTTTGGGGAAACTCGACATGTTTGTCACAACGAAAACATATGACACTAACTCGAAATCGTTTAAACAATAATGGCGTTTTGAAAGGTACTGTCGTTGCAACAAAATAACACAAAACATTAGACCGTGAACCGACATTGTTCCCAGCACCATCTCTAAAATAAAATTAAAAATTATTAACCGCCACACCTGGTATATTCCGATTTCTTTTATTGATTATAAAATTTATCTGAGTTTCTTTTGATAATAAAATCCGTCTCAAGTCCTAATAGATTTATTCTATTAGGATCTCCACTTCGCTAATGACCAGTGACCGGGTTGCATCTTTAGGCTTTATTTTTCTATTAATGTTCCTTGACTGGTATATGAGGGCGAGTATAAAGTATGTTTTATTTGCCTCTTTTACCATTTTCAATTTCTATATATTTAATTTTGTCTCTACATACTCGAATTTCAATTCCCTAGTAAATAAACTATTTAGAAGTTTCAATATCGTCCTTTATTTTTTGAAAAACTATTTATTGATAATTGAAGCATGCACAGTGTATGACATTTAAACACGATAGACAATATCGCCAAATGACCGGCTCATGCATCTATACAAGCGTCCAGTTTTTGTTAAAATTTTGGATGACATTTTGGTATAACCGTGGTTCGATTTCACCAATGACTGGAATAATTTCATCCTTTAGTTCAGGAATTGATTATAGATTGTTCTTATAGACCTGGCTTTTCACGCAATTCCAAAGAAAGTAGTCCAACGGTATCAAATCACATGAGTTTGGTGAGCAATTTACATCACCGTTTCTTGTAATAACTCCTCCAGGAAATTTTTCAATCAATAAATCAATTGTTTCATTAATCGAGTTGTGTGATAGTGTTTTCAGATAAACGATTGTGTAAATCATAAATATCATGTAATTTTCCAAAAGCATTTTTTACTTAACGCCTATTTTCATAAAACAATTCAACAATAATTTTAACGCGTTGTTGTATTGTGTACGACTCCATTTTTATGAATGTCATACATTTCAATTCTGAAATAAGACTAGACCTAGGCAAATTCGCAACGCCATTTGTGTTTTATTCAAGAATTTAAAAAACCGTTCAATTTGAAAGACCCGTTATATGGAGAAGATCTACATCCATATTCCTCTCTCCAGAAGGGCTGCTGCTAATTATGAGAAAAATGGAGAGAATGGTAAGATAGAGAAAAACTCTACAGAATAGACAAAATGAATCATCCTCATTATCAATACGACAGCTGGAGATAACAAAATAATGTACGATCAGTAGCGTTTTCAGTCTAGTTTTAATCTGGAGAGACCGAGTCTAATAGAAGAACACTATCTTAATGGGTTATATTTGATAGCTGTCGGGGAAATACCAGTATAACTGTTCAACTTTCAAGTTTTCGTATTCTTTTCTTAATAAAAAGGAATGCCCCTATTATATGGGATAAACTTGATTGAAGAACCGTTCCGTCTGGTCTCATTGGCAAGGTTATCCACTAGTACAATACCTTGTATACATTTGTGTCAAGGTAACCAAAAAAAAAAAAATAAAGGGATATCTTAGCCTGAGAACGGATATGTGATTTAAGATGTCATGAATTAAGGGATGATACAAATTTCTTTTTTGTAATGCGTTAAAACGGACTATCTAGTGAGGTACAAAGAGTCTAAAAATTAGTATAGGACTTAACAAACACCATTCAGCTTCGCTGAAATGATAAAGGCAATTGAAGGACGACATAACTTATGAAAAAGTGAGGTAGAAGAAAAGGAAATGCAAACCCATTAAAATTTTTTAAACTGTCAGTGCATAAAAGGTTGAAAAGTGAAAGTGCATAATATCCTGGAGTTTAGTTGAAAGAAAGTACATCTGTTCAGATGTTTGTTGAATATGGTGGGGTAAGTTTGACATCGGTCTCAGCCAGGGAAAAAAAGGAGAATGGGAAGATAACATCAAGTCACCAGTATGATAAATTTTACTAAATTGTGCGTTCTATTTCGTACTATACTAAGCCATTTTATTTTTTTTGTACTATATTAAGTCATTTCATAAACGACAACTTTTTCATAATCGACAACGCTTTTCAAATGTCAAAACGAAGAAAATATACCGATGTCAAATTTGTACAAGATAAGCTGTGAACAAAATCTCTTTGTTTAATAGACTTTATATGTGGTATTTTTCTTAAAGTAAACTAATACCAGACTTAGATTACCATAAGTATTGGGTTGATGTAAAAGTTCGTCGCCTTTTTGGCGCTAGATGCCATTGCATCGCAAAACTGAAGTTTTATCTACTTCAAACGTATAATGTTTTGACGTTGTTTCACAGAAAGAATTTCAGCGAAAACTTGGGAATAATATATGTTATTTGGTTGTATTTTAAGGGTTAAAAATTACAAAAAATAATGGAGCATAATCGACGCATTATATTATTTTATTTCCGAAAGGCTTCAGAGATGTAAAAGAAGATTTATTCTGTGTGCGCTGGGAGTGCTGTTGATGAAAGTTCAAAAAATTCCCTGAAAATAATTTTAATTTTAGCGATAAACCACGTGCAGGCCAGCCAGCTGAAGCTGATGGCAACCAAATATTGGCGCTAATTGAAAGTGATTTGCATGAAACAGCTCGAGCGATCGGAAAAATTTTTAGAATCATGCGGTCAACAGTGTCAAGGCGATTATGTCGACTCAGTTTAAATCCAAAAAAAGTTACGCTATGCATTTGTTGGGTTTACAGGGAAATTGTTCATTATGGGTTAGTTCTTAAAAATCAAACCATTAATTCGGAGAAAAACTGTTCACTTGAATTAAAGCTAGCAATCGACTAGAAGTGGCCTGAATTAACTAACAGAAAGGTCATTGCGTTCCATCAGGAGAATGCTCGACAACAAATACAGTACGTCAATTAAGTATCAGTAAGTATCAGTACTTAAGATATATCACAGCAAGCAGTCACGCCATCTATTGATGAGCGGCGTTTTTTCAAAGCTTGAACATTCCTGCACCTAACTACTTTACCACTATCAGTTGTCATTTGTTGATTTTATGACGTCTTGTTTACAAAAAAGTTTGATGTGTAAATAAAATAATGGAACATAGAGCTGTTATTAAATTTAACGCAAAACTCGGTAAAACTACGTCAAAAACATTCCGGTTGATGCAGCAAGTGTATGGCGATGATTGTTTAAGCAGAACAAAAGTTTTTCTGTGGTATAAACTCATATATATTATTCGTATTCGTATTCGACTCATTCTTCCCAAGGATTTGGGTAAAACAAAGATATGTGCAAAGTTCAAGAAATGATCAAAAGAAATGATCAAAACTTCCTGAAATCAATTGTTACGGGAGATGAAACATGATGCCTTCAATACGATCCAGAAACTAAGCGCCAAAGTGCGGAATGAAAATCAAAAACTCACCACAGGCAAAAAAAAACAAAAACTAAAAATTCCCTTAAAAATCAGTACAATGTTCATTGTTTTCTTCGATAGCAAAGGCATCATCCACAAAGAGTTTGTTTCAACTGGTCAAACTGTCACTGGGTAGTACGACTTAGAAGTCCTGAAACAATTGATAGACAGAATTTGTCGCATACGGCCAGAATATCACGATTCAGAAAGCTGGAGTTTGTTACACGATAATGCGCTAAGTCACACATCGTTAATTGTGCGTTAATTTTTGGTCCGAAACCAAGTCTGTATGATCAACCACCCACCGTATTTACCAGATTTAGCTCCTTGTGACTTCTCCTTGTTCCCAAAGTTTAAATTAAAGTTGAAAGGGTATGTTTTTGAAGACATTCAGACCATCGAAACCGAGTCGACACGTGCTTGGAAGGCTATTCCACAAAATGACCTGGAGAACGTATTTGTATCACTAGTGAATCGATGTTACAAATGTATCGAAGCGAGAGGAGAATACTTTCAATAACAATTCATAAAAAATGCCAAGTATTTCATTTTAATCACATTTTCCCGGACCAGTACTGATACTTAATGGACGCACTGTGTAATTCTTTGGTCACTCGACACAAACTTGTACAACTTGATTCGGATGTTATAGTCCATCCACGGTATTCTCCTGACCTTGCGCTTTTCGACTATCATTTACATCGCTTTATAACAACTTAAATTGTTATCACCTGTACTAGTTCTTCAGAAATATCAGAACTTCTATAAGCACGGGATTATGAAGCTACCGGAGAGATACATTACAGAGGTACATTTTTTCTTTAATGTTTCACAAATAAATGGGTCGAACTTCTGCATCAATCCAATAATTAAAATGTACAAAAAAAAGTTACATTAGATTTTATTTTGCAAGACAGAAAAACTTACTGTTTCAGAAAATGAGGAATCCTTAAAAGAGAAGAAAACAGGAAAAAAGACTACTGAACATGTTGGGACGGAAAATATTTTTGTTTTATTTTTAGCAGTAAAATATATGAATAGTTTTCTTTATACTACATTTATAACGGTATAAAATATGATCGCGCAGTGGCATCATGGCATATTTCGTTTTAAGTTAAAGGGCTTATTAAGTCAATTTGAATACTAGAGGTTTTAATTCTCCCACAAGCGCTCTTTATAACATCAGCCATATAGTTTTATTGCTTTATATACTGAGGTAAAGGCACCTTGGAGATTAATTTTAAATGAACAAAAACATAATCCCCTTTCCGACCTAATTCCTAAAATTATTAACAGACTTTTGTCAAAGGGATCGTTTTTGTTTCATCTTGATCCTCAGCTACTGCATTAAAAATATAAGATATGAAATGATAAAATTAGCAGCATTATACTCAATAGCGCAAAATATGTTAATTAACATTGGCGGTTTATTATGGAGAAAATTGGGGGTTTTATTTTAAAATAAGTTTAAAGTTTGTCCAATATTATTTGGGCAGAAAAAGTAGTGCAGCAATAAGTGAAATTATGTATTTATTATGTAAGATTTATTATGCGCGAGACTTATTTGAGAGTGCCCCGGTATGGTATAGGACAAGGTTGAGATAATCTAACATCACATCTCGAGCTGAACAGACGTCTCCACGCCGTACCCTTCCGTTAGAGGTATGTAGAATAGCTGGCCAAGCCATAATCGCTTGATGTGTAAATAAAATAATGGAACATAGAGCTGTTATTAAATTTAACGCAAAACTCGGTAAAACTACGTCAAAAACATTCCGGTTGATGCAGCAAGTGTATGGCGATGATTGTTTAAGCAGAACAAAAGTTTTTCTGTGGTATAAACTCATATATATTATTCGTATTCGTATTCGACTCATTCTTCCCAAGGATTTGGGTAAAACAAAGATATGTGCAAAGTTCAAGAAATGATCAAAAGAAATGATCAAAACTTCCTGAAATCAATTGTTACGGGAGATGAAACATGATGCCTTCAATACGATCCAGAAACTAAGCGCCAAAGTGCGGAATGAAAATCAAAAACTCACCACAGGCAAAAAAAAACAAAAACTAAAAATTCCCTTAAAAATCAGTACAATGTTCATTGTTTTCTTCGATAGCAAAGGCATCATCCACAAAGAGTTTGTTTCAACTGGTCAAACTGTCACTGGGTAGTACGACTTAGAAGTCCTGAAACAATTGATAGACAGAATTTGTCGCATACGGCCAGAATATCACGATTCAGAAAGCTGGAGTTTGTTACACGATAATGCGCTAAGTCACACATCGTTAATTGTGCGTTAATTTTTGGTCCGAAACCAAGTCTGTATGATCAACCACCCACCGTATTTACCAGATTTAGCTCCTTGTGACTTCTCCTTGTTCCCAAAGTTTAAATTAAAGTTGAAAGGGTATGTTTTTGAAGACATTCAGACCATCGAAACCGAGTCGACACGTGCTTGGAAGGCTATTCCACAAAATGACCTGGAGAACGTATTTGTATCACTAGTGAATCGATGTTACAAATGTATCGAAGCGAGAGGAGAATACTTTCAATAACAATTCATAAAAAATGCCAAGTATTTCATTTTAATCACATTTTCCCGGACCAGTACTGATACTTAATGGACGCACTGTGTAATTCTTTGGTCACTCGACACAAACTTGTACAACTTGATTCGGATGTTATAGTCCATCCACGGTATTCTCCTGACCTTGCGCTTTTCGACTATCATTTACATCGCTTTATAACAACTTAAATTGTTATCACCTGTACTAGTTCTTCAGAAATATCAGAACTTCTATAAGCACGGGATTATGAAGCTACCGGAGAGATACATTACAGAGGTACATTTTTTCTTTAATGTTTCACAAATAAATGGGTCGAACTTCTGCATCAATCCAATAATTAAAATGTACAAAAAAAAGTTACATTAGATTTTATTTTGCAAGACAGAAAAACTTACTGTTTCAGAAAATGAGGAATCCTTAAAAGAGAAGAAAACAGGAAAAAAGACTACTGAACATGTTGGGACGGAAAATATTTTTGTTTTATTTTTAGCAGTAAAATATATGAATAGTTTTCTTTATACTACATTTATAACGGTATAAAATATGATCGCGCAGTGGCATCATGGCATATTTCGTTTTAAGTTAAAGGGCTTATTAAGTCAATTTGAATACTAGAGGTTTTAATTCTCCCACAAGCGCTCTTTATAACATCAGCCATATAGTTTTATTGCTTTATATACTGAGGTAAAGGCACCTTGGAGATTAATTTTAAATGAACAAAAACATAATCCCCTTTCCGACCTAATTCCTAAAATTATTAACAGACTTTTGTCAAAGGGATCGTTTTTGTTTCATCTTGATCCTCAGCTACTGCATTAAAAATATAAGATATGAAATGATAAAATTAGCAGCATTATACTCAATAGCGCAAAATATGTTAATTAACATTGGCGGTTTATTATGGAGAAAATTGGGGGTTTTATTTTAAAATAAGTTTAAAGTTTGTCCAATATTATTTGGGCAGAAAAAGTAGTGCAGCAATAAGTGAAATTATGTATTTATTATGTAAGATTTATTATGCGCGAGACTTATTTGAGAGTGCCCCGGTATGGTATAGGACAAGGTTGAGATAATCTAACATCACATCTCGAGCTGAACAGACGTCTCCACGCCGTACCCTTCCGTTAGAGGTATGTAGAATAGCTGGCCAAGCCATAATCAGGTTTATTTTTTTGTTTTCTTGTAGAGGGTTTTATGACCCGGTAATTAGAGAACCTAGTCCATTAGGGACCAAGACATTAGAAAGCCAATCATATTAGAGCACAGTCATTACCAAATCCGGTAATTTTGGGGCCCACTTTTTGCAGTACCCGGTCGAGGCATAATTCAGACTTTTTGGGGACACCCGCATTCAGGACACGAAATTTCCAGTAAACGAACTCATTACTAACTGGATAGTCCAGAGGTTGGATGAACGGGCAGCGTTCATCATTACTGTTAGCATCATTATTGAGTTTTAATAAAAAAAATTGACTCTTTCCCAGTTGCTGGGTGGAGCCCTATTGATGTGCCTCATCGATCATCCGAGACCTATGCCTAGATGCCTCCAGCGAAAGGCTGCCGTCGCTGTAGCTAAAAATTTCAATTTTATTATTAAAGCAAATATTTGGTTACAATTTTTTTGAAAATCATATTCTGTACATTATCAGTCAGTCTTGAATCAAATTTAATTCAATTAACACTTCAGTTAATTCTGAAAAAAAAATCGATGCTGATTAGTTGAAGAAAAAACTGACCCGAAGAAATGTAAATATATATATATATATATATATATATATATATATATATATATATATATATATATATATATATATATATATATATATTCAAAAATATTAATGTTAGTAAAATATTTATCTATTCTATAATTGTTATACTGAGATATATAATATGCAGGCTGTAAGGGAAATAACTTTCTTAAAAGTAACCAAGGATTCTTTCTGAACAAAAAGTTTCCTTAAAAAGGTTTTCGCCAAAAATTAGGTCAGAACTTTTTTTAACAATTGGTAACTTCGTACTGACAAACTGAAATAATTTTTGTCGCCATTTTGAATTAACACTATCATGGGTATCATCTCGATGAGTTAATGCGGTATTGCCACTTCCATTTTGACTGATATATGACGTAATTAATTTAAAATAACAATGTTAACAATAATAGTGTTCATTAGCTTATTTGTAGTTTATTCGTTAGAGTTAGTTTAATAATTTCGCAATTTTTCTTGACGGAAACCCTTAGGTGTTTGACCCCTATTGTAAGGAATTTTTTTCTTTCAAATTGTGAAGAATCGTTGGTAAAATTGAAAAAAGTTCGTATATTGAATTAAATTTAATAAAACTTAACCTTACTTGTTTAATTTAGTACAGTTACCATTACACCCTGTATATAATCGTTCTGAAAATCGATCTGAGAATTCTTACGCAGAAATTATATCTTGCAGAAAGCCGGTTAAATCATATAGAGCATTTGTCATTGAATGATAGAGAAAATGAGGACGAATGTTTATAATCAATTGGGATTTTGAAAAAAATGTTTTGTCATAAATGGAAAGATCATATGTTTTGTTTCTTATTTGCATTGAAATTATTATTAAAAAAAAACTGAAATTGATGCTTTAGCACTTCCAACTTCAGCTGAATTGAAACCGAATGTCATTTTTGAGAAAATCTGTGACCATAAAAATATCCACACTATATTATCAGAATTATGTTATTCTATTTCTAATTATACTAATATAAGAAATATTATCAGAATTTACCTTTATGAACCCTTTGTCACACATTACTGAATTAAATTAGTAACCAACAATATATTTTTTGCTCTAAACTTCAATAAACTTTACAGTATACACACAGATAAAAGCCGTTGACAGTACTTACGTGAAAACACTTTAACATAATGACGTCACAAATATGGCAGTCAATCGTGCAGCCAATTGCTGCACTTACTTGTTTAATTTAGTACAGTTACCATTACACCCTGTATATAATCGTTCTGAAAATCGATCTGAGAATTCTTACGCAGAAATTATATCTTGCAGAAAGCCGGTTAAATCATATAGAGCATTTGTCATTGAATGATAGAGAAAATGAGGACGAATGTTTATAATCAATTGGGATTTTGAAAAAAATGTTTTGTCATAAATGGAAAGATCATATGTTTTGTTTCTTATTTGCATTGAAATTATTATTAAAAAAAAACTGAAATTGATGCTTTAGCACTTCCAACTTCAGCTGAATTGAAACCGAATGTCATTTTTGAGAAAATCTGTGACCATAAAAATATCCACACTATATTATCAGAATTATGTTATTCTATTTCTAATTATACTAATATAAGAAATATTATCAGAATTTACCTTCATGAACCCTTTGTCACACATTACTGAATTAAATTAGTAACCAACAATATATTTTTTGCTCTAAACTTCAATAAACTTTACAGTATACACACAGATAAAAGCCGTTGACAGTACTTATGTGAAAACACTTTAACATAATGACGTCACAAATATGGCAGTCAATCGTGCACCCAATTGCAAACAATTTTTCAAAAGTTTCTAGCATCGATTATCAATATTATTTATGATAAAGTTTTAAAATAAAGTAAAAAATCGATAATTAATTTTTATTCAAAAACCCAATTAATAACAAATGGTAATAATGGCATGCAGAATGGCATCCCATGTAATAACAAATGGTTGTCTTTACGATATATTGTTAAGAGACCGTGTACGTTTACGCCAAATTTAATTAGGGAATCTTTAAAAAATCACCTCATGTTTTTAGCAAATTCAATGAATGCAACTGGAAATTGGATTTTTCAAGTGACACGATATAGACTGAAAATAGTTTAATGTAGTCATTAAACTGCTTTCATAAAATATGTCTGGTAATTATACAGTAAGTGCTAAAAAATACAATTATTTTTTCAAACTAGAAATATCGCTATATAATTTAATCTGATAGTTATTTGAAGTACAAACTGCTCCTAAATTCAATTTAAAAAGTTGGAAATGAGAACGGACTGAGGTTCGGCTCAAAAAGCCAGCAAACATTAAAAAGCAGACCATGTAAGCTCAGTCTGGGAAACTAATAACATTTCGATTAGGGAAAAACTTTCGCCACATCGTCTATTTAAAAGGTTTTTGCAACAGAGAATTTTTTGGCGCGCCATACGTGGCGCAACAAAGTTTCAAAGCTGCCGCTTCTGGAAAATACGTTGTCACTCGGCTTGATTAAAAAACGTGTATTTATTATAAATGTGTGTTTTGTGCGGCTTCTATTTCAAAATTTAAATTAAAAATTGTGATGAGGTGCAAGAGAACGCGCTGGACTGACAAGAAAATTAAGAAAATATTTTAAATTGCCTAAATTCCTTGCTAACTGTAAATTAGATTTTTAGTTATTATTATAAAACAATAGCAAATAGTACTATGCAGCATTAAAATTTGACACATTTTTGATTTTTTTTTTCAAGCATATCAGGGCTTTTATTGTATTTATTATATACTGCAGATTTATTATATATACGTACTCTGATGACATTGCAATCTTGTCTTCGTAAGAAGATCCAAAACTAGCGTCGAACAACTTGCGGATTAATCTATGCAAAATTCAAAAATACCACAGGACTGCTAGGAAACAATTTTTTCGCATAAATTTAGCTGAAGAATATGGATTTTGGGCAACTGATTCCGAATATAAATAATAAAAATCATGTCACATTTTTTTATACATATATATATATATATATATATATATATATATATATATATATATATATATATATATATATATACACGAATATCTCCTCCTTGCGAACATCAACGACGCATGAAGAACATTTCTGCCAAATTTCAAGTCCAATTTCAAGGCCAAAAAATGGGCATATCTTTATCTTTTACGTCACCGCATCCTCCCTTAGGAGTTTTATAAACCCTCCTTCTTAGCGACCCTAAAGAATATTCCTGCCAAATTTTAAGTTTGTAAGTCTTATAGTTTCGGAGAATTCGCGAAAAGTTGGTTACAAAACAAAAAAAAACTATATATATATATATATATATATATATATATATATATATATATATATATATATATATATATATATATATATATATATATATTATTATTATTATTCACGTATGGGCCCTGGTGGACCACGCGAAGTACAATTAGAGGCGTTTGTTGTTGTTAGCCTTCCTTTGAGCCCATACTAATTTCATTCTTTCGCTATGAGCTTTTTTCCGTTCGTCAGTCTAAGTTGTTCCAGTCTTCCTACATTTTTCTCTCTGGCCAACCTTCCAAACGTTAACCTTGTGTCTGAAACAACCTCTATCCTGAATTTCAGTTTGTGTAATATTTGCTGATCTTAGGTCCTATTTAATTGCCGCAATCCATTTAATTATTTCTACTTTAGCTCTACTCCTATTTTCATAAAATTCGACTATTTGTCTAGTTAGCCTATTCGGATTCATCTGTTTGATATGTCCGTAAAACTTAAGTCTTCTTTTTCTCATATCGCTATGTATATCTGTGTATTGTTTGATTTCTTGGTTTTCTCGAAGTCGGTATGTTGTGCTATTTATTTGTTTGGGGCCAAGGATTTTTCTTATGATTTTTCTTTCCGTCTTTTCAATGTCCTCGATGTCCCTCTTTCTATTCAAAATGAGCGTTTCTGCAGCATATATACATTCTGGCTTAATAACCGTGTTGTAATGTCTCAGTTTTGTGTTTTTAGATAGGCATTTTTTGTTCTAAATATTTTGTGTAAGTCTCAATGCCGTTTCCATTTTTTGACATCTACCCTTATTGGCCGCTTTTTCCAACCCATTTTCCATGATTATTTCACCCAAATATTTGAATTGAGAGACTCGTCTGATGTTACCATATTTTGTTTTTAGAAATGGTGTTCTTAGTCTGTTGCAGGTCATGTATTGTGTCTTTTCAAAGGATATTTGGAGTCCTACCTTTTCCTACCTTTATATATATATATATATATATATATATATATATATATATATATATATATATATATATATATATATATATATATATATATATGTAAATGATATATAAATAATATATAAATGTAATATGACCATTCAATATTTTTTTGTTTTTTTATTTTGTTAACGTCTCGGTTTTTTTTAAATAAACCATCATTAGAACAGCTACAATTTTATAATATATATTATTCCTATGCATATTATAAATATATATTTTAACACATACCTTTTTATATTTTAATATTAATTATAAATTATTAGTTGAGATTTTTTTAATTGACATATTTTTTGACTTTGACATATTTTATACATTTTTTACCTTTGCCTTTACCTTTTTTACCTTACCTTAATAAAACGTTATTTTTTCATTATGTATGTTATGTTAAAGTATATGTTATTATATATACTAATTAAATTATCAGTATCAGTTCTGAAATTAATTACTGTTAGCTTAAAAAAAATCTAAAGACAAAAAATTTATAAAATATATCAATGTCAAACTAAAAAAATATATCCTATGCATACGTATCGATGTTAACCCTCGCCGGAACTTCATAGAGTTATAAAAAGTATCTTATGTCCTATTCCACGACATAATCGACTTCTATGCCAAATTTCATTAGAATCCTTGAATCAGTCCGAGTGTGATTGAAGAACAAACATCCACATTTGTAATATTAGTAGAAAGTAGGATGACAATGGCGTCTCGATATTCCAAAAACAGTCCAGATGTATTATGTTATATTTATGGACAATATACCCTAGTTAAACAAAGGAGAAATATAACAGACTTTGTAAAAGATTCATATTTTGCTTAGTTTGGAGTGAGATTAAGTCAACAAGATAAACATTGGGCGCCACAACGTATGCTGTTTTTGTGTTGAAATAGTGAGACTGTGGAACATATGGAAAATCAAAATCATTATCATTTAGAATTCCTATGATGTGGCAGAACAAACAAATCATACTGATGACCGTTATTTTTGTTTGAGCAATGTAATGGGATATAATTCTAGAAACCGCGACAAAATCGTCTAATTTGATGTTTCATATGTAACAAAGCCAGTTCCACAAAGACCTAAATTACCCATACCTGTTTATAATACAAGTATGAGCCTGAATATGCCTTTATCCCAAAATTCAGAACGTAGTGGTCTTCCAAGCAGTGGTGAAACTTTTAACCCTATGATTGACCACCGACCCTGAAGAACTCCCAAAAAGAACTAAGTGATTTGGTATACGATCCTGGATTACCTAAAAATGCAGCGGAACTTCTCGATTCACGTTTAAAAGAAAACAAAACTATTAGATTCTGATACAACATTTTATTGATGTCGAAGTGTGAACAAGAATGTATACAATGGCTTAAGAAAGAATATAATTTGGTTTTTTGTTGCGATATTGATGACTTAGTAAATAAATTTGACATCGACTAAAACACACAAGAATGGAGGCTGTTTATAGATTCTTCGAAAAGAAGCTTGAAAGATGTTCTTTTACATATTGGCAATTAATATGCATCAATACCTGTCGCACATACAGTTTATCTGAAAGCTATATGGAATTTCCATGTTATATTTGCGAGTCGGATAGTAGAGCGAAGGATTTATATTGGACAAAATCAAAATGGCCGCTTGAATTCTTGGTCTTTAGCAACACTTTCGCGTACCAAATCAATATGCTCTTGTGGAAAACCACTACGACTATATATTGATAGTTTCTTGACATTTTTGAACAATTCGATTGCTAGTGCTTTCAGATTGACGATTGTACGTCTCACTTAATTTTCTAAAAACATTTTTCACTGAACACCCATTTGCATAAAATAATTCAACAATTTTAAAGCATTGTTGTATTGTTTACGACTCCATTTTCTAAGGAAATTCCCAAGGCTATCTGTATTTTATTTACTGGAAACTATCAATACATATCTCATTTTGTTATTCTAATAGGATATACCCATAGATTTTCTATAACATGCAAATGTATATTCTGCAATATGCCATAATAAATATGCACTAGTAAATCGCAGTAGTGCAAAGATAAATATACTGTCTTACCAACTACCGTTATAAATGTTGTGATGCGTACCTGTAACAAAGAGAAAAACTCATTAATACCAATATATTGTTAATATCAGAAAGTAGATAAAGGGAAAAGTGTGTGTCACTTATTTAATAGTAAGGTTTTGATATTTAAAATCACCAGTAAACATGTTTCACTATTTTGATAAACGCAACTATGATGTTGCACTTTCAGTTTACGAAAAAATGCAAATATCAATGTATTCTAAGATTATGTGCCGATAAAAACGTTTCTTACTTAAAAACGAAAAAGAGTTTCCAGATCTATTTTAATTTTTCAACATAGTCCTCAATATTTTCAATACACATTATCCAACGCATGTCTAAAAATTCTTACTTTCTCTGAAGAGGGTTTCAGGAATTTTTGCTCACAATTGCAATTGTTTCTTCACTCAATTTAAAATGCATGTAAAAGAGGAAATTTTGAGGTTCGGGAAGAAATGGAATTATACACCTAGATGTATGGTTAAGTAGGCCAATTATAAGTAGTAAGCTAATTTTTTTTGTATTATATTTTTTTGACTGCCTCAGAATTTGTGTTTATTTAATTAATAAATTAATATAGTGTTAAACTAAGTTGTTTGGCTTAGGTAAGGCCCTCCTACCAGTTTAGGGTTTTTTTTAAGAAAGAGAAGTGGGTGGCGCTCTTTAGTAGTGCGTTTGCATTCATCCACGACCCACGACCTAAATGCCTCCGGCGAATGGTTGCCGTTGCGGTAACCAACAAAAAATGTTACACTATCTTATTAATTTCTCTGACATGCCACCGATTATAGATTAGATATTAGTTGTAAAAATCCTTTTTGTAATTTCTGTTAGCTTATAATTCCTGAATAAATATTTAATTTGTCAAAAGAAAACTTTTCATTTATATCATAGTTTTACTGCAATATCGCTGAATGCAAAATTTTTAATATAAACAAAAATTGAAAAACATAATGGAGAAAGCCAAACAGCCAAACGTTAGAGCAAATTAACTTGGCGCTCGATCTGGAGAAAGAAATGCAAATGCGCGCAGCATCAGGCTATAAAGTTCCGGCGAATTGCAAGAGATACGTAATAATATGTGATAATAAGGCGGTCTCTACGTGATGACGGTCGACCGAGGGCTTTGCTTTTGCTACTGATATTTGTTTCATTTCATGTCCCTTGTTTACCTTTCCGTGTCTTTGGCGAATACTGTGCGAGAACATGACCGGAAAATTGCTCCAAACGAGTAACGAAACTGATGAAAATTATCTTTTTGTTTCAACAACTGCTGTTAAATGTATAATTGAATTGTTGAATTCTTCTTTATAAACTAAATAATATGAACTGAATAGCAGATAAAGTTTTGAGTGATACAATAATTACTATGAAGTTTCAGGTTATTAATTCCTAGAGCCAGAAATAACTTGTGAGTATAATATAATATAACTTCTTATAGAAATATACACAGTATCTCGGAAAAACCAAGGAAGTTATCTAATTTAAACAAAACTATTAGAACAATCAATTGAAGCAATATATAATTTGAAAGCTGTATAGATCCTCTATAAAACGAGACTGCAACTATTAGAATCGACCAACGGATTGTCAAGCTATAGCACTTAAAATGACAGTACATTTTGCCACCTCGTCACAAAAACACGATCGAACAAAGTGCCAATATTAAATTATATCTAAAGCTCGGTAAAACTTTTACAGAAACATTTGAATTGCCCAAATAAACGATTATAAAGGAGAATGGAAATACTTTAAAAGTCTTTTATTTTTAAAAGACCAATTTACTCCAAGGAAATCTCAGGGCAATTTGCCCAAATATATTAATGAAAATTTTTCGGTTGAGTCATCTCAAATGTCACAGGATGAAAGTGACAGAGATGACATAAGTGAACGGGCAATAGAAGACGAGAGCATGCAATGTCCACCTGAGCATTTTGAAGATTTAGACTTAGCACCGTCACGTCACCTTCTTCAGCTCAAGATTCGACTCCTTCTATAAGAAATCGCAAAAAGCGTTTACCAAAAGACGACATAGGTGAAGCTTTACTACAGGTGGAACAAAAAAAGTTGCAAATATTAAAAGAAAAAAATTCTAATAAAAATGAAGAAGGTGCAGATTTGGATTTTTTTAAAAGCTTACTACCCCATGTAAGAACGTTATCACCGTACGACAAGCTAGAATACAGAATGCGGGTTATGAAATTAACTCAGTAATTCGTCAATCCAAGCGGACACTGTGCAAATGAAAACGCTTCAAATAATAATTGTGGCTCTGCATCTAGCGGTCAACAAAATACAGCAAGAAATTTTTATAATGATGCAGAAAGACTTTTACATTTATCTGGGTCATCTGAGTTGTTAAATCCTTTACATTTATTGAATTAACTTTAGTTTGATGTTCTACTCATTTAAAATGTGAAATACCAAGGGGATTTTTATTTAAGTTTAATTCTATTAGGCTAATTTTTTGCTTTGTTGCCTTGTTGCCAATACTATACAGGGTGTTTCCTAAGTAAGTATAAAAAATACACAAATACAAATGAACTTTTTTTCATAAAATTGGCTCAATAATTAATACGCCTTTAAATTTTTTCTACTTACTTAGGAAACACCCTGTATATTAATATATTTTTTGTAAAATTAGACTTACCTTAATGTAATTATTAACCGCTCTTCGGATAAAATTGGTCTACTGTGACAATTTCTCCATCTTTTTTCAAGTCTATCAGAGATGTGAGAATGTATGTAGTCAAAGGTTTCTATTTTCATTCTCATATTTTCCATAAATTTTGCAGGGTGTTCTCTTAATTGTTTATAAAGGTGGTGAAATTCTCCAAACATGTATCTTCTCGTATTTATAGGGTGTGCACAGAATCTGCGGTGTTTACCTGCTCCTTTAAGAATACAATACATAACTGCACTTGAAGCTAAGAGTAATTTCTCTTCAGAGTCACTCATTTTGAAAATATATGCGTATTTTAACCTCCCAATGGCTTCACGTCGACACACATAGCACACCGCGTCGCTATTGTCGAAGCTTCATTATAAACAGCATATCATAGAAAGGAATTTGGCATATCATAGAAAGGAATTAATATATGTATATATTAATTCAAATTCATATTTCTTTAGTACTTGATACTTCTATTTGTGCTTGACATATTGATACCCACGTTCTAATATGTCGTATCCCACAAAATTTGACAAATTCATGATTTTAAGTCAACATCCGAGGTGGAATATACAATCTCCAATTTTAATGACTGTGCTTACTGAAATATTCAAAGAACAGAATGTGGTACTATTTAAGCCACGATGTGATGTTTGTTATTCGTTTAAAATGAGTCAAGTTCTCTAAAGCAATCACATTCACCACAACTCACGATTGCACAAATTATTTGTGGAATAAAACTGAAGCCGATCAAAGCTCATCAGTGTTTACTACACATCATTAAACACCTCGAAAAATTGTTGAATGTTGCCCGAAAGCCAGTGGTAATATTTTCTGGTTAAATTTAAATCGCAACAGACGCATTTTGTCTAATACATTATCTCGTTTGTCATCTCAATTTAGCATCACAATTGAGCAAAAATACCTTAAAATAAGTCACACACAAATGGAGTGTGATTCCACTTACAGCTTAATTGAAATTGGGTAGAGCGCGGCTAGATGAGCAACTTTTCGCTTGATCTCCCATATCCTTAAAAAGATGCATCAGATTTAATTAATTCTAACTCTGTTAGGTTCGTAATTTACTGTTCTCCAAAGGTCTAGCGGTGTAAAAACGACCCAAGTATAACTTTAAAAGTTATTCTTGGAAATGCGAGAGCGCCCTAAGTTGCTCAATGTGCCCGGCTACTGGGGCTAGTTGATAGAGTGATAGTTGTATAGAATGATCTGAATACAAAATAGTGGTTATCAACAAGCAAATATTTATTTATTATGAGTATTACATACTTATATTGTTATTATATCTCTGGAAAAATAAAATAAAAATGAAACAAAATTAAATCTTTCCAATTTTTGGATTATTATTACACTTTTTATATTTAAAATTATATATTTAAGAATAATTATAACGCAAATAAATATTTAATTTAGGTAGTAACTAATTCCGAGATCAATATTATTGCTAGATGATAAATAATCCCAAAGTATTAATCATCTTTGTTTATATCACAATTAATACCAACATAGGTTAGAACAACGTTCGGCACACATTTAATATGGGACCATTGTTTGTAAATCTGATACTGAATCCAGTTTGCTCCAGGTATGCTCTGAGAAAATTACCTCATAACAAACTAGACAAGCGTACTCGTCCTCATCTGAATTTGATTAAAAATTTTTATATATACGCCTCCTAAAATGTAATAACAATCATTAACATAATTACCAATATAAGTAATTTTAATTACTAAACTTTGTGTAGAATCATCACATGCACAAATTAATTGATGGTTATTAATGTATTAAAGACAAATTTATTTTTTTACAATGAACATCTAGTGGACCTAGTTCAGCAAGCATTGAACGCATGTTGCTCAACTAGTCCCAGTTGAGGCAACAAAATAAAAATTAGGTTATAAAAAATCGAAAGAACAATAATTAAATAATCTTCAAATACTTACATGGTCTTTATTAAGTGATTTTATACGACTATAGTAGAAAAATTATGATGTAATATTTTTTTTACGCCGAAAAAAATCAAAGCGTCGTCTTATTTTATCAGAGCACTGGATAGCAATTGACAGTCGCGGTATGTATTCCCCTCCCTTAACCCCTTCTTTTCTCCATTTACACTTTTGTTATAGGTTGCTTAGTTTTCGAGATATTTCGATTTGACAACTTGCCCCTATGATCAAGTAGCCACGTTCTACCCTTCGACTGAAGGGAATAACTATTTTTATGTCCACATTCAGTCCATACATTCAGATTGTGAAAGATACATGATGAAATCCGAAACGAATGGACTTCGAATATCTCGATTACAATTATTTCATCAATTATGACGATCCTCAGATTACAAGATTTATTATTTATTATTCGATGATAAAATATTTAACAGACGAAAAGATTATTTACAAAGTTCGTTAAACTGATGAGTAAGAAAATTTACCTCAAAAGCAACTACAATTAAATCAAGAGTATTCGCTAAAACCTCTGTTTATCGAAATATTAAATATAAATAAAAGTAAATGACAGTTACAAAGCCTAAAAAAAGTATTGCCAATATATGCACACTGCTTCTATGATAATATAAAATATAAAGATGATGCTAACTTTATGAAAAGTTGATGTGAAAAGAAGGTAATGCTTCAAAATGTAGTTTTTCGAGCGACATCTCGCCTACAATTGGTTTTTCAGGTTATATTTACAGTAAGCTTCTATTAAAATAACTCCAAAAAATTTGATTCCAATAAGTTCAGCAGTTTACAAAACATAGGGGACAAGAATTATATTTTTGCTGTATGACCTTAACAAAGCGATTACATATACCTACAAAAAAATCTGACCAAAACCATCTTTTTGTGAAAGCTAAACATACTGTCCGGATACACCAACCACCGTATTCAGATTTTAAGAATAATTTGCAGGAAATCTTGGAAAATATTTTGGCAAAATATCCTCAGCCAAATTTACTGCTCAAATAAAATAGAAAATGATCTAACTTTAAATATAAGTTGGTCAAACTATAGGACATATAATGGCCACTATTCACTATTATTACTTTCTTTTGGCAATTACTTTTCCGGAAATTGCCAGCATGTATTATTCCGTACGCAGCTTGTTGCAATAAAATAAATTAGAGAATTAGGACCGCTTTACTTTTAAAGCTCGCTTGCCACTAATGTTGACCCGTTTGTCTTATTTACAGTATCTCATATTGACGCCTTGCATTATTTATAATGTTTGTGCACTCTTAAAAACCCAACTTGATCGAGTATAGAAACATACTTAAGCCAATTTTTAGCTGAACCTATTGACAATAGGTAAAAGCTCGTGGTACATATCATATCTAGTAGTAGTTAATATCTTGGTTTCTGTTATATATTATCAATGTACAGAAAATGTGTTAATTTAATTATTAACTTGTAGGGTTGACATATATAGAGAGGTGCACTTTATATATGTGCACTATAATATATATTAATGATATGAAAAATTGATTTCTTCAAACGTGATTCGTTCCGTAATAAAATTCGTAAATAAAAAATGAACAATCAGAAAGTAACGGACAAATCAATCAACAGGCCAGAGAGAACTTAAAAATTCCTTTCTGAGTGGTTAATAAAGTACAGTTCTCATATTTCACATATGATCGCGTTCATAGATCTAAATTAAGAATATTCTTGAGAATATTTCGAACTGATCTTGGGCGGGTGACCGAACCAACCTGCATTACTAACGTTGGAAACTCCAGAACAGATTGCAATCACTTTTAATGTACCCTGTTAAGTCATCCCTTCCATATTATTTTGTTACTTAAATTGCTTTAAAAACCTTAAATACTAGGGCTTATGTGGCTACATATTAATTCAATTACAGATCATTTGTTTGCCTATCTTTTACTTTTAATTCGAATCATCCCAATAACATTTTCCTTTCTTCTCAATTTTAATGATGTCTCTTTCCAGACTCTAAGATTTATAATCCTGATCTTAAACATCATCTCTCCCTTGTTCAAATCAAAGGTCGATTTAGTATCATCTTGCAATTCTTTATCTGCTCACACTTTGGACATGTCCCATTTACCTTATTCTTACGGTTCTTAAGAAAATAGTTATACTGTTTGTTCTTATTTTCCAGTTTTTCTTTATGTTTCTCTTTGTCTTTCTCTTCCATCTGTCAATAATTTTTGCATATATTCTTTTTAAATATTTTGGATTTCTTAATATGTTCTGATTCCATCAGTTTTCTTAGAAAATCATATTTTTTATTTACTTTTGTTATTCTTAGTCTTAAACAAACTTGTAAACATTCTTCTATTTCATTTGCATGTTATCCATTATTATATATTTTGTTTTACTCTAACCCGATGTCCTTGATACTGATTGAATATTTTCTGAGATTTTAAAAAATAGTGATTTACTCAGTAAGGTTAGATCACCTGCAAAAGCTAAACTTTGTTATGTTCATTGTTACCTGTTGTAGGTACTAGTTTTGTTCCGCTTCTTATTATTACAACCAATGGTTCAAAAGTATGGATAGCAGTGGCGGCTCGTGAGTTCTTAAAGTGAGCGATTTTTTTTTAAAGACGCTGAAGATTAATAGCCTTCATTCATTTGAAGAAAACGGCTTCTGAAAGTTTTTGCTTATTGGTTGAATCTTATGGTGAACATCTACTAACTCAAAAAAACTTATGAACGATAGTTTAAACGCTTTAAAAGTGGTGGTTTTAATATAAAAGACAAGGAGCGTCTAGGACAGCTGAAAAAGTTTGAAGATGCAGATTTACAAACATTATTGGATGAAGACTCAACTCATACGTTGAAACCAACAAACAATCCACCATTTCCGAACGTCTACATGCATTAGATCCAGAAGAAAGGAAAATGGGTTCCATATGAATTGAAGGAAAGAGACATTGAAAGGCGAAAAAGCAGTTATGAAATTTTGCTTGCCAGAAACAAAATATTTTTTGCATCAACTTATGACAAGCTATGAAAAGAGTATCTATTTTGGTAACCCAAAGCACAAAAAATCATGGGTAGACCCAGGCCAGCCTTCAACATCACAAACAGTTCCCAATATACATGTACATGGAAAGAAGGCTTTGCTGTGTATTTGGTGGGATAGTAGAGGAGCTGTGTAATACGTACTGCTGAAACCTGATAAAATGATTACTGGCGATCGATAACCAACAGCAATTGATAAAATTGAACCGAACAAATTGAAGGAACAGGTACTGAACGACCCGAATATGCCCAACGACAGAATAAAGTTATTTTTCAATGCTCGGCCCCATGTTGCAAAATGTATAAAAAACTATTTGGAAAACTTTAAATAGGATATCTTATCCCACCCGCCGTATTCACTGGACTTAGTTCGTACTATTACTTATTTCGATCGATGTAGCACGAATTTTCAGAACGACACTAAAGTTTTTACGAAGAAGCGAAAATTTGGTTTGATGAATGGTTGGCCTCAAAAAAACCAAAACTTCTTTTGATGCGGAATCCATTATTTGACAGACTGGTGGAAAAAAGTAATAGCTAACTATGATCAATATTTTGATTATTAAAGTAATTTATTTTGTAACAAAAATAAATGTTCAAATTTTGCAAAGAAAATCGAAATTATTAACCGAAACGTTTATTAAGTAAATGTACATCATTTAAATCCACTTTTAATTAACTCATTCCTAATCGTAACTAACATTCAGAAAATTAATTTTATAATAATACTGAAGAAAAATTCCACACAGGTTTGAAAACTAACTACGGGAAAAAGCCTGCAATATGTAATTAAGGACGAAATCGAGATACTGCCGATAATGGTTAAGAAAACGGAAATTTATTGTACTGTGAGTAATTATAAAGAATACTCTTAGTAGTTTCAGGCTATAATTATCCTGGTTCACCATTAAAGGATAAGACTTTAAAGTTACTGGAAGCTAAGGAAGCGAAATAAATACAAATCTTTGACGCCGTAACCATATCACAGAGGGTAGAATGGTCTTTATTTTGTGTTAATTACGATAGCACGAACTTTATATAAATTGTATTAAAGCCTTAAATAAATAAATTATTCATTTTGTAACATAAACTGTGGTTTAAAAGATATACAAGGAGATTTTCAACAAGGCACGAAATTATTTGAAATTGACCTCTATATGTATGCGTTTACTCGCATCTGTCCTGTTTAATCTGTATATCTCAGACATGCTACACACCGTCAACAAAATTTGGCTATGCTAACGACTTGGCTATTGCTGCCCACAGTAAAACTATAGAGGAAGCTAGTAACATATTATCAGAAGACCTGTCTGTACTGGGAAAATATTTTGCTGATTGGATACTAATCCCAAACATGAATAAAACAGAAGTGTCGTGTTTCCAACTCAATAACAAGCAAGCATGCCTGAAGCCCCACGTATACTTCAATAACAACTCGCAAATTGATTGAATACTTTCATGTGAAAAACATCCGGAGAATACCGCAGCTAAAATATACATCAGAAATAATATAATTCACAAACTTTGTGGTATCACATGGGGCGTAAATGCATCTACCCTTAAAACATCAGCTCTCAGCCTGATCTACTCGGTTGCTGAATATTGCGCTCCAGTCTGGCTAAACAGCTGCTACGTAAACATTATTGACACCAAACTCAATGAAAATTCATACACATATATATACCTTGGCTTCCCACTCTGACAGAGAGATAGAGAGAATTTTGGGATTAAGATCGCATCGATATCGGAATCATTTAACGACCAAAGCTTAAATGTAGAACTAATGCTAGAGGAACTAGAATTACAAAAGGTGGAGATATCACAGATTACGGCATCACAGATGAGTTATATCACAGGTGTAGTTATCACAGATATTGGGAGTGGCTTGCTTATGCTATAATCCCAGGTACTGAAGCAATTATTGCTTTATTATCGCTTTGAATGACTAGATCTTGGTGAAGTAGTTTATTCGTTTCAAATAGGCGAATGTGTTAAGCATATTGGCGGAGCAAAGATTTTGAGTAAGGTCCTGCTTCAAGTCAAAAAAAGATCTGGTAGGGGATAATGCGGTGTAATCGGTGAGGATGCGTTTAACAGATCGGAGCTCGTTGTGAAATTCGTAGAGAGGAGGGCCCTCTCGTTTTAAAAGAAATTCGTGGGAAAATCTGCAATGTCCAATCATGAGCCGCAAACATTTGACTGTAGTTTTTCTATATATTAAACATTCTAGGGGAGGTTAGGAAAATAACGGTTTAATGACTTAGTTTATTAGGATTATCGGGATCGTCCCAATAGGATTGCATTAACGATTGGGTATAATTTTTCGCGAAAGAGAGATATTTTTTTCGGATGAAAATGGGCATGTATGGAAGACCGTGCTGAATTGCGAGTTTTGCAAGTCGATCTGCTTCCTCACTTTCCTTGATGTCCTTATGACCAGGACATCAGACGAAAAAAAGAGAAGAATTCTGACCAAAGATATACTCTACAAGGCCTGTGATTTCAGCAATAACTGGGTGGGAAATAAACGAATTTTGAATCATGGAAAGGCTATTTATGGAGTCAGAGAATATGATCCAGGAATTTCAGAGATTTGACTTGATATAAGTGAGGGATCTTTAGATGGCCACTAATTAAGCAGTAAGGACGATTGTTGAGGCCGGCAGTTTAAATCCTGAGGAGGTTCTATAGTGTGCGAAACTGCAGCCGACTAGTGGGGAAGCACTAGTTATGAGTCTTAGGCATAAATTTTGAATTCTGTCTAGGGAGCGCAGATAGGACTTAGGGGCAGTATCGAAGACCGTGCTGCCATAGTCTGATTTGGCTCTTATTATGGTTTTCTATAGTCTGAGGAGATAGTGGTGGTCCCAACCACAAGTATTGTTTGATAACATCTTTAATATTCCCATGTCCTGAGTCCATTTGGTCTTCAAAGAATGGATATGGTCCTTCCTAACTTTTTTTTATTCGCCGGCTTGTGACTGTGGTGAACCCCCACCAATCTCCCCCCCCCCCAAACCTATGGCTGAGTGCCCCCTTACAGCATATAATGGAGAAATGAACGATTTCCTTGAAGCCACAGACTCCGAGTTGGACTTGAGCAATAGCCTCGATTTTAAAATTTAATGTGATTTGTCTTCGGGTCAGTATATGTTTTTTTATCTATTACAATGTAATATGTCTGTGTGTTATACTTTAAAGTATATACCTTATATTGAACTTAAATCCATGTATTTATTTAGCCATACGCTAAATAAATAAATACTTAAATAATATTCATATTTGCATTATCAATACTTTCTAGTTCAATATATATGTTACAAAATTCATATTGAATTAAATGCTATATAAATCATGCGCGTACGTATACCCGTGCAAAAGTTTTTGCTAATTCGAAAAAAATATATAAATTAATGGCAACAATTTTTTGCTTTTCAAAATATTCTCGCTTTGCATTCAAGTAATTTAGAATTCGGTTGAACACAATTCCGAAATATTTTAGGTACTTGAACGTATTAATCTCAAAAATTTCATTTTAATAAGTTCTGGTGTGTGGAGTATGGGTGCATTTTCTTTGCTTATTAATATCCTTCTCCACGGGCTATGCAACTTTTCATGTATACGAATGCTTTGGTGCTGTAAAGATCTACCGCAGAATGGCGTGAGCTGTATGTCATTACACCTGCCATCCGACATGGCCGATTTTTAGCAATTTTGCCTTCGATTGGACTAATTTTGAAGAAATATATCACTTAGAAGTGGCTTTAACCGCCTGACCAAGTAATAAGTCAATTTGATGATTTTTTCCTTCAAAAAGTTGTTTGAGCAGCTATGTTGGAGAGCATTATCATGATGAAGAATGATACGACAATTTCAATTATTTTTATTATATTCACGATATCCGGTAAATGTATTATTAATATAGACCAACCAACATTTACAGTCCTTTCATTCTTTAAAGTTACATGAACAGAAAAGCCAAACAAAAAGGTATAATTTTTTGGAACAACTTTGGTTGATTTGGTTATTTTGTATCGGACGTCTGAGTGAAGACGTTCAATGCATTGCTATTCTAGAATTATAAAAAGTCATTACACTGAAGGGTTCAAGGTATTCTGAAGGGTTCAAGTTCCAATTGTCCCCAATATTATAAATGTTATAAAAAGTATCAAATTTTATGAAGTGACACTAACGAAACATATACATCCTCAAGATTACTGATCGGAAAAACTTTTTCCTTTTCGCCTATTTAATACTAAATATTTTTTTTTTCACGTTGTGTAACATCTATAAAATCTATAGATCTATTGAAAAAATAAATAGTTTTACACTACCCACTATATATACACTCTCCAAGTTGGTTTTAATAATAGAAAACGAACCAGTTCTAAGCCTAAATAAAGTGTGAAGGAAAGCAAACACAAATATTATGTTTCAAAAGCGCAATTTAAAACGGTGCAATGAACAATTTTAACGCAGATATCTAGAAAACGGTAACTCGGAGCGACATTTGCAAAGTATACCTTATTTACGTAAAAAAGGTGGACAAAATAATATTTTCATTAAAAATGCGAACACACTAAGACGCAAAAAGTTTGACTTTTCAAACGTAGAAAAGTGTCGCAGACTTAATCATAAAAAAAAATACCACTACCAAGTTTCGTTCAAGAAATATACTTTTTAAGAAATTTAGTAACGAAAATTGAAAATAAAATTGTGTTTTACAAGTTGTATCTTGCTATTAATTTTTGGACTAAGGTAAGTTGGGTTAAATCGCAATATTTTTACCCGAAAAATCTGCGGTTTTGCTGTGTATCATTAATTAGCGGACACCCTGTATATATATATATATATATATATATATATATATATATATATATATATATATATATATATTAAGGCATTTCAGGAATTAATATATACAAAGTATATTTTAAACTATAACTACTATAAGAGAAATCTCTATTTTAAAACTTATAAAAACAAATTAATAACTAAGAAAACTAAAAAATATATAAATTATCTTTAGAACGTACAACGCTCTTCGTTAGAAGGAGAGCAAAACACATTTCGATTAAATGCTTAAATATTATCTCCATGGTTTAATATGAAAATATTCACTATATGTTTCTAACCACTCAACAAAATCAGTGTTTGTTATCTAAACTCGAGGTTATTAATCGCATCTCAAAAAAAGAGTAACATATACAATTAAAACAGCCTGAATTTTTGCATTTGACTCTGACTAACACACGAAGCTTTTCTGATATGGTTTCAAGGCTGATATTCGGTATATGATTGCTTTATCAACGTTGCATTTCTCCCCTTTGAATACTTGAGATTTTTTTGCCATTACTTAAAAAAACTAAAAATACTTATTGTATTGATATATTCAAAATATTTATAAAATACGCAAATATTGAAATATTTATATAAAGTAAGTTAAAAAATTATAAAAGAACTAAAGTATTTCAAACAGGATATGCATACTACACTGCATTACACCCAAAGGACTTTCCTCTCAATCACGTTTGCTCCAATTTTTCTATGACTTAGCTTCAACCCTGTCTCAGAATAAAATATTAGTGACTCCTCTAGGACTATTCATGAACTAGGACTTCCCACGCGGTGGCCTTTGGAGATTTAATTATACTTATTTTTAGCTCAGAATAATATGAAGTACTACAAATATTTTTAACTAAGAAAATACACATATCTCTAGGCTTTAATATACAGTGTACACACTTAATAAAATTTTGTAATGAGCGTGAGCAAATATTGTATTAAAAGAGAAAATATTTTAGGTGGAAAGGTATACACAACATATGTATAATTTTAATAAAAAATATAAAAAATCAATACTGTACAGTTACTATATATAATGTATATAATATAATTGAAAGCAAAATCGAATATATAATGAAATCGAAAGCAACTGAGCTGGACGCTCTCAAAAGAAGTATAACACTGAAAGGAACTACCAAAACAGAACATATAACAATATATACTTATATATAAAGGATTATGTATTTTGTATTTGGGAAAGTAAAATAAAAAAAAAGCCAAGCCATTTTATTGCCTTGTACTGTCTACCACGAACGCTTGTACGACTTAATCCTTTGGAGATAATTTTCCACACATTTCAGCTGACTTTTCCACACATTTCAGCTGGTATCTCGCACATGACTTGACAAATATTGGTTTTCAACTACTCAAGTCTTTGCGGGTTGTCTACGTAAACACAATCTTTCGCGTAGCTCCTGACAAAAGTCTAACGGCGTCAAATCGCATGATCTCGGCGGCCAACTGACATCGCTAAATCTCGAAATTATGCGGCCTGTTACCAAAATTGTCCGGGTTGTGTGGCTTGTAGCGCAGTCTTGTGACAAGCACAATATCCAACTTTGTAAGGAGGAAGATGCAAATCCAAATGCAAAATACGCCATAATGTGGCGCAAGACAAGCCCACAGACTGGGAACGCCGATGAATCGGTAAATTTGGGTCTTCAGTCACACTTTCACTAACAGTAGCGATATTCTCCATCGAACGAGCGCCACGATGATGCACATGTCTCACCATGTTCGTAACAGATCCAGTATTTTCAAATTTATTGACTGTGTCGGAAATTCTGCGCTCAAAAGGAGGATTATGGCGACCACATTCTGCTAGTAAGGCGCGAAACGTGGCTACGGCAGAATCACCATTTTTGTACAAACTTTTAAGAATCATTACGCGTTGTTCGGTGATTAAACGATCTATATTGTAAAATACTAAACCTTAAACTAAACAAATCACACTTTGGATGACATTTAAGTTTGACAGTTGTCAAAATAGAGGGCTGTATTTGCCGAACCATAAAATGGATAACCTTGTATATTCAAGGTGTAAGGAAAATAACTATCGAAAAGTTAACCAACGACACATCATTTGAAAAAAAGTTTCTTACAACAAGGATCATAAACCTAACGGTTTATACGAAAAAAATTGCAAAGTTATTAAATCGAAAACCTATGATAAGAATTATCATTTTAATCAAATATGTGGAAAAGCATATTTGGAAAATAATAAATGGTTATCATTAACAAATAAACTAATGAACATGGTTCACACATTGTTACATCAGCCTAAAAATAGACGTGGGTGATAACGTATTATCGTACTAATAGAGATGATTACCTCGTGTTTGCTGACAACAGTTATTTCAGTGTGTGTATTAAAATTCCATTTAAAACGAAAATTGTGTTCTATGGTATACAAGAATATAACAATATGCTTTTTAGTTGTGGAGAAGTAGCAACCAGAAATGTTCCAATGCTTTTTTTCAACATGTTCAGAAAGTCGGAAAATTAGGTTAACATCATTTCGTGCCTGCATAGTCTGAAATAATGGATATTTTAAAGATTTAGTTTTATAAAACAATTAATCATGTGTTTCTTAATGTGACGGGAATCGTTTAAAACCTGCAATGGTGTAAAAAAATTAGTGATTTTAGTGAAAACTAGTAATTCAACTTTGACATTAAAGGACATTAATGTGAAATGTTAAGTAAATCATAAAACAACAAACTGTATATTTGTAACAATTTGCGATATTGCCAATTGTAAACAAAATGGGTTTTCCGCGGAAAAGAGCATTTGCGGCACCTACTGCTTTTTGTGTTCAATTAGGAGAAAACTGCGGATGAAAGCCGTCGTATACTTATGGAAAATGGCGGTGACAATGCCCCAATGCTTGTGGGCCAACCAAGGGTGGCCAACCTTTTCAATGTGTTGAGCTACTTTAATAATATTCAAATAGAGCTGTCATCTAAATTTGTTTAATGCAATAATGAAAATACATTTTCGACGTACAAGATACCTAAATTGGTATACCAAGCTATCGAAATTGTCCACGATTGTACCGGTAGCTCGCGATCGATGGGTTGGCGACTCCTGGTTTAGACGATTCAAAAGAAGGTATTTGCATTAGAGGCGCATCAGCATCAAACAGGCTATTTAGCGGCTGGACCTACAGCTTAACGTCGGTTCCGAATCACGGTCATCAGCCACGGACAACCCAGGCCAGCACCCCCCTCAGGCTATCAACCTTTGGTTTTGTGTTTAGCCATGGAGGTGGCTGAAGAAATGAGCACTTATTAGGTGGAGCACGTGAAAAAATCCTTTGTATTTTGAATATTTAAAAAAATATAAAACTTTATGTTACATAAATTAATATTGTATATACCTACAAAAGTATATTTTTTGAGGTCCATAAGTTTAAAATAAAATATTAATAATCTTAGTAAAATGTTATCCTCTCTTTTCAATTTCGTTTCGTTCTTCCGATATTGAAATACCGGCGGGGGAAAACTGGAAGCGGCATATTTTAAAGATTAAACGACCATCGTTTGCCTTTTTCCCAAATTAATGCCGCTTGTTTTTATCTTCGCATATCCGTATTAAGAGAATTAAATGTGGAACGGAAAGTGCATTAAAAAAATTGAAAAATCTTATTTTTCCTAAAGAGAAACCGGATCTTTATTTGCTTTGCGGTCGGTTTTCGTCTTGTCTTAAATTTCTTTTTGGAGTTTAATTAGGTTAAAGCTTCTGCTTTTTCCTTTTTGGATTTTTTTGTAGTGAGCTTCCGTTGTGACTGTATCAATTTGGTGGCATTAAAAATGATTATTTTTAAAAATATTTGAAATGCGATTATATACTTAGAAGGTATTATTGTCTTTTTAAGAATAAAAGCTTATTTAAGCCGTTACTTAAAATGTGCTTACACTTCCCATTTTCAGTATAACTATAATCAATACAAGGTCAAATAATAAGTTCTATTGACGTAAAAACATATAATATGAAAGTATCTTCACAATATCGATTTAGACAATGGTTCCTCTTCCAAATAACGAAAGTAATCAAAGCTCTCGTAGAACATGTGAAAAAACAACTGGAAAATTGTAAGCAAGTAATATGCAAGTATGTATAAGTATTATAGTAGTATGTTATGTTTAGTAGTATGTATGTAAACTAAATCATATCGAATATGAATGATCACAAGATGAAGGTCACAAATGAAATCAAATTTATATGCATTTATTTCACAGAAGGCTACTGAAGACTGAATCAATATGTATCTTCAATTTCGCGATAAGTTATAGTTCCGATATGTGATGATACAGCGCTTACCTCCTAGATGCAGTAAAAGAGTCAATTTCAGTTTCTCGCTAGTAATATAGCTATGATGAGATTGCTAATTTCTGCATTGCCCTGAGTCCATGCTGTTTTCTTTAATACAATTCTTCAACCTGTTAAATGTTTGGATTTTGTTCCTCCTTCACTTCATAGTTTCTCTCTAATGTTCTCATTTTGTATTCTATTCTTCTTCGATACCTACAATATCCTCATTAGAAATCTTTTTCATATGTTTTCAATATACTATCATGTTAGACAACCAAAAACAATGGTTTTAATTTTGGTTTTTCTGCTGATTTCCTGTTTACCAATGCTGAATTCATTGATTGACACTACTATTGATTTCCGCATGCATTTTTTCATATTCTTTAGCCATTGAGTTCAAATCAATGAGTCAATAATATGACTTGCTTCATTTCACCATTTCCGTAATTATGTTTATATTACAGCCTTTCCTTGCCCAAAAGTCTTATTTCCAATTTTTATTACATTTACATTTACATACATTACATTGGAAAGGAGCGAACAAACTAAAGTCAAGTCTAATGACAAAATGTTATGCTTTCAAATTTACACTTTGCTAACGATTTGCGGCGAAGTGAGAAGTCTAGGAAAAGTGGTCGAATTTTCTGATACTGATTACTTTCTGATTTTCTGATCTTTTGACATTCGAAACTGATAATCATTAGCTAGTGAGAACAAAAATCGCTGTTAACAACGGTATCCGCGGATTGACGCTCAGCAACCCCATTTCTTTAAAATATTGTCATAGTTAATGAAATAGGTTGTAAATTAATTCTCGTTATCCAAATTGTCACCAGAAAATCTAACGTAGTAGCTATTTTGACAATGTATACTCGAAGATGGTCATACGTTATTGTGTGTTCCGAAAACTTATTCAGTGGATGTGGTTGTACTTGATATATACCAGGTGTCCCATTAAGGATGGATCGCGGCCGTATCTTGAAAACTATTTATCCCACAGCTTTGGGGAAAAAAAATTGTACTAAAAATGATCATGAGAAATTCACCAAAAATATTTTTAAGCTTCTAAAACCACCGCAAGAGGGCGTGACGAGCTAAACATTTTTAAAAATCATTTTTTGTGTGTATTTTCAAGTGTTAACCGAGTAAGAAAAGTTCTCAGTTATAATTAGCAAAGTCGTCTAATGTCGGTTTGCCTAATCCGATTTTCCTCAATTTGGATTAATTTAAAAGCCAATTGCTGGGACAATCAGATAATCTGGGAGATAAATTATTTAGTTTATAAATGAAACCGCGAGGTGGCGTTACATTCAACACTAGTTTTTTTCAAGTTTTGTTCAGTTTTTTCAAACGGAATGGTACAGCTTTTATTACATGGCTAGAAAGGTAATTTAAAGGGGAATCATCCAGTGAAAACCCGAAATCGATATCTCCGACATGTCAAGAAATGTTTCGATTTTTCTGAAAAAATCAGTTATTTCACTACTACCTGCATTAAGTTAAAAAAATATTAACCTAATGTTTGTCTTCCTTCACACATTACCCAGGCTTAGGACTGGTCCAAATTCTTCGTGCCATATTAATTTGGAGCGTGTTTGTTTAAAGGCCAACGGGCCAACAACGAAGATAATAATAATAACAACAGTCAAATAAAATTAACAGCACAACATTCTAATAATTAACAGAATCTGAACTTTAACGCCTTTCTAAATGTTCAAAATGCCTTCCATCCTTAGAAATGCAAAGAAATTCCATGCTTAGAAATGCACAAGTAAAAATCGAGGACTGTCAAATCCGGTGAGCGCGCCGGCCACGAAAATAAACTACCCCGTCCTATCCAACGATTTGGAAACGAAGCATCCAAGAAGTTTCGAACCACCTGCGAGAAGTGGGAAGGGCATCCATCATGCTGGTACCACATTTATCTTCTTGTTTCCAACGAAACATATTCCATTAGTTCTGGTAGTCCATTTTGTAAAAAATTTAAATATGTTTCACTATTCAAATGTCCATTAAAAATAAAGAGTCCAATAATTTTGTCCCCCAAAACACCACACCATATGTTCACACTCCATTTATTTTGGTGGTTGATTTCTAACATCCAGTGTGGATTAGCAACTGTCCATAGTCCAATAGTCCATATTCTTCGAATAATGCCTTCTTTCGGGATATTGACTTGCATATTGCCGCTCTGCAATACATGCCTCGTTATTCGTAAAAGGCATTGTTAGATATTATTATAATAATTATTAATAATCAATAAATGCAATGTTGAAAATGTAATGCATTTCAAAACTGACAAGTTAATTTGACTGTTTTGTTTGTTTCCATGGTTCCCTTCTTACACTCTTTGTGTAATGTACCTAAGGATTGCATGCGTTTATTTGGAAACCGGAAAACGCATAATTTCATTCATCCATTCATTTAGTTTAAAAGAAAGAGTAGGTATATTTATTAATGACTGATTTCAATATTCTGTCAAGTAGTATTTAAGCATCACAAAAGAGAAAATGCAACAATTGGGGAAAGGCATTTTTTCCACTTATGTAATTAAATTATAAAATATTAGCAAGGTCAGGATTAGAACATTTATGATGATTGATACTGAATAGATAATTTTATTTTTTAAATAAAATTGTTGAGGTTGCGATTGCGACCTAAATATTAAGACCAATTTTTAACTTAATATTACGGTAAAAATTAAAACTAACTGATTTTTTTCAGAAAAATCGAAATATCTCTTGACATGTCAGAGATATCGATTTCGGGTTTTCACTGGACGATTCCTCTTTAAATTACCTTTCTTGCCATGTAGTAAAAGCTGCACTATTCCATTTGAAAAAACTGAACAAAGCTTCAAAAAACTATTGTTGAATGTAACGCCACCTAGCGGTTTCATTTATAAACTAAATAATTTATCTCTCCGATTATCTAATTGTCCCAGCAATTGCCTTTTAAATGAATCCAAATTGAGGAAAATCGGTTAAGGCAAACGGACATTAGACGACTTTTTATCTCAATAGGTAAAACTCCCCCCGCCCCACTATTCGTGAAATTACGACAAAATGTCATAAAACAAAGTTGTAGGAGACAGTTTGCTAATTATAATTGAGAATTTCTCTGACTCGGTTAACACTTGAAAATACACAAAAAAAAAAGATTTTTAAAAATGTTTAGCTCGTCACGCCCTCTGCGGTCGTTTTAGAAGCTTAAAATATTTTTGGTGAATTTCTCATAATCATTTTTAGTACAATTTTTTTTCCCCCAAAGCTGTGGGATAAATAGTTTTCAAGATACGGCCGCGATCCATTCTTAATGGGACACCTGGTATATATATATATATATATATATATATATATATATATATATATATATATATATATATATATATATATATATATATATATATACACTGGATATATATATATATATATATATATATATATATATATATATATATATATATATATATATATATATATATATATATTAAAATTATTCGATGCTCAGGTAAAACCGCGTTTTACATTTGTAAAATCTCGACGTTTAGGTTTCCACTTTGAAGTCGTTATCAAGAGAATCTAGTAGATTTAACACGAGGCCTCAATCTGCCCACTCTCCAGGGAGGGAAAACTTGGAAAAGATGGAAAACATAGAAAAAACATGGATGGCGCGACGTTTTCATTAATAGGTAAGGTTATTCTAACATTGCCAACTACGGAAGCGAATAGCGGAAACATTTTATATATACAAGTTTAATGAGGTATGCTCTTATTATCCGAAAACTCTCAGATGCTGAATAATCACGTAGAGAAAATTTAAAAAAAATTAAATTAAGAGTAGAAAGTAAATTCATAAAAAGGGATTACTACAAATAATATTCCTGTGGTAAGCAAGTAGAATATCGTAAAGGGGTGGCATTTCATTTTTCCCAATATATTTCTTTGCTCCGCATCAATAATTGAAACTGAGATTGAAAAGCATTTAATGGGTTCTAATGAGAGCCGACTGTTCCTTGTCCGATCGAAATCGAACGTGAACATTTAATGAAGCCAAGACGACTTTCGTCAGCAAGATGCACTTGAATTACACCTTCAAGCCGAGCGGATTTTAACGAAGCTCGGGTGAGAATTTCCCCTTTTTTCCGGCAATTCAATTGTTCTTCGGTCCCAGTTCGGTTGAAATTTCATCCAGTTAGGCTCCCGGACCGGAGTTTAATGATACGAAAGATATTTTAATTCTCAAGTCAAAGAACAAGTTTCTCGCCTATTACCACTAGTGGTTTTTAGTTCTGATCATTATCAACTGAAAAGTAAAATTACTATAAAAATTGTTTTCCTTGATTCGTTTGTTCAATATGTTATAAAGGGTGGGGCAACTATAACGCTACCATTTTTTTCTCATAATATTTGTGACAGTTTGAGTTTGGCTATTGTGCTATGCAGACGTGCAAGATTTATTATGGATAAATTCACGCTAAAAGAACGTAGTGAAATTGTAATTTACAATAAAATTTGAATTATTGCAACTCAACTTGAATTTAAGTGAATTTGAGTTTATTCAAGCAAGACCAATTGTTCAGAACTTGTTACCTACAGACAATAATAAATGGGTCAGGATTATTTTTATGAGGATTTTTGATGGAAAAGGTTTAAATAAATAAGTCTCAAATCAGATAGGAGCTAAAAGACTGATATCGCTTCAGACTATGCTGAAATCGCTTCATTAACACATGTAGGTTGACAAAAGTTATGAAAAGTATATTAAAAATGACACAAAGTCGCACTTTTGCTAGTGATTCACATCTGTTGATTGACATAACTTTTTATTATAGAAAAGTAATATTCTGTCTTGTTTTTCTTAAAAGTTATAAATAATTAAAATGGTAGCGTGATACTTGCCCCATCAGTTACTACAATAAAAACAGTATTTTATTTGGTAACTGTCGTACTTAAAATAATTTATGGATAAAATAAAGAAAAATTTTAGTTAAATCAAAACGTATAAAATGGTTCAGTATTCCCCACATAATTCTTATATTCTTAGCTTAGAGATTCCATAACAACATTTAATAAAGAACGATTAACATTGAATGGCTATGAAAAAACATACTTTACTCGATTAGTGCAATAATTTTTGTGTACACCATGATGGTATTACGTAGATGGTATGCGATCTGAATGAGCTTGCAGATATAGTTTAACGATGGTATGTAATATTTCGGTTACGTAATAGTTACTAGAGTGACCGTAGCTACTACTTATTAGATGGACCTAACTTTCCACTTATATAAGTTCCCATAACGTAAGCCGGTCGCGTTGGTGCGGACGGTAAGAGCAGCGGCCAGCCGCTACTATGCCGAAACCGCACTGGAGCGGTAGTTGGTTCAATTCCAGCGCTCGGATGGTTGTTCTTCTTTCTTTCTTCTGTCTGTTTACTTCCTAAATGTTTGTGATTGTTTCTAGGCAAGAGTGTAAAATCCGACTACGAATTCAGGTCACTCGCCAGTCGGTAGGTTTCCTGATAGACTTATAGGTAGGCACATAACCAGGGGTTTATAGCCCGAGGGGGGTGCTGGCCTGGGTTTGTCGGAAGCTGACGATCGTGGTTCGGAACCCACGTTAAGCTGTAGGTCCGGTCGCTAAATAGCCTAGTTGCTGATGCGCCTCTAACCCTAAAACTTTACCTTTACCATAACATAATTCCTGGATGATAACGTTCGGAAAACGTCTGATCCTTTTACATTAATCATAACCACATCAACAAAATATCTCGTTGCTAAAGTACATAAATCTCCGTGTCAGACATATTCAGTTCTAGGTCAGCATAATTCTGAGGGGTGCATTCTGTGGAGCCTTATAAGACCAAGTGCCCCAATATAAAGGCTGATGTTTTTAGTGAGTCCGAACTTTAAATTAAACAACAACCATTATATTCATATTTTTATGGGGGTCTTATGTCCGCAATTATCCGAGTTATGTTGACTTCTAAATTATCAATAGGTGCTAGTTTATCGGTATAGACCAAATATTTAACGTAACCCCAAAAAAAATAATCTAAAGGCGTTATATCATATGACTTTGGTGACCAATTAACAGATCCGTTCCTCGAAAAAAGTTTACCACCGAATTGTTCCCTCAATAAATCAATTGTTGCAATACCATTCAAATTCAGAATTAAATAATCCATGTAGTCGAATAACAGAGCTCAAATTCCGGCGAGCGGCAACCAATTGATTAATTCGTATTTAGTAGTACGATGCTGTCAGCAGCATCGAGTGATATTTTCTTCGGAACGTACAGTTTTTATCTTGTTTTTGTTTTAATTTCGAGCAGCTTGAAATGCCTTCAGATTTTGAGGCTAATTCGGTGAACACATCGCCCGGTTGGGCACGCACGAACTGCTCTATAAATTTGGCGCACAGAACATTGATTTTGATAATAAATCTCGACAATTTGCAAGCAGTTCTCTGATGTTAAACATCTCATAATAATTTGCCTATTGAGACACATATTTATACACTAAAAAAATCACTCTTTACAAAATACCCACACTCATCCTCAAAAGTGTTCTACATATAGCTCTAATAAAACCATTACACACTTTCTAGATAATCTGATGTCGATTTCACACACCAAAACAGCAATGTTCAATCTTTTCGCTATTTCACAAACATTAACATTTTTTGTAGTATATTTAGTATAATTATGTAATAGTATAACAGTATAATAATATAATAGTATAATAGTATAATAGTATAATAGTATAATAGTATAATAGTATAATAGTATAATAGTATAATAGTATAATAGTATGATAGTATAACAGTATAATAATATAATAGTATAATAGTATAATAGTATAATAGTATAATAGTATGATAGTATAATAGTATAATAGTATAATAGTATAATAGTATAATAGTATAATAGTATAATATTATCTTCTTCTTCGTCTGTGTACGATGCGCGCAAACGAAGGAATGAAACTTGTGACGTAGTACTGCGCGAAAGTGATTGCGAAAATCCTTTCTCATAATCAAAAAGACAACAAAAGGAAAACTTGTTTTGACTTTTTGGGGCGAATTGAAAAATACCCTCATTGTGTAGAACGTATCTGGTGACGAGTCGAAGATGTTTGAATACGCACATTACAAAGTCACCACGACCAAAGAATGCTACTATGAGCAAATCACAAATCAAAAGCATGCTAATTTGCTTTTAGATAATCAAGTATCGCCCATAACGAATTTGTGCCACAATCGAAAACCGATCAGCTGAAGATGATTCCAGTATCTGAGTTCAGTGCTGTGTGACGTCCCAATGCAACTACTATGCAGGAGACAATGTAGAATTGTACTTTCAATTGCAGCAATTGAAATTCAGAGCAGTAATTATTCTCCGGTGTGGGACTGCTAGGCCCACGTCCAATAAAAATGGTTATATTAAAGTACATAGATCTCACGACGAAGATCTTAAGAAGGGGTGGCACATAATAGCAGAGCCTCGCTAATGTAATAAAGCTAAGTGCAATCAGAAGGCACCAGTTTGAATGACATTGCTATATACTACCTCACATTCAATCCATCGGCACGATGTATTTACTCCTTGTGATTCCGCATTTTTTAAGAGGTTTGATCCTTTAACTTGGGTACCTTGGGTGCATCAAACCCGTGCTTAAAGTTAACATCCCTGCGGAAATTAAGCCCTTCATTAAGATTCCTGGGTAGTTAGGCCCCTAAGGAGATATAATACATATAGTGTATAATATATGTAAAGCATTTTCAGTTTTATTCAAATATCTATATTGTATTTTCTATTCGCTATTATAGCAACACGAATCATCCAATGATAATATATGGCCATCTTTTCAAAGTATTAAATTTGAACATTCTTCATTGGATAATAAAATTTCCATCTTGCTAAACACAAATAAATCTAAAGAATTTAAGTCAGGAGTTGCATACTATCATAATCGAAATAAAACGAAAACGTTTAATAAGGCCAAACGACTTTTCGTTTGGAATCTGAACTGAAATCGTAAACCCGAGGTTTACGATTCCAGTTTAGTTAGGCTCATCATAATATAATGCCTACAGTATGAACCATAACTGATGTTTTCAGTCATGTCCTTCATATCGTATCATCATCGAAACAATGAGAAACCAAAATGGAGATCTGAGACCTACAAAATCTCCGGATCTCACCAGTTCGGAATTCTTCCTTTAGGTTACCTTATAGAAATGGTTTACAACAATAAGCTCAACAAATTAGCTCAACGACAATATGCAGCAAGAAATAGAGAGCATATGTCAAGAAACACCAGGGTGACAGAAGACGTTGCATAAAGAGTATCAATTTATGATCCAGAAAATGTAATAGATTTAAAACTCCGGAAACTATGCTTTAATTTGAAGTTTTTTTGAAATTTATATGGTATATCTAATTTTGCGTCACCCTGGCTTTCGATCATTTTTTCTTTAAATAAAATATATTTTACTAAGCCTGAGACATCAAAAGGATGCGATTTCCAATATAAAATAATGAATGTGGCACAGTAAGACGATAACGTCCCTATTATTTATTTACGGAAAGATAAGTGTTGATACATGGTCCGGATTTAGACGCGCAAACGACGGATAAAAGTCTGGCTGCTTGAAAACTCCGGATACATATATCAGAGTCTTACTGCCAAATATATAGTTTAATGGACAGTATGGTTGCTAAAAACAATATAAAACGGAAACTAAAATTATTTCAAAATGTTCCTCAAAAATCTAACAAAAAATATGTACGCCTCACATTTTTTCTGTTTCATATATCTACATACACAAAAAGATTGAGGCAGTAAATTAATATGTATTATTTATTCTATAAAGCTTAAAATTATAAATATTTGCTAATATTCCCATTTTAAACCCTAAATAGAATCTGAGTCAACTCTTAATCTATGTAAAGTAAATATTTTTCTAGGTTTACTTTTAATTAATTCCATCTACGAAAGATTAAGAAAATATTGTTTATATTAAAATTCAGTATATTTTAGTACGCCATAATATATATATTTGGACTAATAAACTAGTTTTTTAAGTGTTTTTGAATATTATGTGCGAAAACTTAGATAGCACGAAAAAGAAACAATTATTGCATTAAAAGAAGAGGAATTTTCCAAACGTGAAATGAGACATTTCAATGAGACATTCATATAGTGAGTCACTGGTCAACAAAAATGTGAAAACTATGGCAAAAGGAAGAGTTCAGGATGACCGCAGGCAATTACGTAGCGAGAATAGTTCGTAATTTTGAGAATCCACAAATTCTTCCCTATCGGCGAGCGTCATCATGCAGGAAGAACACGCCCAAGCAAATGTCCGTGATGTCCAATACTCACTCAGGAAAACTCAGTGGAATCAAACGCAAAATTTTAAAAAGAACCACCGCCTACCCTTATTAGAAGACAGCTCGCTTGGTGTTCACTCAGCGCAACAGGTTCTGGACTACGGAGTGGCAAAAAGCTATTTTTTTGCGACGAGATAAAGTCCAGTTTCGATGGTTCAGATGGGTACCAATATTATTACCATGATCAAGCAACCACATCAGTTTTTCTATCGGTCTTCCTATCGGTCTTCCTATCGGTCTTCCTATCGGTCTTCCTATCGTTCTTCCTATCGGTCTTCCTGTCGGTCTTCCTATCGGTCTTCCTATCGGTCTTTATATCGGTCTTTATATCGGCCTTCCTATCGGCCTTTTACTTATGGCTTATATTGTTATACAAATATTCGTTAAATCACCGAGAACATTGTTTCTAAGTACTGATTAGGATTTTTTATTTTTACTTATTTTACATTTTGTAGATGTAAAATATTCCCGAATAGTCCTATACGTTTATTTATCTCTGGGTGCAATGCCTTCCATCGATCTTAATACCTTCATTTCTCGGTTGATTATTTTTCGCTTGGCTTTTTTTGTCACTTCATTTCTTGTTTTTTAAACGATAAAAATGCAATCGCTGTGAATGAGTAGCTGACAGGAGAGTTTTCGGTAGATGTGAAAATGGAACAAAATAACATTCCTTATCGTGATATTTTGCTTTATTATTTGAAATAGATAACTGACCTACTAGAAAGTGTAGTTAAGAAAGAAAATGGTTTGTTAATTTCTGTTCTGGAATTTTCGCTGGACCCAAGATAGATTGAAGTATTTTCAAATATATCGCCGACAAACTTCTATATCAATCAATTTTGAGACACTTCCTACAATCATATAAATGTAAAATAGTTCAATTTAATGTTTAAATACAACACAAATTGAACGAGGCCAACTTAACCATTCGTATCTCAGTCTGGGATTTGTTGCTAAAAAGCAAATAACATGATTCATTTTTTAACTAAATTATACAAGAGTGTAAAGCCTGACAAAGAACTGCCTCTCAACAATTACCAGTAATCAATCTGGGTAAAATCTTCTAAAAGTTCTTTTATGTTGGTCCCTCGCTAATCGCCAGCTTTTTCTCAAAAATAAAGTTCCATCATAAATCAAGCATTAATTTATGGGTTACCTATATCTGATGAACGTGTTTCGGAGTCCAAGTTAAGCTGTAGGTCCGGTTGCTAAATAAGAATCCTAATGGTTGATTTCAAGTCTTTCACTTGAAAATAAACTAAACTAGATCAAGCTAGACACAATTGCAATGGGATATAAAAAATAAACCATCTATGATACCTTATTGTGTAAAAAAGATTATGGAGGCATAGTAGCAGACAGCCGAATTTAACATCGACCGGATTGTATCCGAAGAAGAGTATGTTCCCCGTGTGATGAGATTATGGTTATGTATTTATGCTATATATTACATTTATTATGATATTACTAGGGCGTAATAAAAGTATTTGCATTAAGGTTCTTAGTTATCCACTGCTCAGAACATTTTTACCTAGGTTATGCCTCGAAATATATCTCTGAGCCAGAAACTCATTGAGAGAGTTTGCATGCGAAATACTAGACGCAACCAATTTTTATCTATTCTTCAATCCTGAATATTTTTTTTCATGGATCCATGGACCCGAACAAGTACTAATTCGACGGAGCGAGGTCAGGGCTTCTTGCTGGGTGCGAGTCCAAATTTGAAAATTCAATTCAAAGTCCAAATTTGAAAATTTTTGAGGTGGTCAGATGTGAAATATGTGGATTTACGTTTTCTTGGACTGTTTACGGTTGACCAAAGTTGGATATATTTCGGCCAGACAGCGTATATTCTTTTAATTTGAGCGTAGTAGAGTTCTGAATGTATGCCTTACCATCAGGAACCAACCCAAAGGGAATTATTCCTTCAAAATTAAACCAAACACACAACATGACCTTTGTTGCAAATATTTCTCGATTTGATACCGAAAGAGTTGCTTGCTGGGGCATAAGCCGCTGCTTTACGTCATTAGGATTGTTGAAATAAACCCATTTTTCATCGTAAGTAACGATGCATCCATTTGATGAATTGAAAATCAACAGGATTTTTGAGAAAAGTTTTACACAGTTCAATTCGACGTGTAGCTTGCTGCCAGACAGTTCATGAGGGATGCTTCTACAACTCTTTGGCACCATTACTATGTATCATAAATGCTGGTTAAAGGTAGTTTAGGATACTTCTAATTTCACGACATATTTCGCGACTTATTTCACTCATGTTAACGTTTCTATTAAAAACCGTCGACTGAATATTTTGCAGTGGAATCACTTTAATGCTGAAGAAGAAATGTATATTTACCGCGGTAAAAAGTTGAAATCGGATTAAACCTGTGAGGAATACTAATAAAAACGCAAATACTTTTGTTACACTATAGTACTAAGTGCTAAGAGAGCAACATCTTTCACCACAAGAACGCCAGACCCAATTATAATTATTAGCCATCTAGAAGAAACTTTTTTCGGTTTTTTTTCCTGTTTCCGATTAATACCTGACATTCTACAATTCCAGTTGTTATAAAGCAGCGGCAGTTCGTGCATTTTAAAAGTGGGAGGGCGTAGAAGAAAATAGTGCTGCTGAAGATTTTTTTTTGCTTTCCCCTTCCTCCTTTTTATTTTTCGTGCTACTGAAACTCTATACACGAGGTGAACTAGGAGAATGAGTCAAAGGAAAGAAAAAATTGTTTACTGTGATAAATGCTGGAGGAGCGGCGCCCCAGCACCCTCCCTCACGAGCCACCACTGTTACAAAGTTATTTGAAGATGAGAACCTCCACTGATAAAAAGCGTATCATAGATATATGGTTTAGTTTCTTGTCGTTAGCCTTGACCCTCAGACGTTTTGTGAATGTGACAATAAAGTTGTTAAAAAAAGGCAGATATCGAAAATATCAATAATCAGTATATGAATAATTAGAAATTATTACGTGTATTCATTAAATTTTGTTCTTTAACACAATAAACGAGATGTTTTGTTAACCTAATTGATATTATCATGTAGAGCATATTTTTTAAGTTAAAAACCCATTTTAATGCATCGATAATGATCGATTTAACTGCATTTTAATGCAGTACTATTTCATAATATACAAAAATGAATTGTATTACATCCATTTTCTTTATATATTTATTAGAAATTGGTATATGGTGAAGCAACAAAGGTATGTTTATTACGTGTCGGAATAATGTGCCTATTCCCCAAGAGAGCTCTAGAAAATCGGATTTGAATAGTTATGTAGTGCAAATTTTATTTCCAGTTCAAAAACGAATTCTGAATATAAACCGGCTTTAGAGGATAACTTTTCAAAGAGGTTCTCGGATGTATTTCATTGTGAATATAGAGACTAAATAAGAAAATATATTACGTAGTCGATTCATAACTATTAATCAGTTAGGTGTAGTTTAAGTTAACAAAATAGCTTCTGTGCTCAAAAATCTATTATTATATTAATTGTGAAAAAATCATGTTTTTCTATCACTCCTAGAAATACAGCAATCTGTCCATACGGACAATAAGCTTACCGTTTGACAACGTATAAATGATATGCACAGATCATTTCAGTAATCGAGCTGTATATACAGGGTCGCTATTATATATTTATATATATATATATATATATATATATATATATATATATATATATATATATATATATATATATATATTAGAATTCTTCGGACTGCGTCCAATGAGACAACAGTGCTGAGTGTCATCGGACACCCAACTGCTGGGTTCCACAATCTCATGTGGAACACACAACAACCTGCTGAAGAGTCCAACTGACTGTTCAGTTGAGGCGGACAACACTTGAAAATGCCAAATGAGATTTTGGCGAAACGTCGTAACTCTTCACAGAATCAACGGATCGACATCCGGAATGATTTAGAAACATTATCTACCATCCGTGAAAATATTAGATGTAACATATATATATATATATATATATATATATATATATATATATATATATATATATATATATATATATATATATATATATATATATATATATAAATTATGTTTGTATTCACCAAAAATCACTTTTTAAAAACAGTTATTTATTTATGCAGAAAGAATATACAATCAAGCTTTGATCAGAGTTACTACAATAATGAATTGATAATTCAAAAATTGTTTCTTATAAGTCATGGTTGCTTAATGGTATCCTGTTCGCACGTCAGCATGAACACCATCGTCAGCAAGATGTAAGGGTCATCGATTGGTTTTTGTAGGCCATGATTGCTTAATGGTATTCGGCACGTAAGCCGTAAGCAAGATGGAGGGGTTATTGCCTGGTCTATTTTGGATATAATTTATATATATATATATATATATATATATATATATATATATATATATATATATATATATATATATATACAGTGGGTTATAAAATTATATATTTTGAGGAGGGAAAAATTTAGGTTCTTCTATGCAGATAAGATTACATGCAATAATTGATACTAATGGAATGATGACAAAAGCCTTTTAATTAATCACACAAAACTTTTTTAGAATACAAAAACGGCTGCGCCGATATTTTTTTGGCATTACAAAATGGCTTAATTATATTTTTGTAAAAATAAGTTCTATTGTTTATATTATTTGAATTTGTTTTTGTACATTTGTATTAATTTATTGGGCAATAAAATCGGTTTCCGAATACTATTTGGAGTTTATTAAATTTTACGTAAGAAATATTAGGTGAGGTAATATTTTTATACAACTAATAGAGGAGGAAAGTATTATAAAAGATGATTCTTGCAACGATATCAACTTTAACTTGAAACTACTTTAGTATTGGACAAAAAATACATGCCTTTTACAAAATGAACCAGTTTCCTTATTTTGTTTTCCCGAGTATTTTAATTAAAACTGCTCCGGTGTAAAATGAAAAAAGGTTCTAATAATTTCATTACATTAAGGCACGATAATGAAAAGACTGAAGTCTACAAACCGTGTAAAACTACAGGAATTCACAGTCCATTAGATACGCTATTGCCTTTATAACAGTTTAAGGAAAATTAAAACCCATTCCGGCGTTTATTTTAGGTAATTCCTCCCTAATTAGACGGTATTCGAAAAACACGGTCCGACCAACAATGGCGAAGTGCAATAAGCAAAGTGAAAAGTACACCGAAAATGCATTTACAGCGTCAGAAACTTCAATTTAATTTTGCTTTTTATTTCAATTCAATTTGACTTTAATTAAAAAAAATCAAAATAAACTATGTTACTGAAACATCCAATCACCTGTCTCTAGAAATAACCCTTTTTTGATAGTTTAGTTTAAACAATGACTTATATAAGAATATCTCATTAAACGAAACATACCCTGATATAAAGTATTGTGAATTTTATCGTCTATTTTTTTTTTTTTAAGTAAAAACCGAATAAAACTTGTGGCCTATGTTGTTTATATATAAACAAAATAATATTCTTACTATTTGTTATTATTATATTAACGTTCATGTCAAATGACACTCATTTCTAAATATTATTGATATTAATGCAATTACTGAACTTATATGCAGAAGTGACAAATACATCGTTTAAAATGATTAAATGGCTTAATCTAAGATCTAGACTGCGTCCAATGACACAGCAGTAGCTGAGTGTCATCACACACCCAACCGTTGGGTTCCACAATCTCATGTGGAACCGACGTATGATGGCGTGAGTTGTGTGCGATCACGACCCGTCATTAAAATGGCCAGTTGATCTGGTCTGGCCCCGATTTCCTCTCCGAACTGCTTTCCTTGCGTTCGTCTAGAGCTCGGCTGATGACGGCCGAAAGGCTAGAAACCGGTCCCGAGAGACACGTGACGTCGTATGGTTGACAGTTCGGCGAAGGCGATCGGTGGCACCACGTGGAGAATGGGTGAAAGATTCCTGTAATATATATATATATATATATATATATATATATATATATATATATATATATATATATATATATATACATATATGTAAAAATATGGTGCTCCTGGATAACCTAAGATTCTACCAGAAGAGTATGCATTAATGTTGCTCTGAATTTTCAAATCAAGGGAACCCTCTGTTATATTATTATTGACTAAACTCTAAACTGAGTTATATTGATTAACTTACTGGCAAATTAGAAAAAAAACATTTAATTTATACAAAATACAATCATTATAATATAATGAAAACCTAAACTATTCTATTAAATGACTGCTAACTCTTTTCTAGAATAGGCAAAACGAGCAACGAAAATCTAGTTACCATTCGAATGACAATATAAACATTTCACAGTTCTAATTGAAACTGATTTAGAATGGTACAAACGCCACGTTTTAACAACAGACGACGTTTACAAAATATATCAGCTCGCCTACTTTGTTTATCCGAGGATTTTAATTGAAGCTGCTCTTTGCAAAATGGAAAAAAAACTAATAGTTTCATTACAATAGAGCTCGATAAAGAAAAGGCTGCATTATACAAACTGACAAAAAATAATGAAATTCTTGGTTTGTTAGATACGCTAATGTACTTATAACATTTAAACTAAAACCAAAAGCTATCTACCATTTGGTTTAAGTAATGGTTTTCTAATTAGAAAATTTGAATATCAAGCTAATCAACGATGAGATGTCCGTACGCCTAAACACTTGCCCCTAGTGATAAACCCTTAGCCCTTAAATAGCTGACAATATATTGAGTTGATGAAATATATTTTGGTTGATAAAAAACGAAACATATAATATAATATAACAGAAACATGTTTAATTGATTATCCTGGAGCATATTCAGAATTTACTTCAATAACTGCTTCCCATTTGCTTGGCAGAAGGTTGATTACACGGTCAAAAAAAGGCTGATTCTTGGAGATACTTCACGTTTTGAAAACTTATTTAAATCATCGTAAACTGCCCACCTGCCAGTTTTTTAGAGAACGGTTGAAGTAGTAGCGCGTGGCTGCTTGGGGAGGAGAGTAAGTAGGATGATGGACCAGTTCCCATCTCCATGGACCTTCAACATGTGATGCGAACTTCGATATATGGGGCGCGATGTCTTAATGGAAGACAATTTGGCTTTTTTTGCGCTGTCTTTTGGCACTAATGGCTTCATGATGCCGATCAAGCTGGACCAGATAGACGTCGATGTTGATGTTAAAATGTTTTTTTTTCATTTTTCTCCAGGATTTGCCAATAATGACACTCAACTCGAAAACAATTAAAAAATAACAAAAAAATCACAAAAACAATGGAATGGATTTCAGTTTTTAATCTGGAGAAACGCAAACCTTCGTTCTTTTGACGTTTTTGAAGAGTAACCGAGACACATCTCCAGTAACGAGATTTTTCAAGAATGGCGTTTGCCTATTTCTCTGTAGCAAGTCTTTAAACATTTGGACACGGCTGGTTTTGTTTTTGCTGGAGAACTTAATCAGGAACCACCCAACCAATTTCCATATGTTCCCGAACTTCTTGAAGCGGCGGACGATCGTAGATTAGTCGACAACATTGTCAAACGTTTGTCCTACGGCTGTTAAAAGTGCCTGATTGCACAGGTCAACAGTTGTTTTGATGCCGAGGTATTTCGAAATGATTTCATACAAATTTGATGTCCTGAATTCAAATATGGTATTAATTTTTGCCTAGGAGCCTTAAGATATAACATTTTAGTGAAATATAGGTTACACTGTTTTAAGTTAACTAAACACGGAATTTTTATTATCATATTATATTAAGTAAAAAGCCATGGATGAGGGATAATACCCGTCCTCACAGAGCTCTGGTAGCTGGTTAAATGTTGGGATCGGCACTTCGTCTGAGTGAGGGACCGGGTGTCTTACAGAGACTAAATCAGGATAAGTCCATTTGCTATAGTTATTTCGATTGATTCCAGTAATATTTACTACGCAGATATAACAGTCATCGAAGTGGCTTTTGGGTTCTTTCCAAACTATCGGTACCCCGAATTTTAGATTTTTTTTCTTTTCCAGGTAATCCACTGTCGTAAATGATCTGTACACGTTTTACAAATCAGATGCGATGCCCAGGTTTTACGTAATCACCAAGCCCAACACCAAAGTATCCAAGATAAGCTCTCTTTATAAAGTTACTAACAGTTTTTTGTTTCCTTTTAACGTGTATTGTCCACATATACAGCAAGGCACATCAGGATGATTTACACAACTTATTCTACTTGAACTCATTTTATTTCTATTCAGCAACATAAATACAACAATCTACGACAAAGTGCGTTTTAGGTTATCTTTATAACAACTCTTTCTTAAACACAAATATCACGCGTGGCCAACTTCGATCTACCCTGTATGGCGAGAACTCACAAACTAACATCAACTCTAGTTCAAGCGTTGAACGTGACTTCAGTTACCAGAAAGGCAATGCTTATGCCATCTAGTGGATTTTCCTAGAACTAACTCAACGGCAGCCTGACGCTAGGGCAAATATACAGGAACCAATTGCTGTGTAATAATTTTAGAACACCCATACTTGAATGTACTGAGTTGAAAAAAAAAAACATTGATAGATAAATTGATGTATCTAAAAAAGTACAGCAGAGAGAAAAAAACTGATTTGATATTTAAATTTAATACCACAAATATAGCTAAAATCAGTTCTAAAATCCTAGGCAACAAAAACAATCAACCAACTAAAATCAGTTCTAAAATCCTAGGCAACAAAAACAATCAACCAACTGATTCGGAGCGGATAAACTATTCCTTATATTGTCTTTCGCTCATTGTTCCCTTAAAAAAGTTTGTTGAGACCGTGGAATAACTATCCGTTGGATAGCCGCCGCTACCAAACCTTTCTCGAAATGGTAATATGACGAACGTGAATATAATTTTCGACATGCATTTTATCAACTAATTATACAACAATTTTTATGAAAAAAAATAAACAACATGACAGTTTTTATAATCAAAAAATGGACGAAAATAAACCGCAGATTATTATACATCAACCTAATACTTTCGAATGTAAACACATATAGTGGATCCCACAAATATTCGGATACCCTATTTTAAAAATCATTCTAGCAGTTCCAATTAACGTAAAAAAAATCTTCCCGTATATTTTACCGTTCTTACCTCATTTTAACTTCTTGTTTAACAAAGTTCCGAAATCATATTTATATAATTAAATTAATCTTCGAATTTTGTTTACTACAAAGAGTAATTGGCAAATTAGTGTCGAATGAATATCTTAAAATGAGTCGTCTACCAAATAAATAAAAAAACATTAGTTCTGAAAATAGGTAATTACCGCTATTTCATTATGAAAGGAGAAATTCCTACCGAGAAATTGGACAAATGCTTCAGATAAGTAAATGTACGGTTTACTTATGGAGATTCGTGAAAGGTTGCAAAAATTAAGACAGGTTTCCGAAGAAGCAAACAGGGCGTCTGAAATTATTAAATGAAAGGGACCAACGTTTTATTTTAAAAGAACTACGTTAAAAACCACACATAAATTAGTGCATCTGAGCTCAAAATTCAAACTTTATGAGAATGGTTTTCCATCAATGATTTGAGTTTAGGTAAAAGAAATAAAACAATTTTATACTTTGTTATCTATCACTTTTATTTTTAAATTTGTGTGATTATAGTTTCGTAAAACGATTTTACATTCTCAAACACTACTTTAAAACTAAGGTTTTACAGCTGTTTATCTATCCTACGTACATAATTTTATTCTTTAATTGGGGTTAATTTTTTACAATATTTTAAATAGTGGGGAATTTCGGAGATCCGTCTCATCGTTTAATAGCTGTCTAGACGGGTCTTTATTATATTTATAAATTTCAATAGCCTCCAAAATGTTTAATTTTTTGCTTTTTGGCGCTGTATGGAAAATTTTCAAATTTGCAATCTCGGGAAATATATGTCTGGTATCTATGAAATGATTCGCAAAATTAGTGTTGTTTCTTTAATATGAATGCAGATTTATGTTCTTTGAATCTGGTCTGAAAATTTCGGTCGGTTTGGCCCACTGCACTCTTTGCTAACCTATTGCTAGACCATCCTTTTGTTTGTAAAAAACGTTATTAACTTGAAAATAATTTTCATTACAACATAAGTTAAAGAGTTCTGAAATATCTAGATTTTAATTCATTTTTAGATTCAGATTTAAAAAAAATGAAATCACAAAGTAACGGACAAATCAATTAATAATTTGAGTTTAGGTGCACTAATTTTAGGGTTTTTAAATACTTATTTTAAAATACAGCGTTGGTCTCTTTCATTTAATAATTTCGGACAGCCCGTTTTGAGATGTATAAAAACAATATTTATGTTTTTTCTTCAAATTTTAGAATTAAACCGATGATTTCGGAAATTTATTTATTATACAAGGAGGTATTATTAAATAATTTAGTTAATTTGTTTGAGCGAAATGGAAAAACAATGCTCATCAAATTCTCTTTATATAGAATTCAAATATTTTCGAATTTCATTATATTCACGTTAATTTGATATAACGAGCAACATTTTAATAACAATCACAGAGAATTTTTTTTTAATTAAACAAAAGTTAAACCGAAATATTTTTTTTAAATATCCTGATAAAAAATATTATGGTAGGCAATACTTTTTTTTCAAAAACATGGCTCGCTTCATGTATAAACGTCAATCAATTAGTCAGAAATATTTCGTTTTTATACATACTTGTATAATTATTTTATAAGCCCAATTATATTTGGTTTTCGATATAGTACAAAGCGTAACATTCAGTTATATGGTATTTATTATTAAAGCTAATGAAGTAATATTGATTGCTCTGCATGAATACCATAACTGAATGCAGTTATTAAGACTATTACTATTTTTGATATTTAGCACTGTGTATTTTTGGTATTTGACACTATTTTTGATATTTATATCTGTGACAAATGACACACATATTTGTATTTATTTGGTAACATATATAGGGTGATCTTTTTAATGCATCAGAAATTTAAATTCAAATACAACTAAACTAGATACCTTGAAACTATTTATTTTATATGAAATATCATTCAATAGCATTAATGTTTGAAAATAACTTCGGCCAGATATCCGCCGCGGCTACTTCTGACAAAGCGCATCTTGTCAATCCAATTTCCGACCAATTTTTCAAGCAATTGGTGTCTTTTGTCTGCAATTGTCTGGCGTCAATAGTTGCTGGATTATCGACATAGAAGAAAGATTTAATATAACCCCAAAGAAAATAATCTGAAGGCGTTAAAACACATGACCATGGTGGTCAATTAACAGGACCATTCCGAACAGGACGAAATAATTTTCTCACCGAACTGTTCCCTCAATAAATCGACCGTTGCTGTGATAAATGCTAGAGGGACGGCGCCCCAACGCCCTCCCTCACGAGCCGCCACTGGTTCCCACAATAAATCGATTTTTGCATTGGTTGTATGACATGTGAAGACGTCCTGTTGGAACTACATCTCCTTCAGATCGAAACCCTTCGAATTCGGAATTAAATAACTCACGTAGTCGAATAACAAAGCCCATCTTGCCAACACTGCCAGCAACAGCTGCGATATTTTCCTCGGAAAGTAAATTTTTTTGTCTTGTTTTTGTTTTAATATCAAGCAGCGTGAAATACGTTTCGAAATTTGTCGATAATTCAGCGAATACATCGCTCGGTTGGGCGATTATGTGCACCATAAAATTCACAAAGTGCTCTATTAGTTTGGCGCAGAGAAGCTTTGCTCTGATGTTAAACATTTCATGATGATTTGCCAGACTGCTAAAACACATATTTGCAAACTCACCATTCATCTAATAGCGACTCCTATCAGAAATTCACACTATCGAAAACACTAAAAAAATCATGCTTTGTTTCTGTGAATAGAACATCAATTTTGCTTTAAGTAGACTTATTTAACATTAATTTTTCATTACACAGTTCAGTTGTTTAGCGTAATCGAAAGTATTGTAAATGGAATTGAAAGTTAACAATAAGAACGCTGCTCCTAGAAAAATATTTACTTTACAAGGACAAAGAATTGACGCGGAATTCATTTAAATGTGAAGCAAATATTTGTAATTTAACGCTTTATAGAATAAATAATACTTATAATATAGGAAACAGGGCCCAATTAATACTGTCATTATTCTACATAAAATATTAATAAACTAGTTGTTTTGGAAAAAATCTAAAGCAACTCTTATCTGTATATGAATTAATGAATTATAACTATTAAAGAGTTTAATTGTAAAAGTTAATTATTAAGAAATACCAATGCAAATGTGTGTAGGCTATATAATTGAGTTTTCCAATAAGAATGCCCGAAATTTGAGACGCAAAGCGGCAACAATGTTTAAAATGTAAATGTCACTCATAGACTGTTGTCTTCAGTACATCGTGTGAATTCACAATGGATATAACAATTGGGCTCTAGAGCAGTTGGAAGGTGACCCCCCACTTTGGGGAAAAAAATAATCTTTTCCGACGAAGTTCATTTCTGGTACTAAGGGCCGGATTTACAGTGCAAGAATATATCAGGTATAAGCTATACTTGGTTTATTCTTGCATTGCAGAACCAGCCCTAAATAGGTTTATGAACAAACAACCACAGGATTCGGGTCAGTGAAATTCCCAAGTGATTAAGTAGTGACCTCTTCATCCTCACAAAATCACTATTTAGTCTGGTTTTTGGGCTGAAAGAGTGACATTCTTTTGTTGAAAATGATGATGGAAATCAGCTAACAGAATATGTTTGAATTGAACTGATAAATGTGGATATTAAAAATGTTTTCTTTCAACAAAACAGTGTGACTTGCCCAACATCTCGCCAGACATTCGACTGATTGCAAGAAAAGTTTCCTGGACCCGTTATTTGGCGAAATGGTGATGTCAACTGGCCACCAAGAGCAAGAGATCTCGCGCTTAGATTAATTTTTGCGGGTTACGTTAAATTTCTGGTTAATAGAAATAAATCCCGAACAATTATCGACCTTAAACGAAACATTCAAGCCACCATTGAAAATATACCATACGATATGAGTGAAAGCATAATCGAAAATGGGTCTCCAGAATACGTTTCACCAGACAAAACCAAAGGGGACATTTGAATGATATTATTATCAAAACATAATGCCGTTATTTATTCTTCAAGATTATTACTTGCAGTTATCATTGTGCCTCATTTTAGAGTTCTGACACTCCTATAGGAAATCCTTTTATAATGAAAAAACTGTTGGGTTAATAATGTTGTCATTCAGCATATGCAAAACGAATGAAGGAAATCAAATGTCAGAATTTTAACAAAAACATTTCAACAATTCTAATTAAAACTGGCTTAGCATGGTATAAACTCCACTTTCGCATAATAATTAAAAAATAGTCCCTTCGTCGATTTTGTTTATCCCAGTATTTTAATTAAAAATGCTCGCTGCAAAATAAAAAAATCTAATAGTTTCATTACATCGGAGCCAGGTAATAAAAAGACTGCAGTCTACAAACTAGAAAAAAAGGAATAATATAAGTCCCTCAGATTCACTATTGCATTGTACCAGTGTAATAAAAATTCAATAAATAAATTAAAATAATTCCGTTATTAATTTTAGCTAATTATCTTCTAATTAGATAATAACCGAAGAACATGATCCGTCCAATAATGATAGAGCGCAATAAGCAAAGTGAAGATTTTACCTAAAATTTACATCATAAACTTCAGATCATTTAATTTAGTTTTAATAAAAATATAAAATAAGATACCTAGGCGAGTCGTTTGAATACCTGTTACTACATATAAACTCATTTCAGATGACATGTGCTTTTGAAAGCAAACCACTGTTCATTAAAGAATAAAATTCACTGGAAACTGGAGCAAATTTTATTGTCATAATTTTGTATATCAAAACGCAAAGAGAATAAAAAATTTTAAATACATTTTCATTATATTGCGTCTAATAGAGATTTTTTTTATGTTGAACTACATAAAATGGTTTCTTCACATAATTTTAAATCACGTTTTTACTTAATTGTGGCGCTATTTGATCAATGAGATACTGGATATTGTAGTTTATCTCGTGGATTATTAAATAGCAAGATCTTGATGATCAATCTTCATCGTTATTAAAGAAAAAAACACGTTCAATAAATATATTAGAGAATGAATTAACTTCTTTAACATATCTAAGGGATGTAACGCTACCATATTGAAAACATTATTACCATTACCTGTCTCATCGAATTCCCGCAATAAAAGTTGATTAGGTTCGAATAACATGACGATAAACAAAATATAGATGCTGTTTTGTTAGGGTAAGGCAGAGAAATCTACAATTATAAAAAAATATTAATCGGAATATCGGGTTATTCAGAAAGTTCGTTAATATTTTTTAAGAGAAGGAGAAATGCAAATAGTTTATGTTATATTAATTTAATTTATTATGTAATTACCATTATTATTTACAACTTTTTGCCCACATAGTGGTAGGTAGATAATGCCTTATTGCTAAGAATTTGCTTTTATATTGCCAAAAAAATGTCAAGAGGTTGTTTTTCACCTCTTATTTCGTTTTAAAAGATTTGATTTAAACAATTCTGGAGGGAACATAATAAATGGTAGTCCCAAGGTGCAATATCCGGCGAGTAAGATGGATAGGGCAGAAACACCCAATTGAAGTTCAACAATTTTTGCTTGGCCCTGATTGAAACGTGTGATCGAGCATTGTTATAATAAAACATGACGCCTTTCCTGGGTGCTAATTTTGTTCGTTTTTCTTCAATTAATCCTACGTGGACGAAGTTCAGAGGGTATGGGTCCATGGGAATCCCCACAATTTTTTCGTTGCACGTTGCAATTCACAATAAACTTTTCATCACCAATCAGTTACCAACACTTACAGTAATTTTTTCGTAAGAACGTATATTCTCCCTTAAGCTTAATATATTTTTTCCAGAGGTTCTCCAATTCATTTATTCCATCTCTGAAGTGATTTTTCTGAGTCCTTCAAATTCTCATCTATGGCTACCATAAATTCTTCATTTGATGAAAAACGCTTGCCAAGTAGCAATTTTTTGAGGTTTGGGAACAGATAAAAGTCAGAGGGGATCGGATTTGGTGAATCTGGTGGATGCTCCAACAATTCATAGTGTAACTCCTTCAATTTGGCCATTGCAAGAACACGTCTGTGAGCCAATGCATTGTCTTGATGAAAAATGATTTTTTTTTCGCTAAACCTGGTCTTTTCCCACGAATTTTTGCATCCAATTGATCCAAAAGATTTAAATAATACTGTCCTGATATTGTTTTATCGGTTTGAAGTTAACCAATTAACGAAATGTCTTTTGAATCCCAAAAAAATTGATACTATAACTTTTTTAGTCGATTTTGAACCATTTTGGTTAATTCCGAGCTCACTCCACTTTGCGGTTTGTTATCGCAGTTCAGCATCTTAAAATAAAACTCAAGTTTCATCCATAGTTATAAAACAACGTTTAAAATCTATTTTATTCTTTCGAAAAAGATCCAAATGTTGGTTGGAAAGTTTTACTCAAAGTCGTGTTTGATCAGAATATAACAAAAGTGTCACCCATCTTGCACATATCATTCTCAAGCCCAATTCCTTTTTCAAAATATGAAACACCCGTTCAGTTGAGATGTCCATGACCTTAGAAATTTCACTCAAAGTCAATTGTCTGTCATCCATAACCATATCATGTATAGCATGAATTTTTTGTTCAGTAGTTGGACGTTCAGAACAAGGATCCTGATTCAGGCTTGTACTCACCTACCACCCTACAAACCATTGTTTTTGAATAAGCAGACTCCCCTAATAGCCTTACCATTTCACTATGAATTTCCATTGCCTTTAAACCTTTTTTTACAAAAAAATCACTCGATTTTCTATATTTTCTATTTTAAAAAATAACACTGATCCGTTTACTTTAAGCTGCTGTTTTTGTACGAATGAATTGATAAATCGACTTGAAACTTCACAAATGTTCATATGAAAGATGAAACTTCAAAATGTAGTAGATTATATAGCTCTTTTACTATTCTATAGATGTCGCTCCGCGAACTTTTCAATTAGTCTAGTATTGATTTATTTTACTATTATTTATTTTTGCTATTTGATTACTATTATCAAAAAAGGCGCATCAGCAGAATGTCGATGCAAACGATAACAGTGAACTAAATTTAAGTATATTTGTCATCAAATTCAATTACTCCTCATCTTTCGGTTTCGGTCTAATATTAAGCAAGATAAAATGAAAATATTTCAGGAAGACCTTGAATACTACAATAAGTAGATACATTGTACTGTAGCTATTATGACGAAGACAAAATACGTTCAGTTCAATTATTATACAAGATGTAAGGGAGAGTACTTCCGTAAATTTAACTGATTCTTCCAATCATTAAAAAAAAAGTTTCCGAATTCCGAAAAATGTGTTCGAGGAACAAAATGCATAGTTACCAAATCACCAATCGAAAAGCTATCATAAGAAATAACAATTTAAGCAAATATATGTAAAATAATATTTGGCAAATAATAATTGTTATTACTTAACGAATATTACTTAACAAACTACGAAACATTGTTAATTTTATAAATTAAGTATTATGTCCAATAACAGCCAATATCGATGTGGCAACGTTGCACACAATATTATTTCCATATTGCGACAAAAAATATTTCGGTGAAGCAGTGTGTGCATTTAAGTTCGATTTTAAACCAATAATATATACTGTACATGAATATCACGATATGCTTTGTATTTACGGATAAACTCTCCAAAAGATCGCTTCCAGTTCGGTAAACATTTGTACAAGTTTCTCAAACACTTTTGTATGCAGGTAGAAAGGTCTCAAAATTTCAAAAATTTCACTGAAGTCGAAGAACAAATTTTACATCTTGTTAAATTATTGCGCGACAAGTTGGAGTACTCCATTGGATTGTAGATAGAACACCAAAAGAACAAGTATTCTATCCGTGTCATATACATAGGGTACAAACACTCTTAAGCTGGGTCCACACCAATAAAATTTTGCATTTGTGTGATGAATTTACTGGAACAATTTGTTTGAATTATCTGGTGGACAACAGATGGTTCGTGTGCGTGCTATGCGACGGCAATATTTGTGTGTGACTTTGTGTGTCAGAGCGTCTATATTGCCGCGCAGACACACCACATACAACACATAGAGCCAGTACAACGCAAATTTGTATTGATGTGGACCCAGCTTTACATGCTGGTTTTTTATACAAGCAAAAATATTCTGAATGATTTATTGGCCAAAACTAAAGAATTTTTTTGATCAATATTTTCTCAATCAAAAAAGCTTTTTTTTCACTGGAAATGAGAAGGTGGACATTTCGTATAGTTTAATAAAGCAATGAATGCTCTGTGTCTGAATCATATGTAAACGAAGGGGTAAAACTAAATCCTAATAATAGTTAACTCTTAGTTCTTATGATATTTATATCTACAGCAGTGGCGGCTCGTGGGTTTCTAAAGTGGGAGGGCGTAGAAGAAAATAGTGCTGCTAAAATGTTTGCTTTCCCCTTCCTCCTTTTTACTTTTGCTATTGCAATTTACTGCGTGCTATTGAACCCAATACAGGAGGTGAACCAGGATGTTTTGCTCTGAAAAATTGTTTACTGTCATACATGCGGAAGGGGCGGCGCCCAAACGCCCACTCTCACAAGCCGCCACTGATCTACAGTTAACTCTCTTATCGCATTTTCAGTGAATCAGATGTGACGTGAATCATTTAAAATTTGTTATAGTGTAAAAAATGAGTGCTTCTTCTTGAGTAATTTCAAATTTGACATAAATGACAATAATGTGTAATTTTTCCTCATTTTTTGTAACAAAACAAACCAAAATCAGGTAAAACTGTATGGAATAAACGACCATAAACATTAATTATATTTTCAAATAATACTTTACATGACCAATGTAACAAAAAGAAGTGAATTCCGATGGATTGAAATAAATAAGACAATGAGATGTCGCCACTTCTGACCTGTTTTCGCGGAAATGGTTGCATTTTGGATACATGTTTTAAAGAAACTTTTTATTCAAAAATATTTAAAGGGTCGTTGGATAAATTTACGAAAATACTCAATTTATACCTTGTAGAATGAAACAACTAGATGTCTTATCGGTTTTATACTTTCTTTTATATTCCTTTTATACAACGAGGGTTTAAAATTAATTAAAGTAAATAGAATAAAACAACCCAACAGTGATTGTAATATAAGTAATAATTTATAAAAATGCTTTGTAAATTCTAAGCTAACCATCACAACAGGAAATACAAAACGAACAATGGAAATAGAATTAACGTCCGAATAACAACATAAAAATTTCAACAAATCTAATTAAAAGTATGGTTTAGTATGGACCAAACGGTACGCTTAAATAACAGACGACATTTACAAAATAGAAATGCCGTTCGACTGTTGTGTTTACTCCAGTATTTTAATTAAAACTGCTCGTTACATATGAAAAAGAAATAAAACTAGTTACATGCCGGTGCGATAATAAGACTCCAGTCTACAACTTAAGCAAAAGTAATAAAGTTAATAACTGGTGACACACGGTGTCGCATTTATAACAGTTTAACGCCAATTAAAAGCATTCAACTATTCATTTTGTCATTCGTTCTTAATTAGATAATATTCGAACAACACGATCCAACTAAACATCAGGAATGCTATGACCAAATTGTACTCCTAAAGTGGTTTTTGTAAAAATAACGCAGTCTGACCTCCTGCCTTTAAAGAAAAATCACTATAGATGGGCTTAAGGCTTAACCCTTACAGGTACATAAAAGAAAAACGCAAAATTAATAAAAAGTTTACACTCTAATAATAACACTACATCACATTTTTAACCTAAAAGTAACGTAAGGATTCCTCCAGGACATGGTTTCGTGTTTCGAATAACTTACGTATATTCGAATAACTTCGTATTTTGAATAACAATATGACAATATAAATAAATTAAAAGTACTTTGCATACAATCAAAATGTTTAAATTATATATTATGGTAGGCTAGAAAACAGTTAGTTTTTTTGTATTTAGACATAGCCCCAGATTACAAGTGTTACAAGCCCATTTAGTGCGACATGTCTCAGATGCAGTGCTACAACGTCTAGATCCACCATGAACAGGCATATGAAGTGCAATGCTTTTTCTTGCCTCAGAGTCGCTTTGTAGTTCCAATGAACCAAGAAATTATGCTAAGTCGAAACAAATTAATCGTCAATTTCTTGTCATTGGCTGAGCTACGATACAAAATAAACGAATTTATCACCATGATATCGACGAAATGACAAAACAGCCTATGCCGCCATTTCCTAGATTTTCTGTCAATGTCATAGCATAACTTTAGCATGTCAGCACGATCGACACAGCACATACAAAGTCTATATTCCTTACTAGGTTCGAGGCAAAATATTTCTTTTATACTTCCATCCCTTCTGACAAGATCTGGACTACGCGTTTGTCCTTCTACATTACGCAAGAAATATTACGCCCATTCACTGCCCAGTCACTTTGCCCCTAGATAAACCTTTATCTTGAAGTAATTGAGGAAGACATTTCCTATTGGCTTTAACTTTTCCATATGAACAACATATATATATTTCTTTCTGCCAACTCCTCAAGAAATTTTACTGAAGTAAAATAATTGTCGAAATAGACGTACACCGGTTTCTCCCAAGTTTTCAGTTTCTCTATCTCCATCTTTACCTGTATATATGAAGGTTGCTATTTATCTATCTGGACTAATACAAATAAAAACAAATATTTATCATTGAAAATGGTTTTATTGTTATTAAAAATATTCTCCGCGATGATCGATACAATTTTCATAACATTTTTTCCATTCCGATTGAGGTATCTCCAAAACATGCATATTGTACGCATCAACCACTTTTTTTGGGGGGGAGCCACATTAGCTGTAGCGTCTAAGGCGTCAGCCTTACGATACGGCAGTTAATGTGGAGCGGGTCGAATCCAGTACCAGGCAAAAAAGTTTTTCTAAAATTCTTGTGAATGTTTCTAGGTAAGAGTGTAACATCTGACAAGGAATCACCCCTCAGTCACGCCAGTTCGAGGCTGGGTAAGGCCGGATGCCTTCTGAGATGTTTTCTACGTTGGTCACTCGCCAGTCGATAGGCTTCTCGAGATACTTTCGGTTAAGCACAAAACCAAGGGTTGATATCCCGAGGGAGAGGGGTGGGGGGTGGGGTGATGACCGGGGTTTTCGGTAGCTGATGACCGTGGTTCGGAACCCACGTTAAGTTGTAGGTCCAGTCTCTAAATAGCCTTCTCAGTTGCTGATGCGCCTCTAACCCCAACACTTTACTTTACTTCTTCTGGCGTCGAAAATCGTTGACCACATAGTTTATTCTTTATTCACGGACGGGAACCAAAAGAAATCATTGGGTACCAAATCAGGACTGTAACTGAATGAACTGAAATGAATAACCCATCGATTCAATGTTTTGACCGCTCAAATATTGAGTTGTGATGTGTGAGCTCGCGTTGTCATGGTGAAGAATGATAGTATGTCGTTGGTTATTTTTGCTTATTTCTTCAAGTACTTATGGCAAACAAATGGTTGTGTACCTTTCAGAATTGACTGTTCTACAATTCTCTAGTGGCACTGTAGTCACATACCCACTTATCTAAAAAAAAACAGTCGACCATTTGCTTCTAATTGCTTCCTACGCGAACAACTTTTATTCGATTTGCCTCATTTTGAAAGACCCATACAGTCAACTGCTGTTTACTTTTGAGTTGATACGCATAGGTCTAATATGCGTCATCTGTGTAGATGTTATACACGGCTTTTGACGCACCACGATTCTATTTTTTGAGCATTTGTTTGCTCCAATCATCACGAGCCTTTTTTTGAGCGATTGCTAAACTCTGCGGAATTCAACGCGCACAAATATTTTCACGGCTAAATGTTCATGTAAAATCTTGTGTATGCTGTTATACTAATACCCAGGAATGCCTCAATCTCACGGTATGTCACATGACGTTCTTGATTTATCAGTTCGCGCACAGTATCGATATTTTCTGGTACAACGGATTTTCGACAAGCTTCTTTAAATTCATCCGTGAGCGAACGACGATCATAATTGCATCAACTAAGCCAGTGATATACGCTGGTTTTAGATGGTGCTTCATCGCTAAAAGTCGAAGTGAGTTGATCGATGGACTGTTGTTGAGATAATCCATATCGAAAGTCGTAGAAAATCATCGCACAAAAATGCCCACGAGTTAATTCCATTTTTTGACCGAGATGAAATTTTCAAGTCACTAAACAATACAAATAGTATCCATATGGCAAAACGTTCTGAGTACGTATGTAGTCAGAACAAGTCAAACTTTACGATGTATATGTAGATGACGCCTAGCAATACCATTGTTGCCAATTCCGGATACATAAAAAGCAACCCTCGTATGTTAATTTGTTGAAACTATGCCGGTGGTGTTACTTAATGTCGTATTTAAAGTTTTTCTCAGTTCTTCTAATATAATAAACATTTTCTAGTTTCTAAGAGTCTGCATCAAAGTTAATGAACAGCATTAGCATCCAGATCTCATTAATCTCAATTAATGAAAGTATCTTTATATATTAATATTATAAACAAATAGTATTCCTTCTTGATATTCAATTGAATGAAGTAAAATCATTAGTAAAATTCATCACAGCCACGTAATACAATAAATATTGAACAATATATCGATTATAATATAATGAAAACCTAAATGCCGATGTTAGTTTTGTAGCTGTTTAGAACATGCAAAGCGAACGAAAAAAGTAGACAAAAATATCGGTCAAATGACAATGTAAACATTATAAGTTCTAATTGAAGCTAGTTTAGTACGGAAAAACGACATACGTTTAGACAATGGATAATGTTTACGAAATAGACTCACTCGTCTATTTTGTTTATCAGAGTATTTTAATTAAAATTACTCGGTGCAAAGTGAAAACATATTCTAATAGTTTCATTATATTAGGGCGCGATAATGAAAAGACTGCAGCTTACGAACCAGGCAAAACTAATGAAATTCACAGTCCGTTAGATACGTTATTTTATTAATAACATTTTAAGTAAAATTAAAAGCTAACTAGCCATTTGTTTTAGATAATTATTTCCTAATTAAATTCGAAAACCCACAATGGCGGAGGGCAATGTGCAAAGTGAAAATTACTCCGAAAATGCATTTCCAGAGGCAAGGACATTAGAAGATTTAAATCGGCTTTAACAGAAACAAACATTGAGATGGGTGGTCATTCGTGTCCAGAGATAAACTTATTTTATATGAGTATATGCTAATGAAAGCGAACCACTCTTCATTTAAAAAAGTACTACACGTGTTTCCCGTGTAGTATTATATATAATGCGTATTATATTGTTTTTCTTTTACTATAGACGAAAAGGGCATAAGAAGGATCAACTACTTTGAAATAGTAGAACTGAAATGTATGAGAAGATTTCATTATGGTATATTAATTGAACATTATCGATAAAAATTGACATGTTTTTGTTAAAATAAATAAAAGGGAAGAAAACGTTTAAATGGTCTTACAAAATCTTACAAAATAACATTACTACAAGAATTAGGTGAAGATGATTTTGATCGAAGAATTGAGTTTTGCTAAGTTATGATGGAAAAAATAAATACCAATCCAAATTTTGTTTTAGAGGAATATATAAACTCTCAACTTTTGCGCCTGTTTCCAAATTTAATTTACCAAAACCAGAAAATATGGTTACATCAAGATGGTGCACCACCACACTATGGTATTAATGTTAGTAATGTTTTTGAACACTCCTTTACCAAATCGGTAATGTCACCAGACTTGGCACTACCCGATTTTTTTTGTGGTGCTGCTCAAAAAGTAGTTAATAGGCCAGAAGATCTCAAATTACGAATTCGACAAGAAATTACCAATATACCTCTTGTTTGGTGGTAAAACACAATTCAAAGCTTCATCCGACGTATCCATTACTGCCAGGAAGTTAATGGTGGACACTTTCAACAGCTTTTGTAAATAGTTCTTTAATAAAAAAATATATAATTTTGATATTGTTTTGATTGATTTTTAAATCTGATATTGAGAAAAGAGACCAAAACATCTTTTAGCCATTTTTTTAAATTTATTTAAAAAAAAACCATACAATATTTATCTCATTCAATTCAGAAAAAATGCTCTTTCCAACAATGCCAAATTCAAGTTCTGTTGTCATTAAAAAAAAATCAGTTAGCCTTGGATTTCAAATATGCGACAAAAATAAAATGTACGCAAAAAGTGGCAAACATTTCCTGATGTTTGTGCAGAAAATTTCATTAAGAACTCTCAAAGCGTTTTCGAGATATTTAACCGTTTCCGTACATAATAGCGTCCCTGTATATTATGTAGTATTTTTTTCTTTTTTTTCTATACCTTTTATCTCGATCAACTGATGTTGGTGACCACTTTCTGTTAAAAGATTCTTTCTTTGGCAACATGAACTAAATCTTCAACGCTCATATTCAGCCAGAATATTTTTCCTTGCTTCTTATGCTCTTTCTTTTGTACACTCTTCCATGGAACACCACCTTAAGTAGGTGATATTTATCATTATGTAATACGTGGTCAAGATAAGATATTTTGCATATACGGATGATTTTCAATAGCCTTTTCTGCCGAGCTACGCTTTCAAGCAGTTCTTCGTTGAGAACTTTGGCGGTTTTTTATACATAAAAGTATTTTATATACACGTCTCCCGTAGCCTTTTTTTTGATATTGGAACCTTCAGAGTCCTAATTTCGACGCCGTAAAGCAGTTGAGATCAGATGTAACATTCTATAAAAATTAGTATTAATGGCAAATTAATATTTTTATCACATAGCCCTGATTTAAATTGTAAAAACGTAGATCTTGCCAATTAAATTTTAACACAAATTTCATAGTCATGGTTTTCTTCAGAATCAATCAATGCCCCTATGTAAGTATTTGCTGCTAATTGTGCATTATAGAGTGCGGTTTTGAAGATCATCATAAATTTGGTTTTGTCGATATTAATATTTATAGCCATTTACAAGCATTCCTTATATATGGAATTCATCAGACTGTATATTTTCCATAGTTTCTGTTAAAATGACCGTATCGTAAAAAAATGTTAATGTGTTAATTAAAAGATTATTAATGTGTTAATTAAAAGATTATTAATGTGTTAATTAAAGGATTATTGTTAAAGGATTGTTATATATTATTAGATTGTTAATGTGTTAATTAAAGGATTATTAATCCTTGAAAAGTTCTTTGACTTATTCGTCCCATATTCCTTATTTTTGTTTATTTTTTTTTAATCAGACCTTGCATATTTCTAGCAAAGCATAATTTTTTTTCGTTATATTCCCAGTTATCTCTTTGAGTTTTTTTTGAAGATCGAGTATATCAGGTTTATTGTTAAGTCCTTCAAATTATTTACAGTTTTCTATCCACGTCTTTGTAATTTAGTTTATTGGCTGTCAAATTTTTTTTAATATGATTTCGTCTTCACCAAGAATTCCTTTTTCAACTTTCATAATGACATTTTTGATAGTACCGTCGGTTTTTGGTTTTTGTTTGAATTTGTTTTCAATTCCTCAATCGAAACCTTTAGTGTTACACATTAAACTCAAAGTGATTACCACTAAACATCAAGTCAGTTATTTTTAATTCCTCGATGCACGTTTCGCTAATCATGCATCATCAGGAGATGATTGTATTTGGTTCTAATTTACTCCTATCCAATACGACCTTCCTGCTAGTAGCAAACAGAATCAATTTTTTAATATTATTGATTATATACCATAGACATAGAAGTGGCATTGGTTTCCGTAATATATGCAAAGCAAACAATGAAAATATAATTACAATTCCTATATTAATATATCCAATTGGATCATGATATTGTCACGTTCGAATAACAAATAGTATTAAGAAAGTTAACACGCCTATTTATTTCTGTTATCTCAATATTTCAACTAAAACTAAAAAATAAAACTGCTTCCCAAAATGTAAATTCAACAACGGCCACAATATTCCCGGACGGCACTTTCTTTCTTGTCTTGTTACATTTCTCCTTATCCATTCATTAAAAAATATAGAGGCAGTTAAACTAAACAAACTTAATGGCTATTTCTGGCGCCTGCAGGTTAAACCAAAGAAGATCTCAGCGACTTGTTTTAACAGAAAATGCTCTGAAAGGGATGGCAGATTGCTGGTAGAAAATAAGCCAACTTAGTTGCAAAAGATGATCAAGGCCTAAAATTCGTTATATCATTAAAATAATTCCCCCAAAACCAACATTCTCTACGTAAAATATATGGTATATACAAATTACTATATCCAATAGCATACAGTTCAGGCAAATTATTCCCGAAAATCAAAATCCTGATCTAGCAAATTTTAGGACGAACCCTGACATTACACGGCTTCTAAGTTTGGTTCCGTTCATTACTAGTTCATTCATTTCAACCACTTTATTTAACCAACACCTTCAGCAATTTCAGAGTAAAATCTTGTCTGGGACTCTTAACGTACCTTAGTATGTTAGGAGCCATCCAATCCATCGGGAAGCCAGAGCACCCTCGGTTTCAAAGTACTTACATTTTCAGCTATGTGAAATTTATTTGAAGTTCTTCGTCGATCAAAAACCTAGTTATAAAGCAAATACCATTGTTCTTGCCCTGGCAAAGGGGTAAAACACTAGTAAGCCTCCAGATTCAACTAGAAGACTTCCAAACCTTCCGATACACAGTCCGTCAATACAAGTTACAGACGTAACATACAAGTTACGGAGTTTACAATAACCTCCGTCAATAAAAGTTAGGGCCTAAAAAGTAACTTAAAAATGTGATAGCAGAAAACCAAAGCTTGTCTTTATTGAAAACTTTATATATATAAAGTTTTAATTTCCTTGTATATAAAAGGAAATTAAAACCAATCTGGATATTCTCACTTTTAACTAAAATCTTCAAAAAAACTCATTTTCCTTTTTTATAAGTTTCCCATATCAAAAGAATTCCATTCCTCTGACAGGAATTGTTAAATCTCTGAACTATAAATATTTATAATGTTTAGAAATTATCAACAATATATATATATATATATATATATATATATATATATATATATATATATATATATATATATATATATATATATATATATATATATAAATATTTGGTTATAAACAATAATATTACTTGCACATCATTGTGCAATTCTAGTCCCATAGCTATCAAGTTTCCAAGATGACTTCGTTCCATTCGTGCGGATTCTGAAAAACGTCGAAAGAACAAGGAAGTCCTAACTATCGACGGTGGATCCCAATCCTTTAATCAGAAGAACCAAAAAACCGAACGAGTCCTCACTCAACATGCTATGGAAGGAACACCTGGTGAAGCCCCTGGTACAACACATTAGAGAACAAGACAAATCCAAGAGAACTACATGCAGTCCACGATCATACTGTAAGTGAATCATCAGGTTATATAATTGTTTTTCTTTTATTTTTATTCGACTTTAACACTGTTCGATTATCCAATTATTCATTATCATTAAGTTATTATTAATAATCAATTATTAAATCAATCAAAATGGCTGCAAACCAAAACCTAACCGAATTTGAAGTAGAACCGTATAAATTGCCCGAAATATTTTCGATAATACCGGAATAAGAAGGCGACCAAATATTTTTAAGTACATTTCTGAATGCGTGTGAATGTGCATATAATATGTCCAATACGGAGCAAAATAATCTATTAGTCATTTACATAAAAAATAAATTAAGAAGAAAATCAGCTCAATTAGTAAGTTCAAGAAACCCTAATTCATTTCTTAAAATCAAACTCCTAAACCTACATTTTCGCGATTCTAGAGATCTTTCAGCACTAATCGAAGGCTTACACATGCTAAAACAACTCCCAAACGAATCTGTCCTTACATTTTATAACCGACTTCAAGTATTTAATGCAAAAATGCATTCTTGCATTCCTAAATCATATAATTTAACCCCTGAACAAAACAAGCACAAATCTGTCTTGTCGAAACAATGGCCCTTAATATACTTCTAACTGGACTTGAACCCCGATTAGGACAAATCATTCGTGCCAGTCAACCACGAGATCTCCCGGAAGCTCAATCCCGTATCCGTCAAAAATGATTCGAAAATTTTATCGAAATACGATAAAAATGAAAATTATCGTATTTCGAAAACCAGAAATTCAACAAGCCCGTTGGAAATATCTAAATAAGATCGCAAAATAATACACTGAGAAAACCACAATCGCAAATTTTAAAATGTTTCTCATGTGGCAAAAGTGGTCACTCCTCAAATCAATGTCATTTCCGACAACAAATTGCATACAGCCCAAGCAACACATCATCAAATTTCCAAAGATCAATCAATTTCCAACATCAAACTGTACCTGGCCCAAGCAACGTCCAATCAAAGATAACCCAATTTTCAACAGCAAATCAGACCTAATAACTTCCAAACTACACAAAAACCATTTCCACAACAAAGTCAATTTCAACTAAGACCTACAGTCTTAAGAGAAAATCCTAATTTGCGACCGAATCAATACCGAACTTATTATGTTGGTTTCGACAACAATCAAGATTATTCTACAAACGATGAAGAATATTCCGACCATGTAGAACCCAATGTTTATTATGAAGAATATCCCAAATACTCATATGATCGCCAAAACGATTATCAAGATGATACGTCCCAACCAATGTATCAAAAATTTTCCACATACCCAGCCCAAAGAACACTCTCCAGATTTTCCGAACGAACAAGATCCACTTGTACAAATTACAAATCAGATACAAGCTATAAATTTGGACAATATGAACCGCGATTTGAATTTTCCCGAACAAATCTTCCTATAAATCCAGTGCTGACTCTTAAATATCAAAATCTCTATTACATAAAAGACGCTACAAATACTTTCAAATTACTTATTGATACCGGCGCAGGATTTTCCATATTTAAAAAAAATACCGTTAAATGTTTTCCTCAAAGATTTCCCGAACAAATTACAATTCAGGGCATAACCAATCAAAAATTGTTTATTACCGAATCAACACTTGTACCATTTGCTTTAAACGACCCTCATAAAGTATATATTTTCGACTTAAATACCGATTTCGATGGTATTTTAGGCCTAGATTTTTTGGAACATTATAAATGTGTCATCGATTTAAAAACGAAACAATTAATAACGAATTTTAAAAACATTCCCTTATTCAAAGTCGAAAATCAAGAAAAAATTAACGAAATTATAAATGAACCAATACGTAGTAATATTTCAATTGAACCGAGAACAGAAAAAATATTTAAATTAAAATGCAACTTATCAAATACGGATGCAATTCTCTTAACTCAAGAAAAAGAAAAAGTCAGAATTCTAAACGCTTTAGTTCACGTAAACGAAAAAGGTGAATTTCATACGACAATTATAAACGCAAACGCGATCCCAAAAACTGTCGACTTTTCAGAAATGCTACTTGAACCATATGATGACATTGACCCCATTTTTAATTACACGAGCACTGAAAGCGATATTAACATATCGGTTGATAGGAAAGAAACAATTTTGGATCAACTAAGAATTAATCATTTAAATGACGAAGAAAGAGAATACATAACGAATCTATGTATCGAATTTAGTGACATATTTTATTTAGAAGGCGATAAATTATCATTTACCAATTAAATTAAACATCCAATAGAAATCGATAATGCAAGACCTATATCAACAAAATCATATAGATATCCTCAAATCCACAAAGAAGAAGTGAAAACTCAAATAAACAAAATGTTAGATCAAAATATAATTAGACATTCGATTTCACCCTGGTCTTCTCCAGTTTGGGTAGTACCTAAGAAGCTCGATGCTTCAGGCAAACAAAAATGGAGAGTAGTCATTGACTATCGCAAGTTAAATGAAATTACCGTTAATGATAAGTACCCGTTACCCAATATATTTGACCTCCTCGATCAGTTAGGAAAATGCCAGTTCTTCACAACCCTCGATTTGGCCTCAGGATTTCACCAGATTGAGATCATTTCTGATGATATTCCAAAAACAACATTTTCTGTAGACAATGGTCACTACGAGTTTGTACACCATTCGGATTAAAGAACGCCCCGTCCACTTTCCAACGCGTCATGGATAATATTCTCCTGGGAATCCAGAATGAACGATGCCTTGTGTACATGGATGATATCATCGTATATTCATCAACCATTCACGAACACATGGCTCGGCTTAATGAAATATTTACAAGACTCCGAAATGCTAATCTAAAAATACAGCCTTACAAATGCGAATTCTTCTGGAAAGAAGTTGCATATCTTGGTCACATCATCACCGAAGATGGAGTAAAACCAAATTCAGCTAAAATAAATTGCATACAAAATTTTCCATAACCCAAAAACCCAAAATACGTTAAATCATTCCTTGGTTTAGCAGGCTATTATCGTAGATTTATACCGAATTTTGCAAAACTATCAAAACCATTATTACCAAAACTTCATCATAAAGATGTTCCTTTTTTCTTTGACTCTGAATGTAAATCATCTTTTAGCGATCTAAAAACGGCACTCATATCAGATCCAATTCTTAGATATCCAAATTTTGAAAAACCATTTGTTCTAACCACCGATGTTAGTGCTTTTGCTATTGGAGCGATCCTTTCAGAAGGTCCAATAGGTAAAGATCTACCTGTAAGCTATGCTTCTAGAACACTCTGTGTAACGCTGAAACTAAATACTCCACAATAGAACGAGAGTTACTCGCTATTGTCTGGGTTCTGACCACCGATGTTAGTGCTTTTGCTATTGGAGCGATCCTTTCCCAAGGTCCAATAGGTAAAGATCTACCTGTAAGCTATGCTTCTAGAACACTCTGTGTAACGCTGAAACTAAATACTCCACAATAGAACGAGAGTTACTCGCTATTGTCTGGGTAGCTAAACACTTCCACCTCTATCTTTTCGGCAGAAAATTTACCCTAGTCACAGATCACCGCCCTTTAACATGGCTTTTCTCTATTAAAGACCCAGGAAGTAGTCAAGTTAGATGGGAGACTTAAGTTAGATGAATACGACTACAAAAGCGAATATAAACTTGGTAAAATTAATAAAAATGCCGACGCATTATCGAGAATCAAAATTAATCACTTCCAACAATGTGCAAACCTCCAATCTAAAATATCAATTTTAGCGTCTAATGACTCTGAGGAAAAAAACGATACAGACGAATCGAAATCAGAGACCCTAACCGAAGATCAAGACCAAAAAGTAACCGAAGAGTATAATAACTTTGTACACGCATACAAAACAATATCAATAATTGACTATTCGAAAATAGAAATAGCAAACGATCAATTATTAGACAAAGCTCATAAAAACATTATAACCCTTTTTTGGCAAAATAAATTAGAGAATAAACATCACCAAATTCAAAAGTAAACATTCTACAAAGTAAAACTGTAAAAGACCGTAACTATTTCACAATTTTCTTTAATTTCGATCCTGAAAGTGTAGTTCAAAAAATATTTTACTCTTTTTCTAAAGACCAAAATAAATTCGATAGTTCCAAAACCTATTACATCAAAAATAATTTGGATTTGCCAATTCTACAAATAATTTCCTTTGTATTCGCGAATGAAGAAATTAAATTTAAAATCTGTCAGAACATCATAAAGATATCAGACCGAGAATAAATACCAATCATCCTGGACCAGTACCATAGAGGAAAAAACAACATACATCGCGGAATAAATTAAACTATTCGTCGAATTAAATTAAAGTATAATTGGACAGGACTTACGAAAGACGTGGAACAATTTATTAAAACTTATGAAATCTGTCAGAAAACTCAAATTTGCAGACCAAACCTTAATACACCCCTAGTCATTACAGAAACACCGAAAACAGCATTTGAGAGAATTACCATAAACATTTTCGAATATCCTACAAGAAATTATGCTCTCACAATACGAGACAAATTAACAAAATTTACGCAGGCTTATCCAATCGAAAACAAAAAATCTTCTACCGTTGTTAATACACTGCTAGTATTCTTCCAGCATTTTGGCACACCATTAAAAATACATTGCGGCTATGGTCAAGATTCGATAGTATACTAATGAAGATAATATTCGATAACATACTAATGAAGGACTTATGTGAACTTTACGATGTGAAATTAACCTTCTCAAGTGTTGGACATCCACAATCAAATGGCTCTCTGGAAAGATTTCATGCAACACTGACCAAAATGATTAGAGCTGACGAAGCCGAAAATCCAAATGAACAACAATTTAATATCTTACCATACGCAATTATCTGCTATAACAACACCAAAAATAAAACCCATGGTTTCACACCATACGAATTAATTTTCAGACACAGCTCTGGTACACCACCAGAAACTCTTTACAACCAAGCGAACCTGATGACTAAATAGATCCGAGACCTCAATAATAGAATGGAATACTATTACAAAATTGCAAGAGAAAAAACTGAATTACGAAAAGAAAAAGCAAAACTTAGATTTGATAAAAACGTTAAAGATACCCAAATTAAAGATAAAAGTAAAAATGTATTTAATGGACCCTTCGAATAAACTATTTGACAATTTCGCTATTGTATTAAACCCGCATACAAACATATCTACTAAAGTAAACTTTGACCGACTGAAACCCTACTATGAGTAGTATTCTTTTGGTGTCAGATCACTATGGGTGATGCAAGCTATCGCAGCCCAAGTCGTTCGTTCTAACACCTATTAATAACACCGTAGGTATCTTCTACCATGAAGAAAGCAATTTAAAAATCTCAAACAATAAATGGACACTTTTAGTATACAAAGAGTTGGAATCAATCAAGGAAGCTATGATTAATAATAATAAAATAATATCAGGAATCTTAGATTTATTTCAAGATCAATCACCGAGAACATTAGCCTTTAAAGCCGAAGTTCAGATTCATATCAGTCTATTAAACCAAATCGCAACCTCAGTAGACAAAAAGTATAAAGAAATTATTGAAGATACAAAGAAGTATTATTTGAGACAAAAACGAGACATATTTTATGGTGTAGGCACAGTATGGAAATCTCTTACTGGTAACTTAGATGTATCAGACGGTGAATATTTCAATGATTGCATTAATTGAATAACACAAGATGAACATGAAATAGAAAATCTCTTAAAGAAACATATTTCAGTGACAACATCAGTAATAAAAAACTAATACGACTATTACAAACCTTCAAATCGATGAGAAAACATTTAACGATGATATTAAATTAATACAAACAGCTATAATAAATATTTCCGATGATATAACTTTTACACTTTAACTATAACTAAGCACAAGTTAAAGTTTTAAGCTTATATGAATCCCTAATTGAAAGCTATATCTTTCTCGAAGATTCAATTAATACAATAATAGATTCAATAACCTTTGCTTATATTAAAATGTTACATGGCTCGATCATTACGCCTTTAGATTTGATTGACTCATTGCAAGAAATCTCCAAATCTCTTGATAAAAATAATTTGCCATTACCAACCTACTCTTCAATTATCGCTGATTATCTTGACATAATCGAATTAGAAGCTTATCAATCTGATTCTAAAATTATATTTGTTCTTAAAGTCCTTCTTGTCGAACCAGAAACTTACACTCTTTATCATCTTTATCCAATTCCAGTATTGGATAGTCGAACAGGAGTTTTTCATATATTACCACACACACAAATATATTGCGCGTGATGATGATTCATTAATGTATGTATCACCACGAAATTTGGACAATTGTAAAACCATTCCTGGAAATACGAAAATCTGCTTCAACATCCTTCCGTATCCCATAGACAGAGATGCGATTTGCGAAGCGCAATTACTTCGACAACTAAATGGATAGCCCAAAACTTGTCAAACGACACTCCTTTTTGCTAAAGATTACAATGTTCATGAAATTGATCAACATTTTTGGTTAATAACCATTTCCGATCCCGTACCTTCAAATGCCTTTTACCGCACCAAGGGCCTTTTACCGCAGCAAAATCTGAAATAATCAAAACCAACAGTCTTCTAAAACTACAACCTGAATGCAACGCATTTATTGGAACCACAAGAGTTCATGCCAATTATGCGATCGATAAATATAAAGAAATAACTTATAGAAATTATCCAGTATTAACTTCATATAATTGCTGCAAGGATATCCCAGATAAATTAAACGTTCCGGAATTAAATACTCTGAAATTAAACAAAATTGACATAGAAGATGTAAACATAGCGCAGCATAAACTCAATCAATATCCAGACGAACTCGATAAAATATTAAGCCGATCACCAGTAACCAATTATAATCATTGGTTTACCATACTTACCATTGTATTGGTTATTCTAACTCTACTGCTTTATATGTTGTATAAATGTAAAAGAAGACGCCGCCTTATTGGAATCGAATTTCCCAGCGACAAACCACCGCCACCTCCGATGTCCAAACTCAATCATGCATTTCAACAGCGACTCAAGAAGCTCCATCCCAGAAGAAGAACAAGTACTCATGCCAATGAACCCCTCGATGAAGAAATCGAACTAAATTAGCCAAAAGTTGTTGCCAAAACATCAACTTTTTCAAAAAAAGGGAGCTGTTATATGTGGTTATAAACAATATTATTACACAATATTGTGCAATTCTAGTCCCATAGCTATCAAGTTTCCAAGATGACTTCATTCCATGGTCAAATCCGCCAGTTCTCGCAAAAGACGCTGAACAAGCTCTCAAGCGTCACGGCCACCCACATGGTTCCCACCCAGAAGATGCCTAAGAGACACTTTTTAACGTATAGATAGTAAAATTACCGAGGAGATATTGTGTGTCCTACTTAATATTAATTAGTAGCATCATTATTATTGTTAATTTTTTCTTTTATGTTACAAATATTGTATTTTATAAAATAAAACCATTTTTATTTAAAGTAAAGTTACTTTGAGTGATATAACATACTGTGTATATTCACGTAACGGAATTGAAATAAAACAATTCATTGATTAATGTATACAAATCATCTAAAAAGTGGTGTTAATTTTGTGGCGATTCTGCAGCATATGCAAAGCCAACAAAGGAAATCAAATTACTATTCGAATACCAACATTTCTAATTGGAACTGGTTTAGAATGGCACAAATGCCACGTTCGAACAACAGATGGCATTTAGAAAATAAACCCGGTCGCGTATTTCGTCTATCCCAGTATTTCAATTAAAACTGCTCGATGCAAAATTAAGAAAATTTTCTAATAGTTTCATTAAATGCGGATGTGATAAAATTACGACAGTCCACAACCTAAGCAAGATAAATTGAAATTTGCTTTTTGTTAGATATATCATTTGTAAAACTTTTGTAAAATTTAAAGGCCGGTTAGCTATTTATTTTTAGATTACATATTCTTAATTAGACGATAGACAACAAATGGTGAAGACGAATTAAGTAACTTAATTAAAAATGAATTGAAGAAAATGTTCGAACGGAAAAATAATAGAATCTAAACGGGTACAAGTAAGAAATACTTGATTGATTTGTCCGTTACTTTATCACTTTTTTATTAATGAGTGATAAATAACAAAGTAAAAATTCGTTTTATTCAATTTAAGAAAAACTACTTTAAGGCTGTACGCGCATTACGCAATGAGTCGAAATGAAATCTAAATTTTTTACTTTTTTAATAAAAAAATAATTGTGTAAATTAATACATTTAATTTATATGTTATTTAAGACCATTTAAAGTATGCTGGAGTTAATTATTTTATTATTTAAAGAACAAATAAATTTCATCTGACTTCGGTATTTATCCGCATGAAATACATCTAACACCGCAGCTAATAGCTCTGTGTATTATTGTGATCATGCAGTGTTTGGTGATAATCCTATAAATTGTTATCAAAAATCAGTGATCATTAACAGCAATTCAGGCACAATAGGCGGTCTGGCAAAAAATATTATAAAATAGAACAAATTTCTATTTTATAATAGAAACCGAAACTGAAGAATATTCTGAAGGCAAAGAAAAATCGATCTATAAGAGAGGTAGAAATATTAGAAAAGCGTTGGAATGATCGTATTGCTCTCAAGGAGAATGTATTGATGAATAAAGTCGAAATTTGCAGAAAAAAGTGTTTTTTTATCAGACCAGGGACTTATTGACCGATGTGCTAATAATTCCGTTAATAACTGGATATATAGCCAATGTCCTCAAGTGTTAAAAAATGTAATAAAATATTTTTTTAAACAACATAAGCCATATACGCTCTTACTACAGTGACTGTAAATGTACTAGCATATCTAACCGACTGTGAATTTCATTAGTTTTGCCCGGTTTCTGGATTGCAGTCTTTTCATTATAAAGCCTTAATGTAATGAAACTATTAAACATTTTTATTTATTTTGCGGCGGGCTGTTTTAATTAAAATACTCTGATGAACCAAATTGACAAAGCCCATTTTGTATATGTTGTCTGTTATTTGAACGCGGCGTTTGTATAATACTAAACCAGTTTCATTTGGAACTGTTAAAATGTATGTGTTCGGATGGTAATTTGATTTCCTTTGTTCGCTTTTCATATGCCCACAAATAATATTCACAAAATCAACACTATTTTTCATGCTGTCATTAGATTATATTGAATAAGTTGTATATTACTTTATTTTCTACTTTATTATCCTCAATTTCAGTGATATGAATGTTTTGTTTTATATAATTAATATACGATAAATTACAATTATTTAATATATTTTTCTGTAATATATTGAATTGGCATTCGTTCGGTTTTTAAAATGCAATAAAATATACTAAAGAACAAAAAAAAATTGGATTAATGTTTGCGTATGCCATCACGTATTAAAAAAAAATGAAGAAATTTCACTTGGATTTGATACAAAAGAATTATTAATGAGTAGCTCCATCACGGGTATTAATCACTCTATAACTCTGTGAAATATGGAGCGAATTAGATGATCTGTCTTCTTATAGCAATTTATCTCGTTATACACAAGCTTCAGGTTCATTTAATCATTCCATGAACGCGCCCGGTGGCAGTTTCACCGCAGATTTTAGTTTACTGTATTAATAACAGATAGCGATAGTGTTGTGATCACAGCCGCTGAAATATAAATGTTATGTTCATATTCTGACAACAGTTTATGAATAATTTTAGTGTATTGATTGTAAATATGTTATGAATCTGGATTTCAATCGTACTAAAGGGAGTACACTTCCTCTGAGATTTAATAGGGGCCAGCTGCTTCTCAAGCATACAACTCCCCATGCTATAATTCCTGCAGTGATAGTAGTTCATCACGATAATGATCACCTAAGTTCCATTCAATCTTGGCAGCATGTTGCACAACGTGTCTTGTAGTGTGCTCTAGGAAGCACATGATAAGGACAATAAGCAAGCATCCCCAGCGCAAGTAAATGTCGACTAATAATTTTCCTCAAAACAGTCTTATCTGTCGCTGTAACAAAAGCATCATTTCATATCCATTTCAAATACCAATAAATCTAAGATTCCGTTCGCCACTTCCTTGGATACTGCTAGGATGACAGGAACCTCGTTCTCATTCTGATCATCAAACCATCTTATCCATGTCCTTATAATGGTAAAAGCAGCAATATCTAATAGTCGTATTATTTCGTAAAAACTGAATCTGCTTGATTCATACCAACAGCGTTCGTTTTGAAGTTCCGATAACTGTCTGGCAGGAGTCGGGGCGCAAACTTGGATTTGATTTGTACTATGGTGTGAATATGGTGTTTCCGGAGAAGACTTAAACTTAATCTATAAAGATTTATCAACTACATCCAGACTGTTTGGACTATATTTGCGATGATGCCAAGGTTAAACTCCTGAATGTTTTGTGCGTATTGCCTATTCCAATTTCGTTCCATACAAGGAGCAGACTGCTTGGTCAACGCTTGGTTTCGCAAGGGTATCAATATGCAAGATTGCATATTGATACCCTTGCGAAATACAATATAAGATTTATGTTCATATGTTCCCATTCAAATACTACAAGCGACGCAACATTTTCACTTCTTGTTTTAATTTGTACATTTTGATTGCTTGTTAAAGTTATACTTCTAATGGCGCGTTTGGTAAACTAGATCAGAGTGTATTTTTAGAGTGGGACGAAGTTGCGCGCGCCGATGTAACACATAACTAATTATTTTCTTATATTTTATTTTACCAAGACCTGTTTTTTTATTAATTACGCCAAAGACGTAAAACTTCTTTCGTGCTTATATAATTTAAGTGTGTTTACACACACGCTGTTTTTTTCATTTGTTTGATTGAAGACAGTGTATGTGTGGCAGAATTATCCTACTTGATTTAACAGTCATTCTCGAGTTCATTCAAATTAATATCAGTTTGCAAAAATTGATAAAAGATATTTTTATGGACTTAAGCAATAAGTCTGTCGGATTTTTATTTATGGCAATGGGCACTATATTAAGCACTTTGCACTTTCACAATAACTCAACGAACACTCGGCGTTTCAATCTTCTGATGGTTCTAATCGGTGTCATAATGTTCTTTCCAATTATGTTGAAATAAAATTGTAGTATTTCCTGGTATTTTTCAGTGTATGTATCGCTTGATTCGTGATAAACCAGGGGACGTTTAATATGATTCTTAGAAGTCTAGATTGAATTCATTGAATTATTTCGACATTTAAAGTAGATGTTATTCCCCAGAGTTGACCAGAGTTGCGGCATTAATATGGTTTACAGGCCAAGTTTAAGGCCAACATTTAAAGTCTCTTTAACTTGTTTTAATTATCAAATTATTATTTTTTTGTAATATTGATTATAGTTTATTCAAGTTAATATGTATACTGGATTTATAACTTCAAAAATAGCTTTATAATTGTTTACCGAAGATAAGAACGAGAATAATACATACAATCGAATTCTCCTATTTACTATGATGATGTATATATATATATATATATATATATATATATATATATATATATATATATATATATATATATATATATATATATATCATCAGCCCATGTCCATCCACTGCAGGATAAAGGCGTCTTCAGCATGTTTCCAACTTTCAAGGTCCTGGGCTTTCCTCTGGCACGATGGTCCAATATACTTAACGATGTCATCAATCCATCGTGCTTACAGTCTTCTTCGCGGACGTGTGCGATCAAGCGGTATCCACTCCAGGATTGCCTTGGTCCATCTGTCATCCCATCGCCTCGCTATATGGCCTGCCCATCTCCATTTCAATTGCCTTACTCTTCCAATGATGTCACAGACTTTCGCTTGTTCCATGATCCATCTGCAGGACTTTCTGTCTCGTCTTGTAATGCCAAGCATACATCTTTCCATACCCCTCCGTGCTGCCCGAAGGTTTTGAATTGATTGTGATGTGAGTGTCCAGGTTTCACTTCCGTATGTCATAACAGGTAGTACGCACTGATCGAAGACTTTTCTTTTCTGGCAAAGTGGGAGTCTGCTCTTAAACACAATGTTGAGCCTGCCAAATGCCTGCTAGCCACATTTAATACGCCGTTCCACCTCCCGGGTGGTATTTCCCTCCATTGAAATCCTCTGCCCAAGATATATAAAGCTATCCACAATCTCCAAATCTCTTGCTGAGATGGAGTCAAATGCTTTTTCGTATTCGATAAAAGCCAAGCACAGTGGCATGGTGCATTCGTTGTTCCTTTCTGTGGCCTGCTGTACAACCTGGATGTGATCCATTGTACTGAATCCACTTCTGAATCCTGCTTGTTCTCTTGGTTGTGCGTCATTCAATTTTTTTAATATTCTTTTAGAAATTATCTTAATGCAAACTTTGTACATTACTTAGGAGAAGGCTTATTGGACAGTAGTTCTTTAAATCTTCCTGTGCTTCTTTTTTATGTAAAAGGATCACTTCTGCATTTTTCTATAAGTCAGGTACTTTTTATTCTTTGAGGCATTTTGAATATAATTTTGCCAGTGTTTTATGTAACGTCCGACCACCAGCTTTTAGCATTTCGACAGTTACACTGTCCTTTCCTGGAGCCTTGCCGTTTTTCATCGATTCGTAGCGTTTGTTACTTCCTCCACTAGGATATCTGGCATTTGTTCTTCTGTGGGTATTGTTGTCTTTGATTGATTCTGATCTTCATATGACTGGGAATAAAATTTTCTGTCAACCTCTAACATTTGCGTACGCGCCCTGCATACTGTGCCATCCTCACGCCTTTAGGCATATATATATTTGCTTCCTTTTGTTTCTCAGCTTCAAGAAAGTAAAGTTTGAAATACCTTGTACAATATGTATATATAATTATATGAAATATTTGTAATAAATGTATAATGCAGATGTTTAAAGACCTGTATATTCCCCAGCTTGGTAATATTTTCATCATATAAAAATGCATTTCAGAAACAATGTTTATAGAGTAGATAAAACATTTTATAATTTCGTGTTATAAATATATGCAAATTAATGTATCGTGCATTTAAATCATAAACATAAATGTTTAATTTAACTAATAATTTTTGATCTAATTCATATGAATAAAATTGATGAAGCTGGGTAATCTTTCATCGGTTCAAATGTCTTCTTGTTCAGCGGTTCAAATATCTTGTTCATATTAAAGATAATGACGCAGGCAATGGCGTTATTGCAGGATATTTTCTTGCATATTCACTATAACTACAAAAATATTAAAATCGGCCATTTTAAAACGAAGTGAACCTGCATTCGTCAAACGAATTTATCGATCTACCTAATATTTTCGGTGGAATTTTCAATTAGCTTATTGCACTTTGCCATTGTTAGTTCGAACGAGTTTTGGGAATATTCTCTAATTAAGAAAGATTAGTCTATTAAAAGAACAAAACAGACTGAATTTACACGTAATTATTTCCCGATGTACACAAAAGCAAAATTATATGCAAATGTTCCATTAAAATGAGATCAGTAATGGATTTAGGAAAACCAGAGAGCTTTTCAATCATCCTATAAGACACACAATGCTCATTTGGGATAATTTCAAAGACTTTTTAGATGTTTTCTGTTGATTAAACTGATATTGATAGATCAGGTCGTATCTTTTTTTATCATTTCATTTATAAAAGTTTCTGTAGCATTTCTCATCAAATTTAAAAACAAAAGTTAATGTGGTACGTCGAATGCTTTTTTCGGCATTCGACAATGCCTGAGTGAAATGAGCTTCTGAGGTTAATTTTCACATTTGCATAGCAGTGAAAATGCAACGAGACATACATAACGTCTAAACCTGCTATTTCAAAAACCCAACCAAGATTTGATTGAACCAACTGGATACTAATGGATTGTTCCATAAGTTGACACCGTTTTTGTAATTAATTTGTTCTTCCTCTATTTTGAATTTGTTTGGCCAAGTGTATATATGCATTCGAAAATTATTTTCGTATTCTACACTATTGGCATCATTTTTCTAAAAAACTTAATTTTAATTAACTTTCAGGTTTTTGAAGTGGAAATTCCAGGCGCTAAAAAACTTCATTTTCGACAGTTATATTTCACGTTTCGTCGTGTTCAAAAAACTATAGCACCAGTTCGAGATATTTGCGTCGTGTATGAAGAGGACGATCTACTCGAGATTGGTTTGCCAAGTACAAAAATCCAAATCATACACAAATGGATTGTTACCTCTTCCGCTCGCTCTTCAGCCTAATGAGGGGTTTTGCCAATAATGAGGACATCAAAAATTCGCTTAACATATTCTTCGAGTCCAGGCCCGGCGATTTCTGGCGAAACGACAGCAATAAATTGGTCGAGAGGTAGGAGCAGGCCTTAAACACTAACGGAAAAAACATCTTTGACTAAGTTGTTGTTATAATTGTTGCATTTTAAAAAAAAACTTTTTAATAAAAAAACGGCGGAGAAGAATGGCAAATTTACATAACATTTCTAAAGTAGCTACTAAGTTTTCGCAGGCATGTTTTTATAGATCTAGTTTACTATATATTAATATAGTATATTTATAGATCCAGCTCTCTCAGATTATTAATTTTACTAATGAGCTACTGATATACCGTTTATATTGGGAATATATGAACAGAACATGAATACCAAAAGTGGTTTAATTGTGGAATTTTCGACGTTAGTGATGCAAAAGCAACCACGGCGGTTGAAATGCAATGTCATTCCTGGCAGTTAATACCTGGATGGGTGACCTTCCGAGAAACAACCAGAATTGTATGCAGCATTTCAATGGGCAACAGTGTAAAATCTGTCAAAGAATCGGGTTTCAGTCATACCAATTTAAAGGTGGGTAAATGTCAATACCTTCTGAGATATATTCTATGTTGGTCACTCGCTAGTCGGTAGTTTTTGAAAGAAGTTCAAAAGGAAAAAGAAGGAAAAAAATAGAAGGTAAATACGAGGGGTATTTTTAAATAAGGTCCGTTTGTGAATGAGAGAGAGAATGTTTAGGCGCTATTTACAGCCGTATCGTCTGTCTGTGTGTGTCTGTGAGATACAATCGAGTAATTCGATTTTTGAATGCAAGAAACTTGGCAGCAGAGGAAATTAACTGTCAGATTTGTGAGGTTTACGGTGACAATGCTATGAATGCCAGTAGATGAGAATGTTCAAGGACGGGCAGGTTGCACATCAACCTTCTCTAATTCCTGAAGATTTGATTCGTGATGTGGATAACAAAATACGAGAGAACGGACAATTCACGATTCCAAAGTTATGAAGTGAATTTCTACAGGTTTCAAGATCAGTTTTGTACACCATTGTTTGGGAGAAACTGAATTATCGAAAATTGTCTTCTCGGTGAATTCAAAGACTGCTTTCTGACTATCACAAAAAAAAACAGTTTGGGCTGTGCTTTATTGTTTTTGTCTCGATACAATCAGGAAGGAGATGAATTGTTAGAACACATCGATACAGGAGATCAGACTTGGATGTATCACATGACTCCTGAGGCCAAGCAACAGTCAACGGAATGGCGAGATACATCGTCGTCAACCCGAGTGGAAGCCAAACTGTCTTTTGGGACAGGAAAGGGATTTTACTGGTGGATTTTATGCCGAGAGGCACAGCAATCAATTCTGATGTGTATTGTATCACCTTGACAAAACTGCGGCGTGCCATACAAAGAAGCGGCGTGGCCTACTGTCTGTACGGTGTGATATTGCTCCATGACAATGCAAGGCCACATGTTTCTGCACAAACACAAGGTCCAATCAGGTCATTTGGATGGGACGAACTAGATCCTCCACCTTATAGTCCAGACCTTGCACCCAATAATTTTCACTTGTTTCGATACTTAAAGGAGTTACTTGGTGATCGACGGTTCATCAACGACGATGAAGAAGTTAAAACTCCAGTTATGGATTGAGCTTCTTCAAAGGCAGCAGATTTCTTTGACGTCGGAATTAAAAAACTTGTTGAACGGTATAACAAATGGAAATTATGTAGAAAAATAAATAAAAATATGGAAAAACATATATTTTAATAATATTTATAGTATTTTTCTTCTTGCTAAAAAACGGATTTTATTTCAAAAACATCCCTCGTAGTTCGAGAGAAGTAATGAAAAAGGTTAATCGATAACTGATGATTGTGGGTCGGAGTTGTAGGCCTAGTCACTAAATTACCTCAATTTCGGATGTGTCTCTAATCCTAAAATTTTACTTTGTAGAACCAGCAATATATACAAAATCACAGTAATAAATTAGCAAATTTGATGGAAGTTTATCAGTATGATATCGCCACGAACTACACAGTATATCGTAAAAATAACGGAACTTTTAAATAAAAAAAAATGGTATTTTTAAATATTTTGCCAATTTTTTTTTATTCAAAATACATGACTTCCGCATCAATACACCGCTGAATAAATTCAACCAATGCTAGCATAGTTTTTTGTCGTTTTTCGGAATCGCCTCAATTGCTCTCGTCACGGCTTCTTGGACTTAACACTATGATTGACGGTTCCTTTTATGACCAGTTTGAGTTTCAGAAACTGGAAATAGCCACATGGAGATAAATCAGGCGAATACGGAAGATGTTGAAGCATACAGACTTATCTTTTCGTCAATTTCTTGGTCCTCATTTAAGGTGCGAGGAATAAATCGAGTATAGACTTTCCTTTGTTTAAATCCTTTATGAATATATCATGAATCATGTCTTTGGTCATTAAATTTTAATTTAAATTAATTAATTCCCCCGCTATCCACCTCGCGGTCGAATTTGCATCGTAGTCGATCATTTCGCACACCTTTTCCATCAACTCATACATATTTTTGTTTTAGGCAGGTCTGGGTCGTCTTCCAAAGCATCACGACGCTCTGGGAATTGCTTATCCCACTCGAACACACGTACACGGGATAAGCAATCATCACGATAAACTTTTTTCATCAATTGAAATATTTCTGTAAAACTTTTACCCAGTTTGAAACAAAATTTAATATTAACACAAAGTGTCCATTTCCATCGCGCTTTTGTGATGAGGTGGCAAAAGGTACTGTCGATTTAAGGGTTATAACTTGGCAATCCGTTCATCGATTCTAATGATGGCGGTGTCGTATTATAGGGGAGATATACAGCTTTCAGATTATATATTGTTTAAATAAATGTGGCTAGAAGATTTCTTGAAATTTAAAAAGTTCTGTTTTTTTTTCTGACATACTGTTTATATATCAATAACCATTTGGATATCATTAAGTGTTTGTTAAAATGTTTTAATGTATATATATATATATATATATATATATATATATATATATATATATATATATATATATATATATATATATATATATATAAATCTTTGCTGCATTTACAAGAACTGACATTCCGATTATCACTTATTTCGGTCGTTGCGAAATTTTCCAAATGAAAAATCCTTCACTGATGCGGAAAATAAAAAAAAATATCTAGATGCTCCAACAATTCGTAGTGTAACTGCTTCAATTTGGATATGGTAAGAACACCTCTGTGAACCGGTGCATTGTCTTGATGAAATTTTTGTTTCTACGTTAAACCAGGTATTTTCTCACGAATTTTTACATCCAATTGATCCAAAAGGTTTGAGCAATACTGCCCTGTTATTGTTTTACCGGTTTGGAGGTAATCAATTAACAAACTGCCTTTTGCATCCCAAAAAATTGATGCCATTTGGCTGCTTCGAGTCTTCGATTTTGGCCACTTTGGAGCTGAACAACCGGATTCAGTCCACTCTGCGATTTGTTGTCGCAGTTCAGGATCATAATGGTAAACCCTCTCAAGTCTCATCTATAGTTACAAAACGAAAAAAGGTTTTTGAAAAGGTTGGTTAGAAAGTTTTACTGGAAATAGTTTTTGATCAGAATTTAATAAATTCTGCCTTTTTCAAAATATGAAACTCCTGTTCAGTTGAAATGTCCATGGCCTTAGCAATTTCACTCAAAACTAATTGTCTATCATCCATAACCATATCATGTATATGGTAGAATTAATTATTTGTTCAGTAGTTGCACTTATTGGACGTTCAGAACGAAGATCATCCAGGCTTGTATAACCACGTCGAAACTCCCATGACCACTTACAAGCCATTGTTTTTGATGGAACAGACTCCCGTAATACACTTACCATTTCACTATAAATTTCCATTGCTTTTAAACTGTAAATCACGGCAGAATTTTCAATATTTTCAATTTTAAAAAATAACACTGATACATTTACTTTAAGCTGCTGTTTTTGTACGAATGAATTGACAGATTGATCGACTTGGAACTTCGTAAAGGTTGAAGTGAAACTTGAAAATGTAGTAGATTATATAGTTATTTTACTGCTCTATAGGAGTCGCTCCGCTAACATTTCAATTAGCCTAGTATATTATTATACTCTAAAAAATCGAGTTTACCCATCGAATGCATATACAATAAGGTGAACTAATCAATTACAAATAAATGTATGTTAATAATGTAAAACAATCCAGTTATATCAGTGAAATTGTATATAATCAAGTAGAAAAAAAACTAATAAACAATTCATTGATTATAACATAATGACAACATAAAAAAATTGTGTTGATTTTGTGGATAATTTTTTTTGCACATATGAAACGAACAAAGGAAATCAAATTACCATCGGAATACAAACATTTTAATTGTTCTAAATGAAGCGGGTTTAGTATAGTGCAAAGGTCATGTTCAAATAACAAATGACATTTGCAGAATGAACTTTGTCTAATTTGTTCATCAGAGTATTTTAATTAAAACCGCTCGTTGTAAAATGAAAAAAAAAAATTCAATAGTTTCATTACATTAGGGTACTATAATGAAAAGACTGCAGTCTACAAACCGGCAAAACTAATGAAATTCGCAGTCCGTTAGATATGTTATTGCATTTATAACAGTTTAACGAAAATTAAAAGTCATTCCACCATTTATTTCAGGTAATTCTTCTCTAATTAGACGATATTTGAAAAACACGGTTGGACCAACAATGGCGAAGTGCAATAAGCAAAGTGAAAATTACACCGAAAATGCATTTAGGGCATCAGAGACTTCAGAAAATTCAATTTGGTTATAATAAAAACAAAAACGAGATACGTGGCCGAGGCGTTTGACCGTCTGTCTCTAGAGATAAACCCTTTTTAGATGAGAATATGCTTTTGAAACTGAGCGGCAAAGCTTTTAGTTTTATCTAAATTAAGTTGGTCAAAATTGTCCCCATGTTTTGTATTATGTCATACTTCCTATCCCATGAATAATACATTTTAATATAGAATAGATCTGTATCCTTGATATTAACAATAATTAATGTAATTTTAGTAATGGAAAGATAATTGAAAATAATAATAATACTGGCAGAAATTATCACCGCAGAAATTAAGATATCTGGTGATTCTATGGAGGAAAAACCTGATCCCCTTTCTAAGCATCAGGTGTTAAAAAGTAGTCCATTATGTATTCGCTAGGTCCAATCTTTAAGGACGCCGAAATCTTTTAGCAAAATAAAGCCATATCGTATACAGATCAAACCGTAACGTTTTTAGAAGAGCCTGCGAGAGGCATACTAGATTCATCAGCGAAATCCCCCGATTTATCGCCGATTGAATATATATGGGAAAGCAATGGTCCAACTATTGTACTTAAAACAAACCAGCAACTTGAAGCATGTGTACAACTGACCTAGAATAGCCTTCCACAAGAAGATATAACGTCATGGTGTACACAAAAATTTTAGACTGAATTCAATAAATGTTTTCCATATATATATATATATATATATATATATATATATATATATATATATATATATATATATATATATATCACCATCATCATCATCATCATCAGCCCGTATCGATCCACTGCAGGATGAAGGCCTCTTCAGCATGCTTCCAACCTTCACGGTCCTGGGCTTTCCTCTGCCACTCGGGTCCAATATACTTAACGATGTCATCAGTCCATCGTGCTTTCGGTCTTCTTCGCGGACGTTTGCGATCAAGTGGTATCCACTCCAGGATTGCCTTGGTCCATCTGTCGTCCCATCGCCTCGCTATATGGCCTGCCCATCTCCATTTCAACTGTTTTACTCTTCCAATGATGTCACAGACTTTTGTTTGTTCCCTGATCCATGCGCAGGACTTTCTGTCTCGTCTTGTAATGCCAAGCATACATCTTTCCATTCCCCTCTGTGCCACCCGAAGTTTTTGAATTGATTGCGATGTGAGTGTCCAGGTTTCACTTCCGTATGTCATAACGGGTAGAACGCACTGATCGAATACTTTTCTTTTCAGGCAAAGTGGGAGTCTGCTCTTAAACACTATGTTGAGCCTACCAAATGCCTGCCAGCCACATTTAACACGCCGTTCCACCTCCCGGGCGGTATTCTCCTCCATGGAAATCCTCTGCCCAAGATATACAAAGCTGTCCACAATCTCTAAATCCTTTCCTAAAACTGAAATTCTTCTGTCCTGAGCGAAGTTATTGAACATAACCTGACTCTTTTTCAGGTTGATTTTCAAGCCAAATGGTTCGCCAGCCCTTTGCAGTTCTTGTATGCGTCTTTGCAGCTCCTCTGGGTCTTGTGAAATGAGAATAATATCATCTGCAAATCTAAGATGGTTTAAGTTTGCACCATTGATCTTTACCCCATCCTGTTCCCAATCCAGTTTACGGAATACTTCTTCAAGGCCAGCCGAGAAAAGAATAGGCGATATTGCGTCACCCTGCCGTACACCTCCTTCTATATTAATTCCCACTTCAAGATCATCAAGGTGAATTGTGGCTGTAGCTCCATCATATATCGATTCTAATAGGTTTACATAGGCTCTCTCTACACCTTGGCTAAGCAATGCATCCATTATCGCATGCTTTGAGATGGAATCAAATGCTTTTTCGTAGTCGATAAAAGCCAAGCAGAGTGGCATGGTGTATTCGTTGTGCCTTTCTATGACCTGCTGTACAACCTGGATGTGATCCATTGTACTGAATCCACTTCTGAATCCTGCTTGTTCTCTTGGTTGTGCGTCATTCAGTTTTTTTAATATTCTTTTAGAAATTATCTTAGTGAAAACTTTGTACATCACTGATAGGAGGCTTATTGGACGGTAGTTCTTTAAATCTTCCTGTGCTCCTTTTTTATGTAAAAGGATCACTTCTGCATTTTTCCATAAGTCAGGTACTTTTTGTTCTTTGAGGCATTTTGAGTATAATTTTGCCAGTGTTTTATGTAACGTCCGACCACCAGCTTTTAGCATTTCGACAGTTATATATATATATATATATATATATATATATATATATATATATATATATATATATATATATATATATCTGTAAAGGGTGCCCCGATAGTGCGATATCGGTTGATATCTGTATAATGGCTGAAGATAGAGAAAAAGTTTAAGCAAGAGTTGTACACCTAAATAAGCTGCATAATCTAAATTAATTTTATTTATACAGGTTGCCTCACAAAACAGCGGCGGGGTATAGTTTTGTTTTTTCTTATCAAATACCCTTTACGTTCATCATGTTTTGCCTTCTGTTATTGATTCTAAACATATTTCATGAAACATATCCTATACCTAAACCCACTGGTTGTACCGATATCCGCCATTTTGTAAAAAATATCGGAGTTGCACTTTTGCAGTGTCATATATCATTTATTTTTTGATGTAGGATTATCATTTTTGGTAGGAATATTAGCGAAACTATGACATAACTAATATAAACAAATTTGTCTACGTTATACAGAGAAAGAAGAAACGCGGCAATGCGGCGGCGAGGTAGAAAAATCAATAAACAGACGCCCGACAGCGTTGCCAAGCGCCGTAAATGGTCCCGAACTACCCAGATATAATCTACGCAGTCGCCGGCCGGCTATAAAAGCGAGCACAACGACCCGTGCATATCAGTTGGACTCTTCAGTCGAAGGCGTACAAATAAGGACAATAAATAATGTACAAATAAGTTTCCGCCGTTTGACAAAATAGGCCCAGCAGAACCCCCCGCCCCCCCCCCCCCCTCCCGCCAGAAGGTTATATTGAAATTGTCAGATGTAAAATGTAATATCGTAAGTTTGGTCATCGTTTGGTATCCGAATGCTGCCAGAAAGATGGGGAACAGTAGGGGCTAGTAATGGACCATACTTTGGATAAAATGTAATGTTCCGTTCGCTCATAATAAATTTTTTATTTTTGATAGAAAACCGCGGTTTAACGATGTTAAACGAAGTATATATATATATATATATATATATATATATATATATATATATATATATATATATATATATATATATATATATATATATATATATATATATATATGTATTAAATATATTAAAACATTTATAACTAATGAAAAAAGTAAAAAGTTGCTATAGCGCAAAAAATTACTAGTTACATAGTCATACATTGTAGATAACTATATTAATATACTTCTTACCAACAACCACTATAAATGTTGTGATGCGTACCTGTAAAAAAAAGAGGAAAAACTAATTAATATAAATTATAAATATTAGATTAATACTTATTATAAATGTCAGAAAGCAGATATCGGAAAAACTGTTACTTATTGTGTTACTTATTTAATAGAAAGGAATATATATGAGGGTAGTCTGTTTCCAACCTCAACATGAAGATGGTATTATTCTTCAAAAATATTCTGGTAATAATAATTCTGGTATAATTGCCTATGGGTTGAAAGATGACCTTGAAAATATCAGCCGTATTAAATGCTTAAGTGTTGTTTAACAGTCATTTATATCAGTCGATGTTTATTTCTGTAAAGATGGAAAAAATCGAATATCGAGCCGCCATTGAATTTTTGCATTTGAAAGACAATACTACTACTACTAGTCTACCCAATACTAGGCTACCCAAATTACGAGTTTTGGAAATGCGTTCGAAATGTATCAATAATTCGGCGAATACATCACGAAGTGCTCTATAAGTTTGACGCATAAAACACTAATTTTGATAATAAATTCCGACAATTTGCAAGTGCTGCTCTGATGTTAAACGTTCCATGATGATTTACCAAACTATTGAGATGCAGATTTGCAGACTTGCGCGCTCAAACATTTCGTTTGACAGCGACCCCTATCGGAAGTTCGGACACACTACAAAAAATCACCTCTATATATATATATATATATATATATATATATATATATATATATATATATATATATATATATATATATATATATATATATATATCATCATCATCATCATCATCAGCCCGTATCGATCCACTGCCGGATGAAGGCCTCTTCAGCATGCTTCCAACATTCACGGTCCTGGACTTTCCTCTGCCACTCCGGTCCAATATACTTAACGATGTCATCAATCCATCGTGCTTTCGGTATTTTTCGCGGACGTTTGCGATCAAGCGGTATCCACTCCAGGATTGCCTTGGTCCATCTGTCGTCCCATCGCCTCGCTATATGGCCTGCCCATCTCCATTTCAATTGTTTTACTCTTCCAATGATGTCACACACTTTTGTTTGTTCCCTGATCCATGCACAGGACTTTCTGTCTCCTCTTGTAATGCCAAGCATACATCTTTCCATTCCCCTCTGTGCCACCCGAAGTTTTTGAATTGATTGCGATGTGAGTGTCCAGGTTTCACTTCCGTATGTCATAACGGGTAGAACGCACTGATCGAATACTTTTGTTTTCAGGAAAAGTGGGAGTCTGCTCTTAAACACTATGTTGAGCCTACCAAATGCCTGCCAGCCATATTTAACACGCCGTTCCACCTCCCGGGCGGTATTCCCCTCCACTGAAATCCTCTTCCCAAGATATATAAAGCTGTCCACAATCTCTAAATCCCTTCCTAAAATTGAAATTCTTCTGTCCTGAGCGAAGTTATTGAACATAACCTGACTCTTTTTCAGGTTTATTTTCAAGCCAAATGGTTCGCCAGCCCTTTACAGTTCTTGTATGCGTCTTTGCAACTCCTCTGGGTCTTGTGAAATGAGAATAATATCATCTGCAAATCTAAGATGGTTTAAGTTTGCACCATTGATCTTTACACCATCCTGTTCCCAATCCAGTTTACGGAATACTTCTTCAAGGCCAGCCGAGAAAAGAATAGGCGATATTGCGCCACCCTGCCGTACACCTCGTTCTATATTAATTCCCAGTTCAAGATCATCAAGATGAATTGTGGAATGAATAAAAATATATATATATATATATATATATATATATATATATATATATATATATATATATATATATATATATATATATATATATATATGTATATATATATATATATATATATATATATATATGTCACATCTAATATAAAACGGGACACAAACGATCGGATGTACTCCCGGACTAACAGTCTACCTTATTCTTCCATCCGCGAAATACTACGAACTAACATATATATATATATATATATATATATATATATATATATATATATATATATATATATATATATATATAGCACAACACACTCCGCGGCAAAAAATATAAATGAGCATTATACTAATTGATTGACCGGGAACGGTCCCCACCCATTCCTGCAATTGCAGGGCATATGTTTCGTCTCTTGATATTCCACACTCTTCAGGGTACCGATATATGTATGCTCTCTCGTCAAGAATAGGGAGTCTCCATCCACAGTCAACAACCCATACTTTCGCCAACTTCCCATCGGATGGCGTATATATGCAGTGTTAGAATTCTTTGGACTTTGACCAATGAGACCACAGTGCTGAGTGTAATCATATACCCAATTGCTAGGTTCCACAATCTCATGTGGAACACACAACAACCCGTGTCTCCGCCTAAATGAGCATTTTACTGATTGCTTGACCGGGAACGATGCAGGGATATGTCGGGCCCGTTTTAGTTTTTTTGAAAGTTGTTCTTTTTATTTTTAAATTACTTTTGAAGGCAATTGGTACATTGTAACTTTTTGACTCCAAAATAATAAATAGTGTTTTCAATGACAATCAATAAATCACAAGGGCAAACACTGAAAGTAGCCGGTATACATTTTCGCACGCCATGTTTGTCACATGGTCAACTGTATAAACGCTGCTTTAGTGTACAAATTATATAATATTGTATAAAGAGATGTATTGCAATTATATTTTCTAGAAATTTTACTGATTGTTTCAAATTTATTATGTTTTTATGATTTGGTACCATACAAAAATACCTGGCGGAAATTTGAAATTTGGGATTGTATCGTCGTAAATCGGAATGTTGTCTTCATGAAATTTATGGAAAAAATGTAAAATAATAGGTAAAAGCTATGGAATTCTAAAAGCAATTTTAATCATAAAAAAATCAATTATTACTAAAGTTTAATTTACGCCCCGCTTCGTTGGGCGGGTAACAGCTAGTATTATATATTTATTAAATCGCATGCATGTTATTTATTAATATATTAAGTATATTATTAAATATTGATATTAATAAATAACTAAAATATATAACATATTAATTGTTTATTATTTATTTATATATATTTATTTATTATATATTTATTATATATTTATATTATTATATATTTATTAATAACAATATCATCTTATTAAAATAATTTGAGAGTTATTAACGGTAAATGTTTCATATATGGAGTGTGAAATCGAAAAATACTGTGAAATATATAATGGATTAGATGTCAAAATTTTTTTTGTTCAAATTTATATGAACTAAAAAAACTTATGCATGGTTCACATCACGAAATGCGATTTTCTGCTAAACTAAACAGGACTAATTCTATCTACTCAAAATAAGCCATCAGTAAAGTAACCAATTGCGCAAACAATAAACTTTCATCCAATTAGATTAAGGGGCGAGCCTTTAACTTAAATTATACGACATGAGACCGTACAACTATGCCAGTTTCAACTCGAACGTCTAATCCCACCCAGACGAACAAGTTTCTCTCTACGCCAAGTGTCACTCACAATTCGGTTTATTTTGTTCCAGACGAATTAAATGAAGCAAAAAGATGCACCAGTGTGTTTGCATGGAATTCCGGTAGCGGGGTCTTATATAGGGGTTTCTCGGGTCGCGTCGGTAAACTTTAAGTTCGTAAGTCTTGAAAGGAGTTATTTAATATTCTTAGGTTTTGGTTGTCGGGAAAGAAGAGAAAGGGTTTTTTCGGCGGTAAAAAGTTAGCAACTTGTAAATTCGATTACAACTTTTAATTCTACGCGGCCTCGAAAGAGATTCAATTTCGAGAATTGAGTTATTTTGGTCAGTATCGAAAAGAAAATCAAAGTTAATAATCAGGTTAAATGTTAGTCCTAAACGCGTTAGGTAAATCCTGTATACAGGATGTAAGAAAACTTTCGTAAATGTAATCAATGATTCTTTATCATTTTGAGCAAAAAGTTTCCTTAAAATATAAATCCAACCTGCAACCATTTGTAAATTTTCAAATTTTAGATACCCAATTTCGGGTCTAACGGAATAATTTTTTTGTTTGATTCGGTATTTGTTTTTAATAAATTGTAATATATTTATAACCATTTATTCCATTACGTTTGAGCAAAAATGTGGTTTGTTTTATTTTTACAAAACATTGTTATATTGTCTAAGTTTCGATAATGCGACTGACAGGGCACAAAGAATGGAGACGGATAAATTAGCTGCAATATCTTATGTTTTGGGGCGATTTGAATCAAATTACCAAAGAATCTATAACATAAGTAAATATGCCACTGTAGATGAAATTCTGGTACCTTTCAGAGGCCGTTCATTTTTGATGATTTACATGCCCAGTAAACCGGCGAAATATGAACTAAATATCATGTGTTTGTGTGATGCCCAAAATGGATATTTTTATAGTGGTTATTTATATTGTGGCAAAAGTTCCGACGGAGAAAACCTAACAGACGAACAAAAAAAGTTATTGGTGCCCACTTAATCCGTTCTACGTTTGACGCAACAAAAATATCACTTGCGACAATTAGTTTACCTCAGTCCAACTAACTGAGGTTTTGAAGCAGAGACGATTCTGCCGACATGTGTTGGCAATGTAAAAAAAACAAAGGGAAAGTGCCCCCCGAATTTTTACCGGCTAAAACTAAAAAAGAAGATTCAACATTGTACGGCTTTACAAAAGACAACGATAATTTCCCATGTACTTAGGAAAGGCAAAGCTGCCATATTAGCTTCCTCAATGCATCATAGCCAAGGTATTGATATTGAATCAGGGAAGCCGGAAATAATACAATTCTATAATTCCAAAAAAAAGCAGAGTTGATGAAATAGACAAGAAGTGTTCGATATACACTAGCAGCCGATAATCAAGGCGTTAGCCTATGACACTTTTTATACAATTTTAGCATCTAAAACAAAAAACAAATCATGGTTTGTTATAATGGGCCTTGTTCTCTTAATCAACCATCAACCATAGATCGAATTGTCGAAAATCAATTCCTGATGGCCATGATTTGTTTTCATAATCTCGATAGACTATAAACTAAGTGGTATTTCGGCTATACACTTTCAACCTTTGTAGTAACAAAGCATTTTTTATAGCTATTGACTTTATATAAATCAGAGACCTATAGAACCGTAGCAGAGTCGGTAGACGATGGATGGGTAATAATAAAATATGTAATAGAGAAAGTTATGTAGGAGACAATTAAAACCTGAAATGAAGAGATAAACAAAATAAGAGAATGATACGACGACTGATGCAAAAATGCGGTAGAAATAGAAACTCTTCTCGACTAAAATGCAGACAAATACTCAAAAGAAAACATATGAAACAATATGAGGCTGAAACGGAAGACCAAAGGCGTATGCAAAAAAAACGAGAGCTGTTAAAACGCAAACGAAGAAAATTCAAGAAGATACCACAAAAAGAAGACAAGGAAATTTTCCCAAAATATTAAGACAGTAAAAACTTTCACCATAGAGAGATTTTAATCAAGACCGCAGATGGTGAAATATTAACTAATACGGATAGCATATTAGACCAACGGAAAACAAATATTTTGAAACGTTGTTAAAAGGAACTACCAGAACAGATCAAAAATGCAACCATAGTTTAGAAATACAACTCCCAATCACTGGTCTAAGTACCATCATTACAGGAAGTGGAGGAAAGCTTAACGAAAAGGGCATGTTTCACCAAATATATTTAGAATCAATCTCAGAATGTAAAAATGGATGAACATACAGGGTGTGCGATAAGAAAAAATAAAAATATACCCCGCCACGGTTTTGTGGGACACCCTATATAAATAAAATTAATAAAGCAATAAAGCTTCCAAGATAGAAAACATACCTTCGGAACTATTGAAGCTTGGAAAAGCTTGAAAAATTAGCTCAAGCTATTCATCAATTTATAGTTAAGAACGGGAATAGTGACCAAATTGAGTATAGTAGGAGTGAGTATATAGGATTGAGTATATAGGAGTTGAGAATAGTAGTCTGATTCATAGGAATTGAAGTAAAGTGAAATGCAAGAACTATCGTGACATATAAACACATAATAGTACCATATATCAATGAAGAAATTTATGAATATTAGACAAGGTTTAAAAGGAGATGTTCAATAATAGATCAGTTATTACTAGTAATGGATAATAATGAAAAATAATGGAGAAAACAACAAAATTTTCCAGTCCTTTATTGAAGATGTTAATAGACTTACGATAGGCGTATGTCCGTGGACAAGCTACAGTAGTATACTATGCCATGGGAAAATGAGAATACCAGCTAAGCCTATTGGATTAACCAGAACGACGATATTTAACTCAGGCAGTATAATTTAAGGCAGTAGCAAACATCCAACAACACTCCACGGTAGAATTTGAAATCGAATATGGTTTGCGATGGCACCAGTCCTGGTTAACATAAAACATCGGTCAATAACTTCCCGGTGTAACATATAGATGGCATCAGTCACAAAAATTTCTTACCAGTAGTTGATTGTGCCAAACTTCAAATGTCATATGTCAAAATTTCATGACAATCTGTTTACTAGTTTCTGAATTGTTGTGCTTAAGGTGATGGTACTTTTAAGGGTTGCGTTTTGATGAAGAAAAATACCACTGAAGCAAAACAAATCGGCAGCAACCATCGACAGACAAGGTTATGACCTCTCCTTTTTGAGAGGGGCACGGGATATTGTACATCGACTATCTCGAGAAAGCTAAAACCATTAATAGCGAATATTACACAGCGTTATTCGTGCGTTTGAAGAACGAGATTGCAAAAAAACTGCAACAGAAATAAACAAAAAAGTGCTCTTTCACCAAGACAATATACCGTGTCCCAAAACGTATGGCTAAATTGCATAAATTGCACTTCGAATTGCTTCCTCATCCACTCAAAAAAAAATCCTCAAACTTTAAAAAACGCTCGCTAAAATGAAATTTCGCTCCAATGAAAAGGTAATTCCAAAACTGAAGGATATTTTGAAGGCAAAGCGAAATCGTTTTATAAAAAAGGTGTGAAACAGACACAGATGTAAATTGAACAGTGATAATTAATAAAAAACAGAGAGTCGAATATGCAGATGAGTATAATGAATATGATATAATGTAGAAATATATCACCAGCGCATATCAGCAGGCAATGAATATAAGAAATAATCTATTAGTTCAAAGGAACAAGGTGATGTTGAATATTAATACTTAGGGAAATTATGTTTGATAATGTAATATTGGACTTCCCCATTTTAAATTGACAATATCATTGGCAATATATTGAAACCGTACCCTATTTTGCTTATCACACACACATTATATTCAGTATGGAGGCCTCCAGATTTAATTTAGGTTTGGACGGTCGGATTGACCACAATATGTCGAAAAGAGAATGCAAAATGGCGAGAATAACAACAGCCCATCCGGATATTGATGCAGCGCCCACAACGAAACACACAAAGCGGGACGTTACGCGAATCGTCGGTCTTATCGCGGTCTTCCGTCGGCCAATGGAAATGGCGGCTCTAATATTGGCCAAAGCGACTTTATGAGATGTGTTCTTCTCTTCCTTTTGTGCCAACGTTTCAATATAATCCATGTTTTTACAGTTTTTATTTGCATTTTACATTTTTGTTAAAATATACCGTGCGCCAATTCTCCATGTGCCCTTTTTCGGGTGTGTTTTATATTTTATTGTTCTTCAGAAAAAAGGTCCTTCTATTTCAGTGAATTCGAGTTAGGGATCTATAGAAATGTGTTATATATTCATATGTCTTCTTGGCCATTCAATAAAGTATATCTAAATAATGTTTTAAAGTGGTTGCCTAATAAGAGAGCCATAATTTTAAAATAAAAAGTTGTAAGGTTAGAGGTGCATCAGCAACTAAGAAAGCTATTTAGCAACTGGACCTACAGCTTAACGGGGATTCCGAAACACGATTATCTGTTACCGAAAACTTCGGTTAGCGACCACATTGCGCTTTCAACCCTTGGTTTTGTGCTTAATCATAAAACTCTCTCCAAATTTTAAAATGAGGTACAATGATAACTCCAACTAATAATCCGGGAAATTTTATTCCATCTTGAAGAACAAATTTTATATTTTCAACGGTGGCCTGAATGTTTCGTTTAATGTCAATAATTGTTTGGGGTTTATTTGGTTTGGTAAACCAGATATTTAACTTTCCTTGCATTAAATCAATGTAACTTTCCTTGCAATCGATCGATCGATAAGTGACAATCCCACAATTATCAGTTCAGGCCAACGATATTCTGTTAACATATTCCTATAGCGTTCAACGTTAAGAATAACACGATTTCCATCATTATCTTAAAAAAATAAGGCCCTTTGGTCCAAAAACCGCATCAAATAGTGACTTTCTGAGGGTAAAAAGATAACTCCTGAATCTTTTGAGGATTTTCATCGGCCCAAATCATGTAGTTATATTTGATCCCTAATCTATTAAGGCCTTAAATTGCAATATCCAGAATGGGGTGTTAGAATAGTTTTTTTGGTAAAATATGGAGTTATAAAAAGAAGTTGCTAAAGATCAAAAACATAATAAGCAATATGTACTTTCATTAATGGCAACTTTCGAAGAATATAGAAATAAGAGGAATACAAGGAGGCATGTTGTCAGCATTACTTTTTAATCTATATTCCGAAGAAATCATAGAAGGAGCTCTTTATAACGAAAGAGTCGAATCATAATAAACGGAAACTCCATTAATAAGTATTATATATGACGACGGTACAATTCTTTTAGCGCAGGGCTTGCCAGACCTTCAGAAGTTTCTAGAAAAAGTAAATAATATCTCAACAACATCTATTAGAATTAGAATAGAAACAAAGTTTATTTTAACAAAAAATCCTTTTTTTTCACCTTTCATTGATAGTTAAAAAAATTGCCAGAAAACAGAAAACAAAGTAATCGATGTCATAAAAATTGAAATGGGATTTTCCAGACTATGTGGAAAAAACAACAAATAGCAGATGGAATGTTAAGATCATTCATTGGAAGCCATGGAGGAGATGTAGACCAGGGATGAGATGGGATGTCGATCTGAAGAGGGTGGCAGGGTTGCCATGGATGAGAATTAGAAGATAGAAGTTCTTGAGAAAGGCCTAAGCCCATATTGGGCAAAATAAATATGAAAAGAATAAGAAGAAGAAATAGTACAAAATATCCCTAATCAGAGAGTGCACAAATACAAGTACCTGGGTACATGTATAAGCGAGTCAAATTATCACTCGGTAGAAATCCGCAGTAGAATAGAGATGCCCGCTTTACCTTCATAGAAATAACATAATTTATCCTCATTAGAGACTTGAGTAATACCACCAAAATACGAATAATGTGGTGTTAAGTCTTCTCAGTTCTGCTGTATCGCACTTAAAAATGAGTAGACCAATAGGTTTGTTTACTCCTTTTTGTGTTTATTGGTTTACCCCGTTACTCATTTTACTCCTTTTTAAATTATATGTTAACACTCCAGTTAGAGGTTTTTGAGATGATGTTATATCACAGAGTCGTAAGAGAATGGGCAAGAAAATGAGGATTATAACCATGGTCAAGATCAGAAAAATGGAATACTAAGGGCATGTTATGAGGGGATACTAATATCGCTTGCTCCAACTGATTATTCAGAAAATGAAAATGGATAAGTGGAACAATAGTAGAATAATATTGGCTTAGAATCCTAGACGAATGGTTAGATTGTACATCTATTAAACTGTTCAGAGCAGCAGTAAATAAAACCCAAATCTGCATTATGATAGTCAATGAAAGACAAATTTCAATCAAATAAAAATGAAAGAAAAAATAAAATGAAAATACACAGTGGGCTAGTGGAGAATATTAAAAATATTCAAAAAAAAAGAAAAAAAAAGTTTGAATCCGAACGGTTTCACACAGTAGTACTGGTACGAACCACCGGATGGCGTGAGCTGCATTTCAAAGCTGCTTTCAACCGATTTGGCCGATTAATGTGATCAGGACCTTGGTCAATCCTTCAGTTGCTTTCGAACGTTCAACTCAAAGACCGACTGATGACGGCTTAAGGCCAGAAACAGGTTTTGGGAGATGCTTGTTGGAGTTTGATGACGACTGAAGGATTGAGAATTTACGTGGAGCACAGGAAAAATGTTTTCCTTGTTTTTTGAATATTTTAAAAAAATAAAATACTACAGATTTTTTATTGATTTTGCGATAATGTGTTTGTGAACCCAGATTATTTACACTTTACATTATTTATATTTGCTAGTTTTCTACTCATCATGGTCCCGAACAGGCTATATGGGAGGAAGAACTTATATACATATTTGCCTGGGTGTGGCATCAGATTTGTGTAGACCTCTTCAAACAGAGATTTTATTACAAAAATTTGAGTTCAAAAATTAATCGATTATATCGATCTTGAATAGTGATTCTGTTATCATCAAACCACTCTGGACAATATCTCATTATAACAGTCTGATTTATGTTAGAGCGATTTTTTGAAATAAAGCCTTGTTTAATAAATGTGTCAGAAGTTTAAAATGAGGCACAATTATTACAAGCGATAATCCGGTAATTATTATTACTTACTATCATTCCTGTAAAACTTCTTCTCTAAGGTGCTGTTAGTTTTTAATCCTTTTCTTTTTAAGTTTCCTTCCAATATAGCCCCACAAATGTTCGACAAGGTTCAAATCTAGCCATTGGGGTGGTGTACGGAACTGTCTAGGTGTATTGTACATCAACCATTCCTGTATATTTTGAGCCATATGGTTGGGGTCGTTATCTTGTTGAGAACAGAAAATATTTTCTACCCCCAATCTAAATGCACTATCCTTTAAATTATTTTTTAATATATTGATGCACATGTAATGATCCATTATCCCATCAATTCGGTGCAAATTTCCGACTGCAGCCCCTAATGAGCACCCGGCGCCCCCCTCTTTGATCGACGGTACAATAATTTTTGGTGTTAAATGCCACACTTTTTTCTTTCCATCCGACCATGATACATTAAATTTGCTTTCTTCAAAGAAGACAACACTCTCCCAAAACCCCTCCGGTTTGCTTAAATGCGTTTTTTCTTTTTCTGTTTGATTATGTAGGGTTTTAAAAAGTAATAAAACATAATCACTTTTATATAAAAGTGATAGATAACAAAATAAAAAATTGTTGTATTTATTTTTAAAAAATGAACTATCATAAATTAACCGACAAAGCAATCAATAATATGTAGGGTTTCTTCCTAGGCGTTAGTCGATGCTTTATTTTTTAACAATATTCCGGACTATTTTGACACATGATGATCTTCATTAAGAGTACCTGCAATTTTTGACTGCACGTTTTTGGATGTTGTTTAATTTTTCTGGCCGTCCTGAACAAGGTTTATTGCCAGCATTGCCGAGCTATTCATACCGGAAAATAATATAGTAAATTGTCGACGGTGGCTTTTTAAAGATGCTTCCAATTTATCTAAATGATTTTCCTTCTCGATGCATTCTAATAATCACTTTCTGAGGGATGCACGGAATTTCCATATTGAAAGCTAATATTATACTGATTGATTGAGTAAATCATGAATTGTATTTAGATAAAACTGCGAAACATAAACAAAGGATCAATCTATAGACGATGTACTTTGGTAAACAAAAGTGTTTATGACTTATAGTAAATAATTAACACATATTTTCACCAAGCCAGTAAGTGTTTGGAGACTCTTTTTACTGAGTGTATGTTTTGCCAAAATATGATTAAAATCGAACAACTCCTTCTGGGTATTGCAATTTCATTATCAGCTGGTGTATATTGAATAACAAACCTAATCAGACGAAGCATATAATACGTCGTATTCGAGACGGGTTGTTTGATATAAATTATCATATAATACTTCCACCCTATTGTCCACACCTTTACAAGACATTTCCGTGATATTCGGTATAATTTCAAATCCTCTTCAGTAGTCGTGCGGGACTTTGCGTCGTCTAATTACTGAAGTTAGTGCATTACGGTGGCTGCTTTGCTTCACTGCTTTCTTATTTGCAATCATACCCCAAGTTATTTTACAGAGTAATTTCCTTTACAATCTGGGTCGGCAAAATTTACCTAATTATCTTTAACTTCACTGCGTTCAGAAATTCAAATATTTAAGAGATAAGGTTTAATTTACTATGTTTTGAATGCCTGTTAAACTTTCTTATTAAAGATGCGAGGTGTAAGCGGGAAAGGGATCGACATTTTAGGTTAAAAGTTTTTCGTTAAAGTTCCTCCACCAATTTATTTTAAGTAAATCAGTTAATTTATTAAAAAAATAAACTGTTCTCCACTGGTTATACAATTAAAAAATAACAAAAATTAGCTCTTGTTTTTTCGTATCATGGACAAATGAGTTTTAAAATACTTTGAAAGGTTCTAATTACTTAGAAAAAAATGTAGAATTATAATGTTGATTTAGTTTAATTAGGATTAAACAAATTGATTAATTAGTACGTTTTGAATTCTCTTCATTCTGTAAACAGTCATTTTGTTTGCTTATCTGCTCACTTAAATGAAAATATATCTCACTGCTAAACGCAAAAACAATTTTTGTCACAAAGCAAAAACACACAAAGCAAAATATCTTGAATATGTAGTCCAAGGTGGCGTGGCTTTTTTGGAATTGGCAGTACTTTGCTAGTGGGAGAAGCAGTACGTCAATCGATTCTCTATCGACTCCCCCTGCAATGTTGTTTAGTATCCAACATGCTGCTGTGGACCAGAAAGCAACGCGTGTTCGATTACGATATGTTTGGCATATCATATTAAATATTATATTCATATTAAAAAAAAAATTGACCCTTCATGATGGGTGATTGACCTTATTTCCACCAAAATGAGGAACAAGAAACGATATATGAATATAATCCGAACTTATAAATATCTTCCTTAAAAAAATCGTACCTATTTCAAATCAATATGGCGGGAGCAAAATTATAAAAATTTTTGAATTTGGCAAAATTTTATCATAACCATTGTCAAAAGAAAAGAAAAATGATATTCGACAATTAAGGTAGTGAGTTTGTCGTTAAAGTTCCTCCACCAATTTGTTTTAGGTAAATTAGTTAATTTCTTAAAAAAAAATAAACTGCTCTCCACTGGATGTACAATTAAAAAATAACAAAAATAATCTCATATTTTTCCGTATCATGTACAATTACATTTTTAAAATGTTCTAATTGCTTAGAAATAATTGCAGAATCATAAAGTTTTTATTTAGTTTAATTAGAATTAAATTAAAATTAATTCATTAATTAAAAATTGATTAATATGTTCTGTATTCTCTTGATAATGTATACGGCTATTTTGTTATCGTTATTGCTCATCTTCCTACTTAACTGAAAATATCTATCGTTAAACGCAAAAATAATTTTTGAGAAAGCAAAAATAGATTTTGAATATGTACAAAAATAGCTTTAAGATGACGTTTTTGGAATCGACAGTGCTTTGCAGGTGGGAGCAGTAGTACGTCTATCGACTCTCTCTACAATGCTCTTTAGTATCCAACATGCTGCTGTGGACTTGAAAGCACCACATGTTTGCTTACGATATGTTTGACACATCCTCATATTTAAAAAAAAATGAGCCCGTCATGATGAGCGATGGAGCTTATTTCCATCTAAATGAGGAACAAGAAACAGTATATGAATATAATCCAAACTTATAAATCTATTCGTTAAAAAATTCGCACCTATTTCAAATTAATATGGTTATAGAAAAATTATAATAATGTTTGAAATTTAGCAAATTTTTATCATAACTATTGTCAAAAGAAAAGAAAAATGATTATCGACAGTTAAAACAATAAGATACCCATTATCAACTAAATAGAGCAATTTAAGGTAGTGATCCAATTCATCTATCTTAGGGCTTTAATATCGAATGATTGCGGTAGCACTCATACCATATGATCAGAAGAAGATGCGAAATGGCAAGAAATGCAATGCGAAACATCTGAAGGGATAGGCAAATAACACAGAACATAAAGAAATATACAGTAAAATACAGTAAAAAGAAATATACAGTATAAAGTACCTAAATTTTTGCCGTATTGTTATATCCCGCTGAAACACGGACCATTAAAAAACAAGACCTCAAGCGTATTGATCCTTTTGAATTTTTGTGCTGTAGACGGATTCTTCGTATTCCATGGACTGCCAGAAGTACATACGCATCCGCTGTTCAAGAAATTAAGGAACACAGGACTAATGGCTAACTCCAAATTATTCATGAACGAATACTAAGATTATTCAGCCACATTGAATGCCACATTAAATGTCAATTGAATACAGGGATAGAAATAACCTAGAAAGACTGATAGGTACTGGTGGACTGGAAATAAAGACATGTGTTAATTCTGTTGTTTAAAATTAAAATCCATCAACTATCGGCTACCTCACTTAAATATAACTATAACCAACATATTAAAGCAACGAAGATATATGAAGGAAACCACTATGAAGACGTACTCTGAATTTGAGCAGCGCCAAAGTTGTTCACAAAGTTTAGCGTAAGAGAAACCTACTACGAAAATTAGCCACGATTGAGACCTGTGGCAGTGGATCATGAAATTCAACGGAAAGCCTTTAAAGCCACTATCTCAATTAGTACTCACAAACTATATACTAGACTCAAATTTACTGCTTTACTTTATGCGAAGTTACCTGATATCGTTTAGGCAATTTAACGAATATTTAAATTGAGCGATGCACATAGGGATCTTTGAGCTAAAAAGCTGGCCAAAATTCGGTGATTGCAAACAAGTAAATCTCGAAAATGATGTGGAAAAAATACCTGACCAACAACAAATATCAAAGGAACGAAACATACGGTTCTTTTGTTCTCTGAATCTGGCATGGTTAGTCGTCGTTTGAGCACGTACCGACTTAGAGTGATAACTAAAATAAAAAATTTTACTTGATATTTTACTTTAAACTATCTATTAATCGTACTTTTAAAAATTAATTGCCAAAAATTGCCACAATCATTAAAATTACGTGATATATTGTATCCCGTATTTATCAAAACAAACTTTGTTTTTCTAACACATTTTTTAAATATTGTTTTCTTTCCTTTTAGGTCCTTTTAATATAAAGACAGTGACTCGGGAATATATCTATATACATATCTATATACATATATTACAAGTTAAAAAGATATGACGAAGAGGAATTTTCCAAAAAGTTGGACCGAATTACCTAGAAAAGCAAAAAATTCATTCGCAAGTTTTCGCGATTTAAATTGCAAATGAAATTAAAATGTCAAGCTGCTAAAAGAATCGAGAGGTATTCTTAAAGAAGAACCATGATTGGCTACAAGGGACTATATAAATACCCTTTATAAATGTCGGTAAAACAAGTGCCGGCCATCCGCACAAATCTTTTGAAAACCTTTTCGAACGTAGTAAACGCCGTAAGAGGGAATGTCTAAGGACAAGTGATGAGGCTCACGAGCTGTTGTATGCTGGATAAATGCTGCTACAGAAACAAGGGAACCTGAGAGGATCAAACGTAGTGAAATACATCATGGCTTCTCCTACAATAGTAGACAAATACAAAAAATCTCTTCGAAAAAAATAACACCCCAATATGTTTAATAAGCAGGCAATTAACACCGACAGAAGCTCTTTCTATGTTTGTTGAAGCATCTTTAACACGAAGACAGTGTGAAATTATTCGCGGCATATTCAAAAGGTATTCTAAAGGTCTTTATCCGTGTTATAGCATTTTGAAAAAAGCTATCCGTTACAAGAATGATTCCATATAACTGAAACCTGTGCAGAAGTTTAATAATAGGCATTTATTTTTTTCTTTATTTGGGTTTTTCCCCACGATCTAAAACTCAAAAAATATCAAAATTATCTGTTCTTATGTAAATAAAGAATCACTGGGTAAAAACAAAAAAAAAACCAAACGGAGACAAATTTCTCAGTGATTCTTTTTTGTAATAAATTTGCCTAACGAACAAAATTTTAAAAATATAAAAATGTTTTAAAAAATATACAAACTTTTAACGTTAACGTTTCGGGAGGTATTCTCCTCCCGTTTTCAAAACGAATCTAAAAATAAAGTATATTAATTTCTATAAATTATATAAAGACAGAAAGTAAATATATATATTATTGTATGTCAATGATACATTGACAATTAGTTTTAATGACAGTGACATACTACCAAAATATATATATATATATATATATATATATATATATATATATATATATATATATATATATATATATATATATATATATATATATATATATATATATATATATATATATATATATATATATATATATATATATATATATATATATATATATATATATATATATATATATATATATAGGTGAGGTTTACCGTGTGATTGTTTATTGAAATTCATAAATGTTTTAAATTGTATTCTTTAGAATCGGAAACCATATTGATTTTAAATCTATCGAATCTATCGGCATAGCAATACAGTTATTTTTATTTAAATTAATTATAGCGGTTTCTTTTAATCTTCTGTATTTTGTTACCGATTCTTTTAATATCGTTTTGGAATTATTCCAATTGATTTTATGACCCGATTCCCATGCGTGTTGACAAATTCTAGATTTAATAAAATAGCCCTTTCTAAGAAGGTTTTTATGATGCTCTTTTATTTTAACATCTAACGGTCTAGATGTCTCACCTATATAGAATTTGCCACATTCGCAGGGAATTTTATAAACCACATTTTTGGTATTTTTGTTGTGTGTTGTTTGGTTTAGTTTTTGTTAATAGAGATCTAAGAGTATTTTTGTTTTAAATGTCGTTCTTATGTTGTATTATTTCCTATTCTTTTAATTGTGTCAGAAATACTGCGGATATAAGGAATTGTGAGGTTAAGTGTTTGAGAGATATTATTGTTATTAATAACTTGTCTGTTTTGTCTGGTATCAAATGTTTTAAACGATTTTTCTATAAAATTTTGTAGGTAATTGTTTTTTATTAAAATGTCTTTTATGTGATTTGTTTCTTTTAAAACAAATTTTGTTTTTAACCCAAATAAAGAAAAAATATATGAACACGATACAATCATTCAGACATTACTTAAATTACAGGCATTGGTGAACCATACTGCAGAGAGGTTTTAGAAATGTTGCTTCCTTGTAAAGTTCAAGATGAAACATCTCAAGAACCTAAAGAACATCCACAAAAATATAATGAAGATGGATGAGATCTATCCCCAGAATAATGTTTTTAATACTTATTATTTACTTATTTACTGTTATCAATATTTATGGTTATCGTGTTATAGTGTATCTATTAAATAAAAATTATAGAAACATAAATAACTATAGAAATAATTTTGTCCATGTTTTTTGGTTAAATACCCCTACGTTTGACAGGTCGAAATGTATCAAAAATTGCTCTAAAATCCACAGAACAAACGTTCCATCAGGCGAATTGTAGTTTTGCGATAAAAGATGAATATATTTAAGAACTTACGGATGAATAGTGGAACTCATGACCAAACGAGATATTTAATAATAACAATACTATTATTTATCGATCATTAACGAGAATATCCACCAAATACGAGGTGTGTAAATAAATTAATGAGACTGGTGGTGTAGCGTTCGATCCAGCAATACTGTTGGCTTCCTCTTTGGTGGGGTGGCATTCCAAACTTTGATGCATCCTCAATGCGAACGGAAGTTTGAACTCCATACAGTCACTTGATTGTCTGTTACAATTCTTTATGAAAACCGGATTTTTAGTGCATTCTATAGCAAATTAGTATACGTTTGATCTTTGATTTACTCATTCCGACATGTTTTGGCCGAGACTCGACACCAGTAATGATAGGTTTCAGAAAATGATAGTCCCTTTCAATCCGCCCCAAAAAGTCAAGATATGTTTCCCTCCTGTTTTTCTTTTGATTCGTTGTAAGGTTTTTCGGAACCATTTTCGCGCAGAATCTTCATACCCAATTCATTGGACAACATCTGATTAATCTGACTGTCAATCAACTATCAGAACGCACAAGATCCCGAATTATGTAGACGTTTTCATCATTTCTTGCAGTTGAAGGCCTTTCGATGCGAGGTTCATCGATGTTCTTGACAAAACACTGTTTCTGTAAACCTATTGAAGTTTTGCAAGTTTTCTTCTGAAGGTATGAAATAAAGCTTAAAAGTGCACCTTGTTCAAAATTGTTGTCACTCATTTTCAGAGCGCACTAGAAAAATCCGATTAACGAAAAGTATTGTTACGGACCACCAAGTGACTCTAGGGAGTTTAAAGTCGTAATGAACACGCCTCAAATGCGGAACTTCCTTCTCACCAAAGGGAAATACACCAGCGTTGCCATATCAAACGCAAAGCCACCAGTTTCATCACTAATATAGTAATGAAATTACTACACATTTTGGTACACATCTCACATGTGAAGAGTTACATTGAAAATACCAGGCTATTGTAACTGGCAACACAACACAGCTATGTTTAGCCGAATAAAGCTCAACCACTTTAATGCCTGACACATAGAAGCGAAGGCCCGAAGAACTCGACACAATTAAACTTCTACTACATCCATCAAACGGTCCTGACCTTTAACACATTTCGGGTGTGAACAGAGGTTCAATAGTTCGAATAGAGGCCACGAGTTTGTTTGTGTGAAACTAAACAACTATTTGAAACAAATTTTTCAATCATAGAATCAAATGGTCATTATTTTTTAAACTGATCTGCTTTAGTTGTTGGAAAAGTTTCATTAATACTACAACTATAACTTTTATTTCTTCTGAAGGGTTTCGATGGAAAATATAACATTAACATTCAAAGTTGCTACATGTATTTTTCCTTATTATGTAAAATCGACTATATTTTGATGGTCGTGCATGCTAGAGAAAACAAAAGGTTCTTTTTTTTATTATAGCGCTCGAAAAGGTTAATAAAAATCTCTATTGTGTTTTTAAGGGTCGATACGCCATACATTACACCGATTTCGTAATAAACACAAACATAAAACGAGAAACATGCCGTAAAAATGGCGAAATAAAATCAAAGCTCCGAGAAGGTAAAAGCAAATTCTTCGAACGGGAATATTTTAAAAGTTTCGAAAATAAAATCAAAAAAGTTTCGTTCAACAATTTCCAAAGTAATCCAATAGTAAAAGTTGGCAACGCTTACATGTTTTATCTTCCATCAATACGCAAAACAAGGAATTCGAAATGATACCGATTTAAGATTATGGAAAATGTATAGATCAGTTCCTCATTTCGGAGTTTTAATGAGAATTTCTGTTTAAAAAAGTAGTATTTTAATATTTTTTAGAAACAGATAAGTTAATATAATTCCCGGATATGACCACTAACCAGCATTGTAAATGTCTATCACGGATATTATAACATTCTGTAACTATGTACAAAGTGCGGTTCAAGATACGAAACGAAACCCGGCAAAGTTGCAAAAAAAACGTAAACAGGGCCGAGCCTAATAAAATAACAGGTAAAAAGATAAAATTAATTTTATATCTGGTTTAGAAGTTTTGGAAATATTTTAGTTTACTTCGCGTTCTTTTCTTAAAAGGTGCAGTTCTATAATTTCGATCGTATTTTTATTATTCCAAATGTGCTAAAAATGTGGCGTTTTTGGCAAGATAATGATTATTGTGCCTCCGGTAGTGTTAATTTTAAAAGAAAACATTTATCGTCCGATGCTAAGCAAATTTTTAAAAATGTGTATGTTTCTTTATTCAATAGGGAGCTTAATGTAAATGCAGCAGAAACGTCTTCATTAAGGAAAACGCCATTGTCTACAGTTAAAGATATTGTGACGAAGCCAATTAAAGCCAAAAAAGTTCGTAGTGATTCTGGTAAAAGCAAAAGTGTTGACGAAAACGACAAAGACTTAATTCGAAGCAAAATGTATGCTATGTATAAAGAGCAAACTCTGTCTCCATTGCATTCATTGCAACAGCGTCTAAGGAAAAATGAAACCAACATTATTTGCAACAGAACTGGCCTCCGGAGAATATTATCTCTAATGGGTTTTGCATATTGGACAATTAATAAAAGACAAATATTAATTGCGACGATGGCGACGTTTAACTACTTAAATTCTATAAAAAAATATCGATTAGAAAATCGTCCCATTATCTACCTTGATGAAGCATGGTTCGATATACATGAGACGCCAGCAAAAGGATGGGTCAATATATCAAGAAAATGCCAAACCAAAGCCCCAGTAAACAAGGGAAAAATAATTACCATTTTAGATGCTGGTTCCGAGGATGGATGGGTTCCAAATTGTTTACGGTTGTCCTCCAAAAATATTAAACATTCATCTTTGAACTACCATGACGACACCACAGAAGAACTTTTTGAAACTTGGTTTATAAATAGCCTTTTGCCCAATGTGCCTAAGGAAAGCGTAATTGTAATGGACAATGCTAGTTATCATAACCGCCAAAAAATAAAGTTCTCTGGAAATCAGAGCTATATGTTAAAAAACGATATATACTTCGAAAATACATATAAAAAATGTGATCTAGAAATATTAAAGACATTTAATATTAAAAAAGCATATGGATGTGGTACCATCGCTGCCGATATAGGACATACTGTTTTTCGCCTTCCCTCATATTACTGTATTGTTAATCCAATTGAGCATATGTGGTATCAGGTAAAATCCAATGTTAGAGCAGAAAACATTTATCTGACTCTAAGTGTAAGTGCTACAACGTTAATTAGGAAGGTTGCAGATAGTATTCCCAAAGAAAGTTGGATAAATTCGATTAACTATGTTATTAAAATAGAAGATTCCTATGTACCATTTACTAATAATATAGAACCACTTATTAAATGTAGATTAAAGTGACAGTGAGAAGGAAACCGAAATAAATGTATAATGAAATTTAAGTTATAATTTTTATTGTACGATTAGATAAATTTATTTACTTATTTATTTGTATTGTACTAATAAATTCAAAATACACAAACCAATAAACAATGTTTTAGTCATACATAATAATAATAATAATTTAACAATATTTAATTTTTTCCAAAATTATTCAGAAATTAAACCACTCCGACTCTGGCGCCTTTGAAGAAACTGGGAATATTTTTATTGAAATCTATTGGGGCAATTAACATTTTGCCGAAAGGCAACGAAATATCTTGAACCGGACTATACGCCAGGCGCCTTGTGCTCATACCTCAAGTCCGTTTAAAGTTACTGGTAACTGGAGATACCGCTCAAGAGTTCGACAATGCTACCTCATACATGTTATATTAGCAATAAATCTCACCTGCCGGTCGAGTGTCGCTATGCATACTTTTCTAAAAATGCACTGCTAGACCAGTTGTATGCTGTTTAGCGTTATCTCTCTGAAATGTGAAATTTGGATAGACATACATACATATCAGATTGAACTTAGATATTGCAGTTATATATTTAACCCTTTGACTACCAATGGGTCAATGCATCCCAGGGAAAAGATATTTAGGCACTGATGGGACAAAGATCCATTCAAACTGCGGTTCTCTTCGCCCCAGTGGTAGTTTGAAGTATATTTAATGACGTAAAATCAGCTGTTGTAATGTAAATTCAGCATTATTGTGTTATCATTTGACATTTTAGTTGTCAGATTCCAGTACGTTGAACCAGTTATGCATTTTTTTTTACAAAATAAGTGTTTTTTCGGTAATTTTTTATTTTATTATAATATGTTTATTTCTTAAATAAGGTAAAGTTTTTGTGTTTTACAATAAACTGTATACTTGTATCATAAATTGACTAAGGTAAGTACAAATTTTGTTATATTAGAGTTTTTGGGATATAATGTCTCAGTGGTATTTTTACTGAGACTTTATATCTAATTGGTAATAAAACAAATTTCAGTACAATGTTATGTATGTTATGTATTATTTTGGATGAGTAGAAGAGCAAGGACTGACCATAAAATTTTGGAAGCGCTAGAAGTGTTGACCGATGAAGAAGATTCGGATTTTTTATCAACAACAGAATCGAAATATGTGCCATCCAATAACGAGATAAATTAAAGTTCAAATGCAGAAAGTAATGTTGATGCTGTCGAAAATGAAGAACGAGGTAAAGATTCTGAACCGACAAATGTGAAACAAAATACGTCAATTAGAAATCCAATTATTTGGGGAAAGCTTTCTGAAGATTTTATTCAAAAACATTCGATTCCTGAGCATTCTAAATTATAAGTACGAATACCATTCAATGAATCGCAATGGGAGGGGTAGATTTGGCAGATCACAGAGTTCAGGTCTGTTATGGCAACAGCTATAAAGGCCCATATTTTACATCAAGAGGTGGTAAAAAAGGGAAAAATTCCCGTGAATATGACAGAACAGCTTCTCCTGACTGAACGTCAGAGTGCTAAAATTAAGTTTAGTATATCAAGCGGTCCTCGATGAAAGAGGGCCAAACTTCTACTAAACATTGGAGATCATATGCCAGTCCCAACATCTGACCGGCGAAGATGCACGAAATGTGCCCTGGAAAAAAAAGATAAGAGGACCAAGTACATATACAACATATGTTCAGCATGTATATATTCCGTTGTATACAAATTGCTTTACTCCATGTCATAGTTAATTGAAATACGTATGACAAATATGCTATGGTGTAACGTAATTAGTGTAATTAACTATTTTATCTTGAGTATTGTTTTCCTTGAAAATAAATGACATTTTTTATCTCTATGTTATATTTTGTATTAGAGACTTCTGATATTCATCAATGGGACATATACGACTTATATATTTCCAGCTTTTCCTAAGTTTCACGGGGTGATAGATTTTTTCTGTATTTTTTTCAGGTACATCTGGAGCTTGATTAATTAAACAAATTTGTCTGTTTTCATATTTGAGTCAAAAACATGTTTAGTAGTCAAAGTGTTAAACGCCAACTGATAATTTAGGGGTGACATGCTTCTCAAAGAATATAGCTCACCATACTAAAGGTACTGGGATGATAGCTGTATGGCGTTCTAATGAAAAAGTTAAATTTCCTCTTTCGTCCCGAAAAAAAATTACCCTTCTAAGTCCATCAAGACCACCAATTCTTTTTGCAAGTACTCGGTAAAATTCCTTCTGTCGAACATCAAAACATACACGTATTAAATAAATGCTGTTTCGGTTTTGCGACGCAATGCCATCTGGCGCCAAAAAAGGAACGATTTTTTTCATTGACACAACAGTTCGATTCTAATAGTTTTGATTGATTACCCGGTCGGCTCTTGGTGACACATAGTAATAATGATAATGACTAAAACACTTTTCGCACCTTGTGAAACAAATACTAAGTGTTTTAATCATTATTATAGTTCGATGTCTACGCGAACAGTTTACGCGACTTGTTTTGCAGTGGGCTGTAAGAAGTAGCACCCAATATGGATGATAAGCACGTATTCCCATCGCAAGTAAATGTTGATTTTAGATATCCTCAAAACAGTCTTATATGGAGCCGTAAAAAAGCATTAGGCACTTGTCCCATAATTTCATGTCAATGTCTTAAAGGAAAAAGTAAAGATGTCATCGTTAGCTTCCTTGGATACGGCCAGAACGTCTGAAACTTTATACTCTTGCTTAATTCTGATTCTTAAACATCTTGTTCATGTCTGCATAACGATAGAAGCAACAATGTCCAATCGTCTCCCTATTTCATAAAAATTTAAACCTATTTGTTTCATACCAGTAGCTAGTTCCCTTTCAAATTCAAATAATTGAGTAAAGCAACATAGCACATGAAGTCGTGGTACTTTTACTAAAGCTACAAGAAAATTGCTTAGCTTAATAGCATTAAAAATACCTTACAACATGATAAAAACACCATTTGTTATCCTTTACCAACCTGAACAACCAAAAAATGTATCGGTTACTGTGCCTTTCACAATTGATTCCTGGATGTTTAACTTTCTTGTTCCCCAGTATATATTGAAAGAAAGGATTAAGACATGCCTAAATTTCCACTGTAATCGAAAATGGCATGTAAACTGTTTCAGCACACAGTGTCTTTTTTAGAAATAAATCTTTGAAAAAAGCTTTGAAAAATTTTGAAGAAAGCACTGTATGCCGAAGCAATTGTCATATCATTTTCAAATATAGTGGAAATTTAGACATAAGTCTTAGTTAAACCTCAGTTAAATATACTTATATTGAATGAGTTAATATTCCTTTTAAAAAATAGTCGAATTTATTGACCAATTATAAAAATCTTAGTTACTTTTTTCCTAGTGTTTATTTAAAATCTTTTAACATTTAATGTTTTATATTTCCATTTTATAATATGCATTTGCAAATATATGCATTTTATTAAAATATTTTAATGCATAAGATAGGGCAGTTGGTACATATTTGCTAATCAAGCATGTGCTCTCAAATTTCATTCCTACTTTTATTTTTAGTTTCAAAGGTCCACTATTAACATAGGTTGACTTTTTAGTGCTTCCAAAATTTAAATTCAAATAAAACAACAATCAAATTAGATGCTTTGAAACTATTTATTTTACGTGAAGTAACATTCAATGGCATTAATGTCTGAAAACAATTTTGGACAATTATCCGTGGCGGCTACTTCTGGTAAAGCGCATTCTGTCAATCCAATTTCCGATCAATTTTTCAAGTAATTGTGGTCTTATGTCCGCAACTGTCCCAGTTGTGTTGGCTTCCAAAGCGTCAATAGTTGCTACCACAAGGAAAATAATCTAAAGGCCTTAAATGGTATGACATTGCTGGCCAATTAACAGGTCCGTTCCTCCAAATATTTTTCTCACCGAATTATTCCTTCAATAAATCGTTCATTGCGTTGGCTGCATGACATGCGAAGCTGTCCTGTTAGAACTACATCTCCTCCAGATCAATACTATTCAAATATGGATATCGAGCAGCATGAAATGCGTTCGGAATTTGTCGATAATTCGGCGGATACATCACTAAGCGCTCTATTAGTCTCGCGCACAGAAGACTAATTTCAGTAAAAAATTTCGACAATCTGCAAGCGTTGCTCTGATGTTAAATGTTTCGTAATGATTTGCCAGATTATTGAAGCGCAGATTTACAGACTTGCGCGCAAATTCACAGTTTGTTTGACAGCGATCCCTATCGGAAGATCGGACATGCTAAAAAATCACCCCTTATAAATATTTTAGTTATTTAAGTATATCTTTGTATATTAATTGACACATTTAATAAGCTTTCACAATCAGAAATTTTAAGATGCTTCTTAATGCCATTAAACATGACAGTATATTTCGTACGTCGTACATCGGCACTGTGATATTTGGACTGATTTATATCTCAATACTATTTCTAAATGTATTTTTATATATTTCGCAGTAGTAGGCAGAATGCTGTTGAAAAATATAATCGTAATTATTCCAGATAACTGAGCTAGCCATTTATAAAAGCTTTTTTTATAGTGGCAGCTTTAATAATCGACGGCCAGTGACCTGGCCGGTAATTTAACGCCTTTTTTTCTATATATGTGGATTTTATGCAGGGCGGCCGTCCGATGCATCGATTTCCGCATGAAACTACAATGACAAAGTCGACCCAGGGGAACACCGTTCTCGCTAAAGCCAATTAACTCGAAGTACGAATTATTGCCGGTATCTGTGACACGAGGGCATGTTAAGAGAGGCGCGATAATGCAGGTATTATCCGGAAAACAAGAAATAAAGCGGTGGGCGAAAAAGTGACATATATCTGCAACATTGTTCCTTTTATTAAAGATAATTTAATAAAAATATGCGAGAACGTTTTATAGATTAGATCTCTCTGAGATAGAGAAAACCGATTTTGAATTCGACGAGAGATATAAATTTAATGTATCAAATAGTCTGCCATAACTACACTAGTATCACGCTACCATTTTGTTTTGGTATCATTTATATTTCGTGATATTTGTGACAGTTTGGGTCTGTTAAGTGGTGCAGATGTGCAAGTTTCATTATGGAATAAATACACAATAAAAGAACTAAAATTGTTGAAAATTTACATTTAAAAAATGTTTATTTATTGTAATTTTACGTGAATTTAGTGGATAATATCCTAATCGACCGGCGCCTTATTCAATCACTTAAAAAAAATCGAAACAGTCGAAGATAGACTCCAGTGAGAGATGCGACAAGTGTAAAGTGCTAAAAATATTGCTTGTGTGGAGCGACGTATTGAGGAGTCTCCACCAACGTAGATTCGAATCCTGGGGGATTCGAATTTGCACTTTACTTTGCACTTTACACGCACTTTACAGAGAATTTTGAGAGTTTACGAAGAAATTTGTATAGGTTTACCTCAGTGGCAGCTCGTGGGTTTTTAAAGTAGGAGGGCGTAGAAGAAAATTATACTGCTGAAGATTTTTTTTTGCTTTCCCCTTCTTCCTTTTTCCTTTTCGTGCTATTGAAACCCTATGCAGGAATTGAACCAGAAAATCATTAAAATTTTGTATTGTTACTACTTACAAGGACATTGGAGGATGAGTTGTTGCTTGTTCGAAAATTCGAAAAAGTTCGAAAAAAAAAATGAGTCATTATTAACTATTTTAAATCATACACCTTCATGTTTGCAATTAAAAAGTTGATTATTTTCATTTAAAAAGTACTACTCAGTGTATACACATATAGCAAATCCCAAATCAAACCAGGTATTTGCGAGGCGAACGAAATACGCGACTCAAGACATACTAAATGCTCCTTAAAATGATAATTCTTATCCATAGCTATTCTATTGGTAATATACCAACTTTGCAATGTTTTTCTCGGCAACCATTATGTTTTTTCACCATTGATGTGACGTTTTTCTTAAGTTCAAATTTTAAAATTCAGCACAATTGAATATCTTCTGATTTCGAATAAATCTTATTCAATTATTTAAAACTGAGTTTTGTTTTCTTATTTTATTATTATTATATTTTTAATTTTTTCTTTATTTATTAGCTTTGGTTGGAAGTTTACTTCGAACCAAAGTTGTGGAAGTAGGAAGAAGAAAACCTAAAACTGTCTTGTCAGGATAATGTGTCTGTCCACAAGTTTTGTATTGTTCGGCACAAATTCAACAAAATCTAGCTTAAAATTAGAGGATAGCCATCATTTTATCCTGATTAAGTTCCATCGGATAATTACGTTTTTATGATACTCAAAACAATTGAAGAGAGAGGATAAATGCATGAGCAATAAAATAGTAACTGCTAGAATCTGTATGTTGATGGTGTATAATCTTGATTTGTAAATGTAAATCGGGAAAATCTGGATAATAGATGTTCATGCTCATCTTTTAATTCAGCAATTTTAACCATATTTGCATGACGAACTTGGTCCATTCGTTCATGAAAGATTCCTCGACATATTATTCGATTAAACTTTTATAGAGGAATAAACGAAAATGAACCAATGCTCCGGCAGGCACGCAGACGGATCAAAACAAACTTCATTATTCTAGATAACAAAAGAAATCTAATAAACACGTTAAAACCGGATCGAAAATTAGTAACGTGATGATTAAAATGCTGTTTGCCAACTTCCAGTTTGTTTGACCTCGCTAATTGGTTTTCGACCGCGACATTCAATAACTTTTTTTCCTTTCCCTTTAGTATATGTTTTGCCGTAGAAAATATCAGAAAAAAAACATGGTTTTGATTGTTCAGATCAGCATCGTCCTACTTTATTATTTAAATTGAATCAGTGGATTAAAAAAAATTAAATTGCATGTGAAATGGGGAAAGAAATTATTAGTGCTTAGTTAGTATGTCTGAATTGAAACACTAATTATATGGCAAAATGTTTTCTTCAGCTATTTTCGATAAAAATGTTACGCATTTTACGACAATAACCAAAACGTAAAGTAGTTTTAATACTTCTCGCGTTTTACATACGGATGCAATCATTAGTTCGTCATGTTGGCATAATTATCCTTGATCTCTGAAAAATGTTTCATATCATTTGACTTGTGAAGTTCGAAATTATAGTGTATATTAAAGTGGATTATTTATTGTTTGAACTGATGCATTAAAATTCGGGATGTTGTAGATATTCGTTTCCGAATGTTGTTCAGGTTGCGGGTGTTCATGCGGCTATTGCAAGTCGCGACGAGAAATTGTGGGCGGAGCCAGCGAGTGACATTTCGCTGATTAACCAATAGTAATCTTGATTTTGGTCACTCGCTGCACTCGCAAATGTCAAAAGCTAACACGTTTGTTTTTTTAGCATTTTTGATTGTAAATCAGTCACAATGTGTTTAGATGCGCTTATCATATGGGCGTTTTTTTCTTTATTCCACCTCGTACATTATTGTTTCAGTGTTTCGCTCTGGGTAATCTATTCAACAAGTGATTCTACAATGCCACCACCGATGCAAAGTTTGATTTAGACTTATTTTAAACCAGATGAGTATGAAGGAGATAAATCTCAGTGTCAAATGTGCAACAAAACATACTCTCGCAAGGGCCATACAACCACGTCTTTAAAGAATCATTTAAAATGGAATGGAAAATGGACACTCGGAACAGTTTAGTCTGTTTCAAAGATCGGATAACGAAAAATAATTGCAGAAAAAAAAGATGATTCAGGTAAATTTTAATTTATTCATTTCGTTTTATAAATTTGGTTTAACTCGTGTGGCAAGTTAGCTTTACCCCAGGAAAGATACGGTCGGTAATAGGTATGACCCGGACATAATTAAGTATGGTATGTTTCTTTTAAAAATTGGTTCTGGAAATTCTCTTCTAAAAATTAATTCAAATTAAAGATGAGCTTTTACCGCAACTAAGACCATCCAAGTCAACTAATGAAGAAAACGTTATTAAAATCAAGAATGTTGTACTGAATAATCGCCGATAGGGATGTGACATTGACTGAAAAAATTACTTTTCTTCGCTACTTATAAAAACCATTTTTAAAAAATCGATTTTTGAAAATAATCGATTCTTCGGAAAATCGATTTTTTTAGAAAATCGGGAGGGGTCTTAAGACGAACGAATATGGGTATCTATAATTGGGTTGGATATCTATCTATGATAACTTTTTCCCAGGACAAAGAAGTACTCACAGGTTACTAGGAAATAATCCCCATCAGCATCAGCCGTCATGTTTAATAAACGTTAGTTTAAAGGAACAGACGACATAGAAATTATATTAATACTTTATTACATTAATATTATAAAAATAAGCGAAAACGAAATAAACAAAAAAAAACATCTGTTCCCAAAACTAAAAGTAAAATTTGGCAAAACAATCTTCTGTTTTCAAAATTGAAACAATAAAACATCTAAAAATAATTATTGTCATAAATCTTCCGTAAGAGAGTTTAAAAATAAAAAGTTTGGTAATCTCTTCCCTAAGATACAATTTCGAGTTTTCCTAAAAATATTCCCTGCTTTGGAATATCCCCTACCTTTCTGCTGGCACAGAAGAGGCCATCACCGGGAGGTGCTTTAGAGCTAACTTGGATAGCTTAGGAAAAGCTCCAACGTAGTTCTTCCATACAGCGAGAGAATCTGCTTTAAGACTCGATAACGGAGCCGCAATATAAAGGTCTAATTCTGTATTTTCGGTCCTTGACGTGCTAGCTGCTATTATTTTTTCATGGTGAACCTACCATATATCTTGCTCGTTGACAGCCATTGATGATTAAGGAGATCGTTCAGAACTGGCCGCATGAGCTGGCAGAACTGGAGCATCATTGTTTTCGGTGTTTAAACATTTGTATATATAATTGATTGTTTTCGACAAGGCTAACGCCTCATCCAAATGGATCTTTTTGAATCTAGGCTCGAAAAACGTTCAAAGCGAGAAAAGGTGCACTATTTGGTTGTTGTCGAATCTTTTGCTTAATTCTGTTTGCAAATAATTTTTTAATTAATTTGCCAAATCGCCCGTTGGCGTTATTGTGTCTAACAAAGTTCTCAAACATTTGATAATTAGTATTGCTTTACTAGCAGTAACATATTTGTTCGCACTTATTTTCTCGGTGACTTTTAAAAAATTTCAACAAACAATAAATTTCAACAAAAAAAAATTCAAAAAATACAACAATTTCGTTACCTTGAAGCATTTGGGGTGCATTTGCTCAGGAACAATTATCAGTAGTAGTAATAGACAGATGGTCATGAAGTTTTGACACATGACGGTTGAAGGTTGGCACAATCGACCACTGGTAAGGATTTTTCGTAAGTGACTTCATCTATATGTCAAACCGGGGACTTATTAACCGATGTATTACGCACCAATATCAAGGTATCTGGCAGGGAGATTCACTGGGTCCTATACTCAAATCAAGAATTTTGCTCTAGGCTACCAACTTACCACAGGCGAAGTTAAGATACTGTGCTACACAGATGATGCCATAGTATTATATGACAATGAAGATAAGCTTTAAAGACTCCTCTATTTATTCTTCACTGTCGCCGGGCAACATAATATGATAATATCAGTAGAAAATACAAAATCACTAGTTCTCAGTCATCACTAGTAAGTAAAAAACAGTAACATGCAAGAAGATCAACCAATCGAACAGGTTATGACGTTTAATTATTTGGGTATCGAAATATCGGCAAATCAAGATCGAATCTCTGAAATCAGATACCAAGTTAACAAGACCGACAGAGTATGAACGATATATGTAATTTGGTACATCAAGAAAATTCGGTTAATAATTTGGTTTTTTTCGATAATTTGAGCGTGTATTTCTATTACAAAATAAATTACCTTAATAATCGAAGTATTGGGCATCGTTAGCTATTACTTTTTTCCATTTTTCTGTCAAAGAGTCGATTCTACGCCAAAAGAACTTTTGGTTTTTTGAGACCAACCATTCATCAATCCAAATTTTCACTTCTTTGTAAGAATATAGGTGTTGTTCTGAAAAGTTTTCCAAATAGTTTTTTATACATTTTGCAATACTGTGCGCATAATGTGTTGTATAATTGTGTATTGGGCGTATACTGGCCGTTTTTCCTTCAATGTTGTTGGCATCGATCGCCAGTAATGGTTTTATCAGGTTTCAGCAATTTAAATGTATGAAATACACAGCAGTGCCTTCTTTCCATGTATATTGCGCACTGGTTATGATATTGAAAACTGCCCTAGGTCTACCCATGATTTTTTGCGCCTCTGTGATTTTTCGCCTTTCAATGTCTCTTTTCCTCAATTCATATGAAACCCATTTTTCTTCCTTCTGGATCTTTCCCAATGCATGTAGACGTCTGGAAATGGTGGATTGGGCAACATAAATTGCTTCTGCCAATTGTTTTAACGTATGAGTTGAGTTTTCATCCAATAATGCTTACAAATCTGCAAACTGTATCGGCTGTTCTGAACGCTCCTTGTCTTTTATATCAAAATCACCACTTTTGAAGTATTTAAACCATCGTTCCACGTTTTTTTTTTGGGTTAGAGCATGTTCACCATAAGTTTCAACCAACAATCGATCAATTTCAGCAACCGTTTTCTGAACTGAAATGAAATAAAGTCACTAAACTTCCCGGCAAAACGTCTTTTTCTGGTACATAATTCGATATATTCAAAGTTATGAAAAACCATGTGTTTTGTACAATGACATGTAATGACAAACTGGCTTTTGATGGCCTATATTTACTCTATAAAATGCCATAGGCGTCATTAGTCTATACCAACAAATGTATTAGCAAGGCCATCTCTAAGCAAAATCGACATTATTAAGCGAGACAGTTATTAGAAAATCAAAATCCTTGCTGAGGACAGTGAAAATTAGAAGAATCGCTGGTAACAACAAGACAAAAAAAGAAAGAGTGATATAAGACAAGAATGTCACATACAGAACATTGTCAAATGGGGACGAAAACGGACACAAGCCTAGAATGGGCATGTCGAGCGAATGGAGCGAAAAAGGCCAGGCATTTTTTTGGCATTGCTTAACCGCCCACTTCAACACTTTCATCGTAACAATTGTAAAAGGCTCTGTATGTGTAATTTCTGACTTAACATGCAAAATAATATAAAGCTTATGTCAGATGTTAATGACAGTCATGCCAACTAAAAACAAGAGTTGTATCAATACGTAAAACGCGCGGATTTTTAAAAGAAGTCACCTTACTTTTTGATCATAGTACTATATTCATTTGTTCATTCAATCGAAAGCTAATTTAGAGAAATATATTATGGATTTATGAAGTTACTAGATTCCAAAATATAGATAACAATGTTGTTTTGAGGTTTAGTTCAAGTACTTATTTACACACCGTCAAACCAATTTAGAACTCGTTAAAAAATACATATCCCTAAGTTTTTGATGCTCTACTATGCATGCAAAGTTTAATCAAACCCAGAGGGGAACAATTCTGTCAGTTTGTTAATAAGCGTTATAGTTTCGGAATATGTCAGAATGTAGATTAACCCTCGTATCATTAATCAAAAATGAAATATATATTAATAGAATATGATATTACATATCCATGTGTCTACATAATACATGCGAAATTATGGATACTTAATGGATATGAATTAATAAACAACTAGTAAGAGGAGAAGCAGGTAAGCTGCTGCCGTATATATTACAATATAATCAACAAAGAGAGAACATATAATCTAAATTTTAACGGAATTATAATGGATGTTTTAACAAGAGCTGCATGATTTGTTTTTCAAAATAAAAAAAGAAATAATTTGGGTAAATCGATAACCTTTAATAATTTATGATGCTGAGATAGAAAAGTTATGTATGAAATGTGACATACGACTGATTAGACTTTTCTACAGCCTTTCTCTTTTCCTACTCCGTTTTCAAAATTTTCGATCACTTTTGTGAAATATCTTAAGCCACAAAAAGTATGTTATCATATCCCCAAAGCGCATCTCATTGAGTGAAAACAATTTGGATAGCCTTCGGCCTAAAACCCGCATCAAACAAGGACTCATTTAGATTTATTCAGCTCTGATATTTCATGAATTTGGCCAGCTTCACATGCGATACTTTTGCTTATTGATGAAGTCTTCAAAATGAAAATGCCCCAAGCCTCAATAACATTTTTAGAGAAAACAGGTATCAATGGGTAGGTTTTCTAAGACACAGTCTGGGAGGCTATAGCACTGTAAGGAGTCGGCCAGCTTTAGTTATTGAGTAAAATGGATTTTGTAAGAGTGAATGCCTCGCAGTTTCGTTAATATATGGCGATGGAAAAGTCAATTGTTAAAAAAAATCTACGAACTGGTATTAATGTGGCATTTCAATCAATTTCATTCACTGCGCTTATATTTTGTTCTGAATAACTTTTAAAGGCTTGGTATATGTTGTGGTAAACCGGTTGCTTTAAATTTTATCAGGTTGTAAGAAGTGATCTGTGGTAAGTGGTAAATATAATTAATCTAAGTTTTTAACTACAGTTTAATGTAGGCTCCGAACTACGATCATCAGCCAGTTAGTAGCCCCAATGAGCTTCAACACTGATTTGTTATACTAAACATTCAGTAGTGTTCCCACTTGGCACTCGCCAGCGGGAAAAAAATGTTTTGGTTTCTTAGTTTCGTGGTTAGTTTCTTGGTTTCAAAAGTGGTGTTTCTAACCGCAAATAGTTATCTGAGTGCTCAAATTAGCCTTTCTATATAATAGAGGTAAGGCATGCTGGTTTTTTCCATCGTATTAGATATGCCAGATATTATTAGGCACCTAACCTTAGGCAGATAACTAACGATAGCTAAAGGTAAACTCAAATAAATATCATAAGACCTAGCATTACGGTTGTGTAACTGAGTTGTCCTATAGTACTGAGAAACACAAGAGCGGTGAGAATTGCGAAACGCAATTGAAGTGAAAAAAAAGGCGAACGAACTTATTTTCAGTCTAATATTTGAATATAAAAAATCTTTCAAATTTGTAATTTTCTCTACATGTATTAAAATATTAATATTAATTTCACGAGAGCGACCTACAAAGGCTACTACAGGACTTATTCATAATAGCAATACAACACAATAATACAACGTTCATCGAAAAAAAAACAGTAATAGCGATAGAACCCATGTGGTGTAAGTTTCTAGTCGAAGAAAAACCAATAGAGCAAGTCATTACTTGGTAATTAACAAAGTTAATTACCTGGGCATTAAGATATCAAGCAATGGGAATATTGAGGGAGGAAGTAAAACATCACGTCAACAAAGCAAACAGAATAGCTATTTCTGAATTATATTTAGAAATTGATTTCTCTGGATATAGAAGCAAAGGTAAGAATATAGGTGTACTCATAAGTAAGGTCGTGTGTTGATACTATACATAATTGAATTTTATTTAAGAGTTAATACTCTACAATATACAAGGTGTTAGGTAAACATACGGCAAAAATGCAAGGGGTTATTCCTTGTCCTATTCTAAGAATATTTTGTTCTATGATGATTTTTAAAAAACCCCTTTGTTTCGAAGATACAGGGCGAACAAAATTTGCGACAACTATATTTGATATTTGTTGAAATCATTAATGTAAATAAAAGTAGGGTGTACGTCAATGAGTTTATCAAATATAAATTTTTTTTTTCGATCTCGATCACTAGGAACGGCTGTTTTATCTGGTAAGTGGATTTCATCGGTCGCATTTGTTTACATAGATTGAGTGACGTTTGACTGTTTGACGTGTCTTAAGTAGTGAGTGAAATCCTCTATCATAATGTATACAAACGCCGAGATGACTGACATGCACTTCATGTATGGACTTGCTGATGGCAATGCATTACAAGCTAGGCGATTGTACAGTGAACGATTTCCAGCCCGTAATATCCCTGACCGAAAAATCTTCGAAAACATTCATCGACGTCTTCGTGAAACAGGCACATTGAAACGAACTGAAGGGTCAGGAAGATCGTTGACTGTAAGAACTGTACAATTGGAACAGAATGTGCTGGACATGATAGCGGAAAAGCCTGGTAATTCTACGAGAAAAATTGCAAATACTTTGAATGTGAATCACTGGACAGTTTCGAAAATTCTTAAGGACAATTTGTTGTATCCATACCACATTCAACGCGTTCAGTTGTTGATTTTCCTCCACGTATTGCATTATGTCAATGGATATTGCAAACTTTACTTCGCATCCCTCTATTCCTGACACAAATTCTTTTCACCGATGAAGCCACTTTCGCAAGAAACGCAATAAGGAATTTTCATAATAACCATTTGTGGGCAGATGAAAATCCGCATGAGGAATGCGAAGATAGTTTTCAACATCAGTTCTCGTTGAATGTTTGGGTTAGAATTGTAGATGACTATCTAATTGGACCGGTATTTCTATCACAAATACTTACTGGCGAGGTGTATCGCAACTTTGGTTGGTCGTGATTTTTTAACAGCAACATACGGATATCGCTGGATTGGTCGAAATGGGCCACACGCATGGCCTGCTCGATCCCCGGATTTAAACCCCCTGGATTATTTCTTCTGGGGAAATCTGAAATCATTAGTTTACGCTACTCCATTGAAGAATTTGGATGATTTGCTAAATTGGATAATTGTTGGGTGTAACTCAATTAGAAACTACCCTGGTATGTTTGAAAGAGTTCGGCAGTCAATGACGAAAAGATTGAATGCTTGTATCAAGGCTGGAGGAAGTTATTTCGAACATTTATTGTAGATTGAGCAGCTTTACATGTACTTTTTGATAATAAAATGTTGTTAATGTCAAAAATTTTGTTCACCCTGTATCTTCGAAACAAAGGGGTTTCATACAACAAAATATTCTTAGAATAAGTCAAGGAATAACCCGTTTAATTTTTGCCGCATGTTTACTTAACACTCTGTATATGTTAAACGCACTATTCCATTTTTTAAAAATGAGGGTGATTTTCAAGAAAAATATTTTTGAGTCCAGTTTTGATAGCTGCTGAAAAGATGGTAAACCGACGATACAGCATCAAAAGAATATGGTAGGTGGGGAAGTAGTTTCTATCTTTGTATATGTTTCTATATTGCATTGTCAAGCTGCAGAATAACACATTGCAGGCCATGCACAGCTATGTTTAGTCTATGAAGGGAGTCACAATAATGTTTAGTACTTATGGTATGAAAATGATTTAGAACCTCATAGTGTGCATTTGCTGTAAAATGCCAACAAAATAATATTAACTCATTTCAGCGTAAAGATCTGGTTTTTGGAATGGGCAATGGTAGTTCCACTGCTTTTATTTGTTGTTTCTTCTTTTGGAGATTGACACTTTTCATTTCCAGTATCAATTTCTTGATGATGGTTTCAGATGATTACACGTTGAATTTGAATATTGTTTTCAAATGAAAGTTGATATGGGAGTTATATTCCTTCGCTTTGTACTTTGTTCAGTCGTTATAAACAACCGTTGGCTGTATTGTGGATCATAAAGTTTAAAGCTTTGTAGCTAATTTCTGGATAGTTTGTTTCAGATCACCTTCAATTCAGCCCACAACAAATCCTTAATAAATTCAACATGTCTTCCGAATTTTATACCCTTGAAAGAAATCGCCATTTTTAAAATGTTTTAAAGGCTTTTATACGGTTTACATATAAGAATAGAGGAGCAACATCGGAGAGAAAAAAGAGCCGAAATTTAACAATAGGCACACTAAATATCAATATGTTTAACTAGTATATACGTTATGTTATATGAAATTAAAATATAATATTGTCGGAAGATGGCAATGTTTTAAATTAAAAAAAAAAACATAATATATAGGTACGCCAAATACCAAAGCCTAATCAGTAATGGCGTACACAGCATAAATAAGACCCGACATAGAAGCGAACATAGAAAATATTGGAATCAATGAAATGAAAGTATTGAAAAGCAGCACGAAATTTTTTGCATGCAAAAAAAATGAGAAATACAAACTTCCGTAACGAGTGGTTTGCATTTCTCGCTTCTTATTCTTTCTTTGAAAAATCTGACCACAACACAATTTTCACATTTGAAGTCACCCCATCAGCACTACAAACACTTCATCAGTCGCGTGGTGGCTTTTAATGAACGGAACCAATTTTTATGTAACTCAATTAGTCACGTTTTTAGTTTAACCCAATCAGTAAGGTTGTATACAACACCTGCAGCTTCTACATGGATCTTACCAGCACTTATATTTTATCGTTTGCTTTTTAAATATATGCAACTAGCCGGATTTACAAGAAAATACTGTATCGTTAAACATTTTTGCGAAATATTCTGCCTTAACCCGGATAATTAGCTCACATATTGAAGTATTCATGTTTTTTTTTGATACGCAAAGGCAATCCTTTAATAATTAATAAACAATTATTACAGTTAATAACAATTAATAACGCTTCATCAATATTCTTTTGAATGCTTTTACGAATTATTTTAGTTTTTCTGAAATTCCCATGGGACTATAATATTGTATAATTGTTTTTCATTATTGTAGAAGCAGTAGTCTTTTCCAGATTTGCAAATGTCTGCTTGTTTAACATCACTTTTTTTCACTTTTGCTTACTTCTTAATTTCACTTTTAATTCACTTTTTTTTCGTTTAATTCACTTTTTAATTTCATTAATTCTAGAATCTATTTGTTCCTAGTTCGAACCTATTCAATCCTACTGGATCAAACTAATAGGACATATTTTTATAAAACGTCATCAGCCATTTTTCCGTCAAAATTGTCATTTGTGTTTAGAATTTTTTGGCAAATCATCATGAAATCAAGAACATGGGCTTTCTTATAGCACTATATGGGATATTCTTCATAAGGACTTGCATTTTAAGACGTATAATATTCAGTTAACTCAAGAACTCAAATCAAAAAATCATTTATTGCGTAGAAATTTGAGGGATCCGGCTTTAGAGCAACTTGAAACAGATTATTTATTCATTATATTTATTCATTATTACGTCATGACAAAATCATCTTCAGAGATGAAGCTCATTTTTGGTTAAATGGCCTCGTATAGAAGCAAAATTGTCGTATTTGTAGTGAAGAAAACCCACATGCTGTTCTTGAAACTCCTTTACATCCACAAAAATAATAATTTGGCGTGGTTTATGGTCTGAAGGTGTAATTGGATCCTACTTAGTTGAAAACGAAAATGAAAATGCAGTTACTGTCAATGGAGAATGCTAAAGTTTCAACAAGATGGTGCCATATGCCATACATTTCGTGAAACAATAAATTTATTGAGAGAAAAGTTCAATCACCGTGTAATTTCACGAAATGCCGATGTTATCTGGTCGCCAAAATCATGTGATGTAACTCCATTGGACTTTTTTCTGTGGGGTTATGTAAAATCATTAATTTACACCAATAAACCATAAACACTCAATAGCCTTAAAACCAACATTATTCATGTCATTGGTGAAATAAATGATGATTTAAGTGGGAAAGTGATTAAAAATTGTTATTCCAGAATAGATTTTATAGAGGCAGTCATTTACTTGAAATTATTTTTGAACTAAAATTCCAATGAAGTAGTATATAAAACCACAAAAAATCATTTTGATAACTTATACAGTTTTGTTTTTATTCCAAAGTAAAAATATAGCTCTAATTTGACAACCCTTTACGAGTTTATACATCTGTTAAAAAAACTTAAAAACCGGCGATAGTCTATGAACATTAGAACAGAAATTATAAATTTAGAAAATTATAAAACGTCAAACATTTTCCAGTCTAAGACGATTTCTTATCACAAAGAAATTTTAAGAAATATGAGGTTGCTATAATCAAAACAAAAAGAGGTGGCGGTGTTAATCATTAAAGTTAAAGGTTGCTGTCTAGGCTGAAACTGCATAACGGCAATCGATTAATATAGAATAAATCAAACAAAAATTATTGAGAAATATGGGGAACGGGCGGTTAATAAAAATAAAAAAATAAAATAATAACAAATATGTTATAAAAATAGAAACACTATTGAAGGTTGTATAGAAAAGATGCAGGCTTATTTAGGACAACTTTTTTATAGTTTCCCTTGAAAACCTTCTCTTGTCCAATTTCCTAAATAATATCTAAAAACCGTATATTGGAAACCAATTTGAATCCTATAGGTTAAACTGAGTTTTATTCTGTTTCAGTTAAAATCATCTCGGTTCGGAAAATTTCCGGTTACGACAGCGCAAACAATACATAATAAAGTTAGTATTGTTACTGCGACGATAAAATAGAAGTTGTTTCCAAGAACTAATATAATGGTTATTTTGAGGAAGGTAAATTGTAAATAGCATGTAATAAAAATTAGTTACACTTTGCTAAAACAAAACATCAATAAAAATATTTAGATATTTTAAGTGTTAAATATATAAGTGTTAAGTGTTAAGTGCAAAAATATATTAAAATATAACTTAAAGAATTTAAGAATACATATTTAACCCTCAAGAGAAGCACGGCTTCGCGATTCAGGATCACATGGGTATGCCATATGTCTTTAATATTATATCCATATTATTAATATATTTTGATTAAATTATCTAAATTATTTTTTTTTTAATTTAAACCTCAATCAATATAGAAAAAGACTATATCTATAGAATGTTCCAAAAAATAATAGTATTCCTCATACCATCGAAAAAATCAGCAGAAATAAAAAAAAAAAGTTTAAATGAGGTGTTCTATTCAATCTATCATTTCTAGGTGAAATTAACAGATAAAAACTTTCTTCCAACAGCATTTAAAAGGGGACTTAATGTACTTCCAGATACTTATTACATAATTTAGCTTTATTTTAAAAAATATATTTATTTAGTTAGGTAAAGTTCACTGGTATGATGTTCTTCAAAATCCGATTCGGTCTCGCTTTCACTCTCTTTGTCGTCGAAAATATCAACTGTCTCATATAACGCTTCTACTTCAGACGTAAAGCGAGTACGAGAACGCGTATCCATTTTGAGTTAAATAGAAAATGAAAGAAACCGATAAATAAATGTTAAAAAAAATAAAAATCAAAGTTTTCAATAAAAATGCTATAGAAAATATAATATTTATGATTTAGTTACCACAAACTGTGTCAAGATCGAAAAAAAACACACTATTTGTGTAAAAAGGTTATTTAAATAAATTGACAAAACACTGACACAAAAACAGCACTGGGTGGCGTATACCATTGACGGTCGTTTACATTTTGTTAGTATTTACATCTTAAGATGGCTATAATGGGGAATCTGTGGAAGGGAAAGTAAAGTTTTTTACCCCAATCAAAGTCATCCCCTCAACGTGACCATTTAAAAACAAAAAACACTTTTAATTCATCCCTGGATATCCCATATCCAGTGCTTCTTTTGAGGGTTAAAAGAGCGGGAATCGATAAAAAAAATAACTATGAATAAATTTGCAAACGTTTACTTTTGCTTCTTCAACATGAAGGGTGTAAGGGAAATTATTATTGTGAATTTAATCACTAATTCATTACATCATTTGAAATAAAAAGTTTCCTTAAAACATTTATCTATGTCAGAACTTTTAAAAATTTTCTTAAAAATTAGCAACAACCTTTCGTCGTGTTTATTTCCATCAGCTGGAATCCAGTTTTTTGTTTAATTAGCCCGGTCTCCGAAGGTATTATTTGAAAATAAAATGTAATATTTTTATTTTTCGTTTAATATCAAGGTTGAAATTGCTAGTACTAATTTTTCACACATAACACGTTTCAAATACGTGATTAATTATTTTATTAAATTAGCTAGTCAAAATCGCCACCATCCCATTCCTTGTGAAAGAAGCTTCATCGGTTGATAAAATATTGAAAAGAAAATGTGAATTCCTTTGGTTTTGACCAATAAACCATTCACAATATTTTTATCTGGGTAAAAAATCAGCGGATAAGTGCGTGTACCTTTTGTACATGATAAGGGTAGAGTAAGTGGTCTTTTATTGTTCTATGTACAATCTAATGGAAAACTCCAATATGTTGCGCAATATTTCGAGTACCTCTGGTAGAATCCTCTTCAACAAAATGTAAAATTTGTTCTTCGATTTCAGAACCAATTTATCGCTGTTGCTCACGTTCTAAAAATTTTGGAACCACACTACGCGCATCTAAAAGTCTTTGAGAAACTGGGACAAATGTTTGTTGAGCTGGAAGCGACCATTCTGTGTATCGTTGCCCGTGAATACGCCTAGCCCCTTCGGAATGTTGAAGAACGTCCTCGTAAATCAGAAGCATATCGTAATACTCGTGTATAGAATACATTTTTGGTTTTAAATGGAGCTTCAGTGCACGCACTGACATACAACGAAATAATCTTTGTCGATATTTTGAAATTACATTAATTGTCACCACATCAGTTTTAGCTGGCAGGGTATAATTCTTAATTACAAAATGTTTTAATAATGTCATAAACGTAAAACTAACAAGTTTATTTGTAGTTTAGTCGTTAAGTAATAACGAATTAGTATTTGCCAAATATGCTTTTATACATTTTTGCTTAAAATGTTAAATTTTGTCATACCATTTCTAATTTCTAGTAGTGATTTAATAAATTTTGCAATTTTTTTTGCTCGGGAATCTTTAAGTTTTTGACCATTGTTGTAAAGAACTTTTGTTTCGTTTCACCTAGCAATCTTTTCAAACCTTCAAAAAACTATTATGAAGTTGATATTAACATGTTTTGGTCAAACTTTTAAGAGTTTGTCTTGTTTCGCTCAATATTTATTAAATTTTATTGATACCCACTACTGGTCTTTTTGTTTCCAAAATGGATAAAATTGAAATGAGATATAAGGTTAACATATATATATATATATATATATATATATATATATATATATATATATATATATATATATATATATATATATAGATATATATATATATATATATATATATATATATATATATATATATATATATATATATATATATATGTATATTGCTATATTTTCTTCCTTTATATCAAAAAATAAGTTTCGGATTTCATGTCATGTCATGTTTAAGATTTTAAAAAGAGATTTAATGAAGTATCCGGCATCAGATATGTCATTACAGAAAAAAAGTCATGGGAAAAGAGTATTGATTTGGTCCACAACACCATTTTTACTGGTTCGGTGTAACTTTCTACAAATTGGTAAAATGTAAAATGTATCATGAATTTGATTTTAAAAAACTATTCTAATATAGAAAGATATCCATAGCTTTAAAAATTGGACAAAAACACGTTAATGTGTGGATTTCATACCAAAATGTCGTGAAGTAAAATAAAGAAAACGGGGAAAATTGAACAGAAACTAATAAAACTGCAATTTACAACAAATGCATTTAACAGCTTCTCTACTCATTTGATCTTGTTCCTAGCGATTATTTGTTTTTCTAACATAAAGCAACAATTACGGGAAACAAATTTTCCTGTGAGACGCATTCGCTGTTAATAAATATCTCCTAGGAATGTTTTTTCCATAGGCATGGAAGCATTTCATAATTAGTACGCTAAATGTATTAATCTTTTAGGTGAATATGTTAAAGACTTAAATTATTAATTCCCATGTCTCAAAGGTTTCCTGTTTCCAAAAGCACTTGTGAATTGTTTTTGTTAGTTCCAGATGTTAGTTACATCTGGTCAAATACAATATAATAATCTTAACAAATGTTTTAATTTAGTTTTGAAATTTGTTTGCGATAGGGATGTATGCTTATAGTCATTTCTCAGTGCTTCACCTTAAATCTCACCACAATACGCGTCATTTAAAATGCTGCTGATAAATGAATGGGCTTGAAATGAAACTACGTTTGCTTTAGTGATTCGTTTAGATTTTGTTTTGGATCGTTATGATGGCCGTAGAAAGGTCAGATATTTTCGAAGTGAAAGGCGAAATTTAACTTTCGCATTAGAATGACATCGACAGGTCTTTCAAATTAAGCAGTTTTTTAATTCTTGAATAAAACACAGATAGCGCTGTAAATTTGCCTAGGTCTAATGTCATTTCAGAAGTGTAATGTATGATATATATATAAAAATGGAGTCGTACACGATACAATCACGCGTTAAAATTGTTGAATTATTTTATGAAAATGGGCGTTCAGTGTCAATTATTAATTATTAATTAATTACGATTCAGTTGATTGATCAATCCAATTGTTCAAGAAACTGGTTCCGTGAAAGATAAAAGAACAGCAATATATAGTCGTAGTGATCGTTCATAAGATTATATTAATTTGGTACGTAAAAGTGTTGCTGAAGACCCAGAAATTTCCATTAGTCGACATTTACAACAATTTGGACTCAGTGAATCCACAATATAGCGTATTTGACGGAAGGATTTAGCTCTGAATCAAAGAACAAACAAGATTTTTCTCAAAAAATTTTCTTTTCAGATGAAGCACATTTTGAAATGGTGGCTATGTTACAAAATTGCGACATTTTGGGTGAGGAAAATCCAAGATTGGTTCATGAGAAACCTTTATATCCTAAACGAGTCATTGTTTAGTGTACATTATGGCCAAGAGGTGTAATTGGGCAGTATTTCTTTCGAATACTGTTGGTGAAGATGTAACTGTGAATGGTGTTCGATATCGTGAGATGATAACTGGATTTTTTGTGGGCTGAGTTGAATAATATTGATTTGGAGGATATCCGACTCCAACAGAATAGTACTACACCTCACTCTGCTAATGAAATAATTGATTTATTGAGAGAAAAATTTCTTGGACAAGTTATTGCAAGAAACGGCGATGTTGGCCACCAAGATCATGTGATTTGACATGGTTGAAATATTTTCTTTGCGGGTACGTGAAAAGCCAGATCTATCAGGATAAAATTATTCGAGTCATTGGTGGATGAGAAAGAGTGGATGTCTGTAGAGCTGCAAGAGGTGGTCATTTGGAAATTTTGTCTTTCCTGTTAACATGTCATACCCTATGTTTCAATTATCAATAAATAGTATTTTGAAATCAATGCAAATTCAAGAATTAAAAAACTACTCAATTTGAAAGACCCTTTATTTGATAAACATTAATGGTAGAATAAAATTATAAATAACAGTGTTTTCCGAGATATTCAAAGATTTTCACTGTATTTGTGATTTTTATTTGCAAATCGATGAACATCAAATTATTTGACTAAAAACTGGTAATGGTACCCCTCTATCTCACCGAAGGCTTCTCAGAGCAATACCCATATTCAATGTATATTCTGTGCTTTTTGAATATCGGAAAATCAATATTCAATATTCTAGGCATTTAATCATTACGTCCCAGTATGTTTTGATCTAAATACTAAAACAGAAAGCTTTGAAAATTTTTATTGTGATAATCACTGTGAATTATTTATTGGGAGGTTAGTTTTTTTTAATGCTCGAATTAAGATAACCTTTCCTAACTAGAGTCACCCTCGTTTATTTCATCCCCTAAACTAAACTACCACGTGCAGTAAATCTCCGTTATATAATTGGGAAACAAACGCAGTCCTATATATTTTTAGATAGTTAGCGACCATGTAATCCTCTTTGTTCGTTGCCTTAATCCGACGTATGTGTATCTTAAGCTTCGACCGGCGATAACCAACGACCAGAGTCTACAGCTAGCGCCCCTCGTCTCTCTTATTTCACACTCGAACTAACTCGGGCCTGTCCCGAAACTTACTCGCTTGGATAGATACAACTCTGATTGGATAAATTATTTTGATATTGATTTAGTAAATGCGCTTTTAGTATTCGGTTTTGGATGGGTTAGTAAGAGCACTAAAAGATGTTATGGAGGAGGGGTTTTCTGAAAATATTTTGGTTATATTCTTCGATGGTGTATGAAGGCAAATAAATGTTGAAATCGTTCAAAAATATTGAACATATCGTTTATCAAGTTACAAAATTTGTACTGGCGAAATCTGTAAATTTATTTGAACAGCAATAGTGAATATTTATGATTATGATCCATTCTAAATGTTATCAAGACAGTCTGTGCTTGTAAGGTCCGGGACTAAAAGATAGGACACTCCAAGTTTTTGCGAATTTTTACATTATTTTAACACATGACATATAACTCTTACAAGGTCGAGAAAGAAAAAGATTACCGGAAGGTTCTCTATATTGACAGACAAACAAAAATGTGCAATCAACAAGCATTACGCTTCTATTCTAATAGCACATTGACATCTAGTCAGATAGACATAAAGCAGGTGTGATTACCAATATTAAAAAGTCATTAAAAAGATACAGCGTGTTGAAAGTAAAACTAAATTTTCAAAAAATTAAGATGATTTTAAAACGGTTAAAGATATCAGGTTCAAAATCGGTGTAGTTGGGTGACAAATCCGAATTTGGTACTAGTTTGAGCCTAGTTCCTAGAGGACGCTTGCTACCTACTTTGTGAGGAATTAAGTGGCTCGTATTTTTTTACCCTATAAAACTGGGAATATTTTGACTTCCAAAATAGAGAAGAGTCATAATTCCCAGGTAAAAAAGGTACCCTTGGTCAACATCGATATGAACTTGTCGATGACTGAAAAATCTGCAATATCTGATATTTGCAATCGTTTTTAAATTATCTCAATTTTTCAAAAATTTAGTTTGACTTTTAACACCCTGCATCTTTTTAATAACTAACATTTGCCAACGCATTTATTGACTAAATCCTCTTATTTTGATCTCTACCATCACTGGATAAGTTATGGGATACCCTGTATAGATATGGAAATATCTTTTTAAATAAATTATTTTTTGTGTAGTTCTTTAGCAGCTTAGCAATTATTTATAGAATAATTGAATAGTTCGGTAATAAGAAATACACGTAAAATTAAAGAAATGCAAAATACATGCATTTTTTACTAGAAGTCTGAAAATTCTTAGAAAACGAATGCTTTTCTGTTCATTTTCAGTATTTATATGGACTTTTGATTAGTGTTTCATTTGTTAGTAAAGAGAGTGGCTGAACGATATACCGCCGATAGGCCGTACAAGAAGCAATAATCTTTTTAAGACAATTTTCTTCGACTAGAACGTTTACGGGACCGCAATATTACAGCATCGCAAATTACAGCATTAGCAAATCGGTTACATATCACCCATCAAGTGGTATTTAGTAACCAAACCATCAAAAATCGACTCCATGAGGCCAGACTTCATGCTCAAAGATCTGCGAGAATGCCTGTGTTATCCAAAAGAAATCGGGTAAATAGACTTCAGAGGGCTGGCTGAAGAACACGCAAACTAGCGTTGACAGTACTAGGCACCAATTGTGTTCTTTGATGAGTCTAGATTTGGACGTGCTCCAGACACACGTAGAACAACAGTGTCAAGATGATCTGAAAACGTAGAATGCTTGGCAATAAATCAAAAAGTTCACTGACAGCATGGTGAAAGTAAAGTGGTTTAGGGTGGTATTATCATTGGTGAAGAAACTGACCTCCTTTTGGAAATTAAATTTAGTCAGTTGTGATACCAATTGCACCACGAGTTGTTCCCTAATTTTGGCTGTTGGATAATAATGCGCGTCCTAATAAGGCTAGGGGTTGTACGCGCATATTCCAATAAAAGAACAAACTAAATAAAAAGAACAATTTTTAATAAAACTAATAAGCAACATTTCCTCTATGGATCTGTATACATGCCTGTAGGCGATTTCGCATTCTGTCGATTAAAGGATCAATTTGGTCTGTAGAATTCTTCTTCAGCAGCATCTTTTAGCCCACGCAGGGTAAGAGGAGGGCTGTTTCGTTTCTTAATGCGTTTTTTCAGAATGTCTCCTTCATGTTCGATGACATTCATATTAGAGGAATGTGTTAGCCACCCTAACATGGTTATTCCTCTTCGAGAACATTTTGTACCGCTCCTGTTCTATTAATCCGTCGCCCACTGCGCCTCAGAACAGACGCACAACAGGATTTTAAAGTTCCTTAAAAGTTTCCTTCGATATATCCTCCTTCTAGTCTCTAGGATCAGTAAAGGTGTCAGCGTATCCCTCATATTATCACCCCAAAGCATCACGCTTCAACCTTCAAATGGGATACGTGGTTGAGCTGTTTCTAGTTGGGTTTGTAGACCAGGGGATCTCCAAACTAATGTTCTTCGTGAATCAGAAACCAAGCCAATTCTCGTTTTATCGAAGAACATCACCTTATTCCATTTAGGACTATGATCCACCATTTCTCGAGCCCATTGAAATCTTATATTTTTTTTATTGAAGAGTTAGGTTGGGAACACGTAAAGGTCGTCTACGATGCAAATTTACCGCTTTCAATCTGGGCATTATTGTTTGTCGTGAAACATTGACTCCTTCAAGCTTAACAAACCCCCTTGATATATTAGTTGTAGATTCCAGACGATTTCTTCGAAATATCATTAATATCTTTCGGTCTTATGCAGCTGTTGTACATAGTTTTCTATCACTTCTGGGCGATTCTTTACGTCATTTACCTCTTGGAATATTTTTATGAATTTTCGATACAGCACTTTGGGAAACAATTTGCACGATATCACTTTAATTAAAGCCCTGTTGTAACAAAGCAATTACTCTTGATCTGTTAGGTATTTTTAAACGGATTGATTGAAAATTGAAAAAAAAAACTAGAATATGTGTAAATACCAATATTAATGGAATGTGCAAAAATCGAAACACATGTGTTATCAGCAAAACAATGTTTTTGTTATTTTTTATTTAAAAGGGTATTTTGTTTTATTATTTAAAAGGGTATAAAATAAATATCGATCACAATTTTTAAAGTACCATAGGCGTAGATATCCGATTTATATATATTCCAAACTCTTGGACGTATGTGTAGCTGTCCCCTATATTATTTTGATATATACATATCAAAATAATGCAAAAATCTTCAGAACTATATAAGCAAACCAATATTTCATAAATATTGTATTGCTTGTCTTATTGTATTGCTTTTTTGAATAATATTAATGCTGATATCCATTAATAATTCCGTTGGTGTGATACATACATCAAAATATCTCTAAATTACAATTCGAATTCAATACAAAATCGATTTATTATATCGAAACCACAAAGATTAATGCCCTCAACTGCTTGTTTTTTTTTGGTCGCTAACCTTGAAAAGCCTTTATCATTATTATAACTAACAGTACGATTTGAGCAAAGGTCCGTCTTAATAAAGATGTAATGAAGCGTGAATTAGTCAATGGTGCGTGACAACTGCTTAAATGTTAATGGTAACGCTTTATCATGTTCTAGGAAGGTTTTGGGAGGATTGAGATTATTGAGCATCCCTTTTGATATATACGTTACATTTGTAAAGGTCGGTTAACTAAAATTTGTTGTTCAAACCAATTTTACAAGCTGTTAAATATATGCTCTGACGATTATGATATTCTTGCAAAATTAATTCGGTTATATTAATTTTAATTAATTATACATCATATTAATTGTAATCAATTATACACCATATTAATGTTAATTAATTATACATCATATTAATTATAATTAATTATACATCATATTAACTATAATTAATTATACATCATATTAATTATATTTAATTATACGTTATATTAATTATATTTAATTATACGTCATATTAATTATATTCAATTATACGTCATATTAATTATAATTAATTCAGGATATTTTTGACATGACAACACTCCAAATTTGAGACTATAATATCCGTAGTACTGGGACTACAACTGTACATATGATCATTCTCGAATAACTGAATGAATTGTAATTAATTTATATCAACTGTGGACACACAACTATAGGTAACAACCCTCGACTCATGGTGGGTTATCAGGTAAAATACAGTTATGTGTGTTTAAAGATTCGAGTTTTCCAATGTTTTTATGCCTTCAAAAAAGTACGACTTGTCGAACACTGTAAAGTAGCCCTCTGTTTCGGTGACGACCTCTTCATTTTATGTGAATTGCTTTCCAGCTGGTCATTTCTTCATTTCTTCATGTTTAGAGAGAGGCAAAAGTAGGCGGGAGCCAAGTTGAGAGGATAAGGTGAAGGCGGCATCAACTGGTAGAGCAAATTGATCAATTTCGCTGTTGCAACGGAATATGCGGCAATGCACCCGCATATTCGTGGGGAAATTTGAAAATAATACAGCATAATACTTATTGTAATCATCATTTTCAAATAACAGTGGAAATGACCACTTTCCCACGAAACCCACTTCATAAATGAATCCAAATTTTATCAACAATTACGAATTGCCGCAATTCGAAGAAGTTTCTGCGGGTAACGTATATATCAAAAGGGATGCTCAATAATCTCAATCCTCCCAAAACCTTCCTAGAACAAGATAAAGCGTTACCATTAACATTTAAGCAGTTGTCACGCACAACTGACTAATTCACGCTTCATTACATCTTTATTAAAACGGACCTTTACTCAAATCGTGCTGTTAGTTACAATAATGATAAAGGCTTTTCAATGTTAGCGACCAAAAAAAACAAGCAGTTGAGAACATTAATCTTTGTGGTCTCGATATAATAAATCGATTTTGTATTGAATTCGAATTGTAATTTAGAGATAAATTCATTTTGATGTATGTATTCGAAGCAATTCGAAGAAGTTTCTGCGGCAGTTCGTAATTGTTGATAAAATTAGGATTCATTTATGAAGTGGGAGTCGCGGGAAAGTGGTAATTACCAGTGTTTTTTTGAAAATGATGATTACAAAATGTATTATGCTGCATTATTTTCAAATTTCCCTACGAATATGCGGGTGCATTGCCGCATAAAATGAAGAAGTCGTCACCGAAATAGAGGGCTACTTTACAGTGTTCGACAAGTCGTGTTTTTTTGAAGGCATAAAAACATTGGAAAACCTCTGACCGAATGGTGTTATGCTAAAAGGAGACTTTGAAAAGTAAATAAATTTTTGATCAAAAAACAACATTTTATTTCGATCTTTTTTTTTTTAATTGCCTATATTACCCTTCTGTTGTTTTATAAACTAGACATACACACAAGGCTGCTAAATTTTCCTGAAATTCACAAAGAAGGAAAGTGAAGAGGTAGAGGATAGAAATAGGCGTTGCCAGAACTTTTTATTCTCTGCCATTGAAGAACTCCAAGTAGTGTTGTTCTTTTTACGATGTTATGCTATCTAATCTAAAATAACAAATAACAAACTAACTAATCTTTAAACACACATAACTGTATTTTACCTGATAACCCATCATGAGTCGAGGGTTGTTACCTATAGTTGTGTATCCATAGTTGATATAAATTAACTACAATTCATTCAGTTATTCGAGAATGATCAGAATGTCATATGTACTGTTCCCAGTACTACGGATATTATAGTCTCAAATTTGGATTGTTGTCATGTCAAAAATATCCTGATGAAATAATTAATTATAATTAATATAACGTATAATTAAATATAACTAATATGACGTATACTTAAATATAATTAATATGATGTATAATTAATTATAGTTAATATGATGTATAATTAATTACAATTAATATGATGTGTAATTAATTATAATTAATATAACCGAATTAATTTTGAAAGAATATCATAATCGTCAGAGCATAAATTTAACAGCTTGTAAAATTGTTTTGAACAACAAATTTTAGTTAAGCGACCTTTACAAATGTAACGTATATATCAAAAGCGATGCTCAATAATCTCAATCCTCCCAAAACCTTCCTAGAACATGATAAAGCGTTACCATTAATATTTAAGCAGTTGTCACGCACAACTGACTAATTCACGCTTCATTACATCTTTATTAAGACGGACCTTTGCTCAAATCGTGCTGTTAGTTACAATAATGATAAAGGCCTTTCAATGTTAGCGACCAAAAAAGAAACAAGCAGTTGAGGACATTAATCTTTGTGGTCTCGATATAATAAATCGATTTTGTATTGAATTCGAATTGTAATTTAGAGATAAATTCATTTTGATGTATGAATCAGACCAACGGAATTATTAATGGAAATCAGCATTAATATTATTCAAAAAAGCAATACAATAAGGCAAGCAAGATAATATTTATGAAATATTGGTTTGCTTATATAGTTCTGAAGATGTTTGCATTATTTTGATATGTATATATCAAAATAATATAAGGGACAGCTACACATACGTCCAAGAGTTTGGAATATATACAAATAGGATATCTACGCCTATGGTACTCTAAAAACTGTGATCGATATTCATTTTATTATATATTTAAATTGATCAATTTCGCTGTTGCAACGGAATATGCGGCAATGCACCCGCATATTCGCGGGGAAATTTGAAAATAATGCAGCATAATACTTTTTGTAATCATCATTTTCAAAAAAACAGTGGTAATTACCACTTTCCCACGAAACCCACTTCATAAATGAATCCAAACTTTATCAACAATTACGAATTGCTGCAGAACCTTCTTCGAATTGTGTTTAATAAGTCTAAACTCGATATGAAATATGTATGTATGTATATATGTATGTATGTATGTATGTATCTATATATACATACATACATACATATTCAGCTGCCACCATCGCCTCAACAGTCTTCTTCCGGCCAGCTCATGTCAACTAGGCATGCTGATGGCGTGTTGCAATAACATACAACTCACGCCATCCTACAGTGATTACGTAAAATATCCTACCCGCTAATAATATCCTCTCCTAACCTAGGGGTTCAGTACCAGGTATATATAGGAACAGGAACCCTATAAGGGAACCCTATAAGGGTTCAGTACCAGGTATGCTCAGTAGATGGCATAGCGGATCGTGGGGAGAGATATTAATTACCGAGATCTTTCACCCGTCCTCCACTGGCTATATATATATATATATATATATATATATATATATATATATATATATATATATATATATATATATATATATATATATATATATATAATTATATATATATAATACTAGATACTCGGGTAGAATTGCGTTCTAGATTTGAAAATTCTCGACGTTTCGGCTTCCACGTTGAAGTCATTATCATGCCTACATGCCTACAAAGCAACTATTTCAATTGCGAAATAAGAAATTAAGTAGTATTGAAGCATGGTTATATACATGAGATATATATTTTGTGGGTTCATAATTTATTAGCTTGAACCAAGTCATATATCAATGTATTCAAATATATTTCTAATTGTCGATTGTGGAACATTGAATTTGCAGAAGTTGAACAAACTACACTATTAACATTAAATGCTTTTTTATAATGGTTCTGGTCCATATAACGTGCTATATGGATAAGAGAAAATTTTCTAGTATGTGATTTTTTTTTATGAGATGTACCTAAGGAAACACTAATACATTTTCATTCACGTCCGAGTAAACAGACACACGTTGTGTTTCTTTTTATGAAAAGTATCCTCCGAAAAAGAAAATGTTTCCGCTGAATTTTTTATGTTTTTTGGATTAAAAGAAATTTGGAATCTTTCCAACCAGTCCTTAATTTCCGTTAATGACTTTATTTCGTTTCACCTTCTAGCCGCGCATGTCTTCGTATAGAACGGGAATCATGTCTTGGAATGCCTTGTCTCGGAATTACCATGTCTTCTGCATGTACATTAACTAATACCTTATCACATTCTGTTCCTGTTTTTGTTTGTTTTTTAACAGTTCATGCATGGAAAATTCATTTTTCTTACATGTTCCAGTCTTTATTAACAATCTTTGGTTCTTCGCTAATACTGAGCACTTGAATATTTATGTTTCGAAGTCATTTTAAAATATTTTTCAATTTATTTCTATATATTTGAACAACATTTTTAAATGCAATAACAGACACGCTCTATTTTCTCCGAAAAGCGCGTTTTAAAAAGTTTTCACGCCTACGTGTTTCATATATGTTTCAGCTGACCTCTTTATTCGCCCAATGCAGAATAGTCAATAAGTAAGTAAGGAATAGAGATGAATTATCAAAAATTGTGCTAGTTTATTATTTCTTGATGAATATTCTTAACCAAAAATGAACTAATTAATGTAACAATTAGTGCATATCAGTACTTTTATGATCTTTAGCCACATTAATAAATATTCAGGAATTTGTGTTACTCGTATTAAGATTGCGTCGACAAAGCATGAATATCCGCAAAAGGGCAGTGGGAAAGAATGTGAAATATATTGGCATTAAAACTGTCTTAGCATGTTGGTTAATCAAAAGGACAATGAAATTCATAAATATCATACATGCTCGAAATGCCAGATACGCTGATATACCTTTTGAGCTTAAGCTGTTACCAATTGACTGCTGTATACGTCGAAGTATGACCACTTGCCTCAAACAAGGTTACTGCCACTACGGCTGTTACTATTTGAGACTGATTGAGAAACTTTAGATGTGCGCTCAATAAATTATATCGACAGGTTGGATCTATTACTCATACCGATTCCTATTAATTATAGTTTGTGAAGAAATTTGATTTTCGATAAAATAACTTTAATTGGTGAGCTTACGCTGGTCAAATGTGATTGCCTATTATTGCATGTAATTAAAAAAGTATTTATTGCATCTACTCGAAGGTATAGAATACAATAATAAGAATTTTTTTTTAAAATTTCAGAAAATAAATCAGTTAAAATTATTGGAAAATATCATTAAATTTGGAGAGATCTTTCTAACTGATATAAGTGTTGTTTTTATATTTGCATTTTCTGTCGTAGGGTTATTAAAAACCATTTTTCCAATTCATTGTTAACAAAGCTAACATCAAAGGTAAGGGATCAGATAGCTAAGGGATCAGATAAGATGCATATTATTATTTGTATACGTAAATTTAAAGAAGAAGCTCGATAAATGAAAACCATTTCGACTTTTTTTTTGCAGAATTTTTCTATTTAGATGGTAATAGTCTCCTCCTAAACTCAAAACAAAACAAACAATACAAATTCATATTCAAAAACCTACCAAATATATCTTATTGAAGAATTAATTTCCGAAATGTTTATAAATGATATGACCACAAGTTTAATTTTAATATATAACATAAAAATTTTAGATTTTGAAAAATAATATAAAAAAAGAAATGATTTATATAAAAAAACCAATAATATCATTCATTTCAGAAACGATACTGATAATTTAAGTTGTGTATATAATGACATCGTTATATAATGCATTTTCATAAATAATTTTTTTGCATATAATACCATTACAAGGGAAAAATTCAAAATTGTTGAAAAAAGTTAAAATAAAAAAATAAAAAACATAAAGGTAACAAATTTGTAAAATATGTCAAATTCAAAACTCTGTCAACTAAAGATTAAACAAAAAAGGTCATATTTCATTTAAAAAATTTAGGAAATTAATTTTTGATTAAGATAAGAAAAGAGTCGTCGATATGAAAAAAAAAGTATAAATAAGGAATATTATATTTTTTTAAAAAATATTATCATAAGATTAATTATTTTGATTTTATTAAAGGTAAATTGTTGGAGGTAACTATGGGTAAAACAAAAATAAACATATTTCAGTTGGATATACACATTTTGAATTATTTATATATATATATATATATATATATATATATATATATATATATATATATATATATATATATATATATATATATATATATGTATATATATATATATATGCTGGTCAGTTAGATTCTTCAGTCGAAGCGGATAACACTTGAAAATAAGAATCTGGAGAAACGTGACTCTTCACAGAATGAACCATCCATCAATTATCTACCATGTGTGTATTAGGGTGTCGTTAATTTTTTGCGACGCCTCCAAAAAAAACCTTCCTTTTGATGAAAAAATACGGGGGAATTTTTAACAAAAATAACACGCGCCTCAAGATGTCAACGCCTCAAGACGAAGTTCAATTTTTTATAAAATCGTAGTTTTTTTTAAGTATCTCTTAAAGTATACGGATTTGAGAAAAAGATATAGAAGCAATTTTGTAGGAAATTAAATTTTCTATAAAAAGATCCTATCCATTTTCTTCATAAAATTCATATTTATGGAGATATTCCCGATAATAAATTCATTAACTCCTATATAGCTAACATTTTAAGACCCACAAACCTCATTTTTTCTGAAATATAAAAAATTTTGTTACTTTTTTTTGTAATTTGAAATAAATAATTGTAAATTCTACTTAAGTTACAAAATTTTATATATACATATATATATATATACATATATATATATATATATATATATATATATATATATATATATATATATATATATATATATATATATGCAAACTTAAAACAAAAAGAAATGCAGTAACATGTGAGTGTACACCCGGACCTAAATATAAACGTATGAAAGTGTTTCCTTTACGTGAACATCTCAAGAAAAAATCACTTATTAGAAATTTTTCTATTATCCATATAATACGTTATCTAAAACGTATTTATTTTGTATAAATTATATAACAAGAATATAGACAAATACATAGCAAGGTTGAACTGAAAAAAAATATATATCGACGGAATTTACCAGTTTCTGACGATAAAAAATCCAATTTAAAACAAATTCTTCAATCACCAATGTCGAATGCATTCTTTCAAGCTATTGTTCTCCGTTTTTAATCTCGACTAACATCAAACTGCAATGAAATAGTTTCCCATTTTCCGATACACGTCGAGTTTCCTCGAACAATGCCAAGCTTGTAACACATGTTCGCCGCAATACGCGTCAATGAGGGAAACACTTGTAGAACTTGGGCAACTTTAACCGGTACAAAACACATCGCCAATCCAAATTGGTGGATGTAAGACCGAGTGGCGCAAATTTGAGGAAAAGCGTTTTGCCATGATTACACGGCCCGCATCATTTCGTAATCACCGACCTTCAATTACGTTTCGTCGACTTGCACCAATTACTGGGCTTGTGTGCCAGATCAGGTTTTCGCTGCAGGAAATTGCAGCAGACAGTGGCGGTGCTGATGTCAAATATATTTTATTAGTTTGGTTGACAAGGGTGCATGCATACCGAATTCTATATTACAACGTATTTCTGTTTCAGTAACAGACTTATTTTATAGTAGATCTGTCTAAATTTACGGGAAAAGTTCACGAATTATTGCTCTAAATATAAAAATAGAGATCTAGAAGTTCGAAATTTGTTTTCAACACAATCTCCTAAAAGAAGTTGGTGAAGGCCCTCAAAGATTGACTATATAGAATACCGAATTTACTTAATAAATAAATTCTGGGAAATAGCTGCTGTTTTAGAAGCTTTGACAAAAACTTGCTTTCGCGTCCGCCAAGACATCAGTTGCGTGACCTATTGGTGCACGGTTTGCAACAGCTGTAAGTGATATGACAATTAATGGAAGGCAAGTTTCACTCACGCAAACACACACAACTTTCCTACATCTGTAATGGAGATAGTCCTGTAATGGAGATAATATTTGGCAATTAAAAATATATTGTGAATTAGAATAGTCAAGAACTGACCATCACTGAGATAAGTAAACCGAAAATATACGGTGATTGTTTGTGTGTTCGGACTTAAAATTCAAATATAACAATAAATAAATTAGAACTTTAAAACTATTTATTTTGTGTGCAACAACATTCAATGGCATTAATGTTTGAAAACAATTTCGGACAACTGTCCGCCGTGGGTATTAACAAACCGGATTCTGCCAATCCAATTTCCTACCACTTTTTCAAGCAATTGGGGTTTTATGCCCGCAAATGTTAACTGATTAAGTAGCACAGACCAAAGATTTTACATAACACCAAAGAAAATAACCTAAAGACGTCAAATCACATGATCTTGGTGGTCAATTAACAGATCCGTTCTTCGAAATAATTTTCTTAACGAATTGTTCACTGAATAAATCGATATGCGGTCTGTTAGTGTGAAATAAAATCAAATTTCATTTCTTCATAAACCTCATTATAGTTCCTCAGAAGTTTTCTGATTTCTTCAGTAGGAATATAAACTACAAAAGCAAAATATTATACAAAATCAAACAATACATATACAACAAAAAAAAACTCGCAATGAATAAAATAAAGTCAAACTGTTGAAAATATAAGTACATAAACAAAACAGAAAACACTCAACGCGTAGGGACAGATAGGAGTGTTTACGAAAAGATAATCTTTCAGACATTATCCTAAACAATATAATATTTTTGAATCCATAATCATCCATTTCTCTGCCGCACCCTGCACACTTGATTTCTTCCTATTCACACTTTATATCTCAGTAGCACATTATTCGTTACACAGTGAAACATTTCTGCTGGAATTTAGGTTATTTCTCCATAAATTATGAGTTTCAACTAGACTATATTTTGTGTGTATATGGGGGATGGAAGATGAATGTGGGCTATGTTCTCAAATGGCCCAACACAAAAAAAAATACATTCCCTATCTAATCAGTGTTCAACATCCCTCGATTAGGCCTCCTTCGCCTTTTTCCAACTTTCTCTGTCGTGGGAAATTTATCCAATCTATCTCATTTGGGGTTTCCTCTCTTGGTTTTGTGCTACTATGATTTCCAGTGTAAGATCGTTTTATTCCATCTTTCATCTTTCCGTTTTACAGTGTGACAGGTAAATTTCCTTTTTGGTTTCGCTATTTGTGGTGAGACGTCCTTCACTTTTGTTACGTTTTACCCTTTCTTTAAAATAGATTATATCATCAAAACGCCACGAAGAGAACGTCCCGTCTTGTTTGACTACCAATTCCGCTGAATGTGGTGATTTTAAGTATTGCTTGCCTTGTTGGAAGTTATGTACATTATTTATTGACATATACGCATATTACATATAAACAAATTGGAATACCTTCAAAAACTACGAATGTGGATATTAGAATAAAGAGAGGTTGATCTTTGCGCCAGATGTTTGGGCCATTTTTTAAACCGTTTAGTGACAGGCGATGAAAAATTGATATTTTGTGGCAATCCGGTAGCAAGACCAAATGTTTAACAAATGAAAAAGTCCCAACTATTGCTAAGCCCAATATTAAGCAAAAAAAGAATGTTGTGTATTTGACGGGATCGACTCCACATGAGTTGCTGCCACTCGATCAAACAATCACTACCGATCTGTATTGTGAGCAATTGTCGCGACTGGACTTATAAATAAAGAAAGAACGGTCTGCACTACATAAACGAAAAGCTATTGTCATTCAACACGATAATGTTCGGATATTTAGCGCTCTTAAGACAACACAAAAACTCATCGAATTAGGCTATGAAATCCTTCATCCGCCATACTCTCTCCATGTTGCCCCATTGGATTTACTGCAAGTCATAAATCAATAAAAGAAATGTGCGTCCTGCAGATTTTGAAGTAGCACCTTTTGAACTTTTGAGTTACAGATCCGGAATTGCCGTAATACTTAATGACTATCGAATATTGAACTATAATATTGAATATTGAGTATTGTATTGTGATTATTTTAATCATAACAGGTCCACCCTAATATACCTAATCTCTGATATCAGTGAATCATTCACTAAAATTTTTAGACCAGCCCTGTATGAATTTACAGACCATTTCACCTTCTATTAAGTATTTTTTCCATGCCGGTTTCACAGTTTTTCGAATTCGGTAAATCCCGCAATGGAATCATCCTTTCCTCCGTTCTACATAAATTCAGATAATGCATTTCCCTGTTTTACAGAAATATATAATTATCTAACAAATAGAAACACACAATACGAGAGAGCAAATCAAAAGCTACAAAAATGTATATAATACAAATAAACCGAATGATTTTTAACTTCAATCATTGAGTATGAAAATTTCAGAAAAAAACTTTCGAACTTAACCCTCTATATAAAAAAAGATTAATAAATATATAACATTAAAAATATTTCTTAATATATCTTCAAAGCAAATTGACAAATCCAAAATAAATTATAATTTATATATTTTCCTGCTTAAGCAAATAAAATTATATACATTTGCAAGGAAAAGGAGATGTATTAATCACAAAAGTCTACATTGTTGTAAATAAAAATTCAATCACTTTGTTGACTTCCGCAAATAAAACGTATCCCAAAAATTGTGGAGTGGAAAAATTTCCAGGTCGACGGTCAAAAGCAATTTTGGAACGAACCACAAGGAAACAATATCCGTTCGACCTTTTGACCATTTTAGGAGAAAAATCCTTATCTTTTCTTTTTATGGGCAATTTCCGCGACAATTGCCAAATGTAACAGCTTTTTTATACAGTGAAACAAAACGAATGAAACTCACAATATGTTTAAATAAATATGTGTATTTGTCTATATATAAATACTTACCTTCCTCCCACCAGAAGTGATTCAGCATCTCGAAGGACCAAGCGGAAGTAATCGATATGAGTATCATTTCCAGTAAAATGATGTACATCATCTTCAGCACCTGAAAAATGATACAATTATAATTAATAATGGTTTAGTAATTATATATATATGTGTATATATATATATATATATATATATATATATATATATATATATATATATATATATATATATATATCTATATATATATATATATATATATATACATACATATATATATATATATATATATATATATATATATATATATATATATATATATATATATATATATATATATATATATATATATATCTATATATATATATATACATACATATATATATATATATATATATATATATATATATATATATATATATATATATATATATATATATATATATATATATATATATACAGGATGTTAGGTAAACATGCGACAAAAAATAAAGGGGTTATTCCTTGACTTATTCTAAGAATATTTTGTTGTATGATGATTTTTGAAAAACCCCTTTGTTTCGAAGATACAGGGTGGACAAAATTTACGACATTAACAACATTTTATTATCAAAAAGTACATGTAAAGTTACTCAATCTACAATAAATGTTCGAAATGACTTCCTCCAGCCTTGATACAAGCATTCAATCTTCTCATCATTGCCTGCTGAACTCTTTCAAACACACCAGTGTCAATCATCCAAATTCTTCAATGGAGTACAGTAAACTAATGACTTCAGATACCCCCGAAGAAATAATCCGGGGGTTTCGCAGGCTATGCGTGTGGCCCACTTCGACCAATCCATCGATATCCGTATGTTGCTGTTAAAAAATCACGAGCAAGCAAACTGAAATGCGGTGGTGCACCATCGTGCATAAATCACATTTCATACCTTGTTGGCACTGGTACATCTTCCAGAAACTCAGGCAGCGTTGCTTCCAAAAAGTTGCGATACACCTCGCCAGTAAGATTTTGTGATAGAAATACCGGTCCAATTAGATACAATTCACAATTCACCTACAATTCCAACCCAAACATTCAACGAGAACTGATGTTGAAAACTATCTTGCGAAAGTGGCTTCATCGGTGAAAAGAATTTGTGTCAGGAATAGAGGGCTGCGAAGTAAAGTTTGCAATATCCATTGACATAATGCAATACGTGCAATGCGCAGAACTACCAGGCTCTTCCGCTATAAAGTCCAGCACATTCTGTTCCAATTGTGCCGTTCTTACAGTCAGTGATCTTCCTGACCCTTCAGTTCATTTCAATGTGCCTGTTTCACGAAGACGTCGATGTATGTTTTCGAAGATTTTTCGGTCGGGACATTACGGGCTGGAAATCGTTCACTGTACAATCGCCTAGCTTGTAATGCATTGCCATCAGCAAGTCCATACATGAAGTGCATGTCAGTCATCTCGGCGTTTGTATACATTATGATAGAGGACTTTACTCACTACTTAAGACACGTCAAACAGTCAAACGTCACTCAATCTATGTAAACAAATGCGACCGATGAAATCCACTTACTAGATAAAATAGCCGTTCCAAGTGATCGAAATCGAAAAAAAAAAATTGTACTTGATAAACTCATTGACGTACACCCTACTTTTATTTACATTAATGATTTCAACAAATATCGAATATGGTTGTCGCAAATTTTGTTCGCCCTGTATCTTCAAAACAAAGGTGTTTTTCAAAAATCATCATAGAACAAAATATTCTTAGAATAGGACAAGGAATAACCCCAAGGGACAAGGAATTGTTCAAGCTATATTGGCTTCGAAAGCGTCAATAGTTGCTGATTTATCGGCATAGACCAAAGATTTAATATAACCCCAAAGAAAATTATCTAAAGGCGTTAAATCACATTATCTTGGTGGCCAATTAACAGGTCCGTTCTTAGAAAACAAAGTGCGTGTTTGTAGTCCGTACAAAACCAAATCCGTTGCACATCATCGATGACGCTATTGAAGAACAGCAAAAACATCACTATATAAATTAAATAATAAAATAATCAAATGGAATATATTCAATAAATTTCAAATTTAGCGGCTGTATTAGTTGTCGAGTTTCACATTTTACATGTTGATATTTATTGACACGTTTGGAAGTTATCGCATATATAGATAATATATGTATATATTATAATTTGATTTTTTACCTTGAGATCGAAAACAGTTTTTTTATTTTTACCAAATTACCAGAGTGTTATAATTAACAGAGTCGCCTCTGATACACTCGTTTGAGCAACAACGAGACAGTAATGGTCCATTGTTATCCTTTGCGGCTGTTAGAGCGGATTTTATGTTAATTGTTAATAACCGAATCGAATTGCCAATATATATATATATATATATATATATATATATATATATATATATATATATATATATATATATATATATATATGTTAACCTTATATATCATTTCAATTTTCTCCATTTTGGAATGTATATGTTTAGTTTAAGTCATATAGTATATTGTTCGTATATTAGTCATATATTATACAAGAAATTTTGTTCAGCGTACCGCAGAAGCCTTCAGTTTGAGTATGTCTACTATTACTAGTATTTGACAAAAGGTCAAAAATATGAAGTTTTAAAATCGCCTAGAAAACGTAGTTCTACTAAAAGGGTGACACCATTTTTATCTTGTATGAACACTGTACGTATTCAAAACCTAATAACCGCAGAATGGACTGTTCTTAATCCACTATGTAGTTAGTACCTACGCATAAATACTCACAGTTTAAATTTCATTTTTTTGACAACATATAACTTTGAATTTCTTACAGACAATTCAAAGAGAAATAACTAATTGATGAATGCCGTATGTGCAACGTATTGAAAAAAGTAGGTTTTATATTAAAATAAAAAAAGATAATCCAAGATGAGGGTTTATGGAACATCCCAATGTTGCCTTAAAACATATAGATTTTTTGAGAGTTTATATGAAGGAAAGAAAAAAGCTTTGTACAAATTTATATTTTTAGATGAGACCTGGATTTTTCAAAATTGTACTGCAAGTCATTCATGGCAAGATAATAATAAGAAAAGTGTAAAAACTAGTAGTTGATGATAAAATGCAAAATGCAAAAAATTATGAAAAGTTTTAATTGAATATTTTTATTTTAGATACATCATACTTCATGCTGGCAGTGAAGATGGATTTATTGGGGCTGCAGAGACCATATTTTGGTCAAAAAATGAGTTTACTGATTACCATTGTGAAATGAATCAAGAAAATTTCTTGAAATGGTTTGAAAATCAATTAATAAAAAACTTAAGTGAGCTATCTTTGATTTTTGTGAATAATGCATCCTTATCATAGCATATTATTAACTAAAATACCAAACAGTTCATGAACTAAACCCGTCATTTAAGATTGGCTAACTAATAGTAATATAGCATTTTCAATCGAAATGCTTAAAACTCAGCTTTTAAGAATTGTACCCAACTACGTACCGCTAGCAAATAATTATTTTGATATATTTTTTGAGTGGATACTTTTTAGGAATAAACCAGCATGGAAATATTTAGTAAACAACAGAACGTATTCCGCTCCGAATGTTTTATGTATTCCCCCATACCACTGTATTTTACTATAATATACACTTAGGTAGAGATGGCAATACATAACAAGAGATGTGGCGTGAGGCACTTTTATTCCTGAGATATGGAAAAATATAATCAAGCCTACAGAAAATTAAATAATGAAATGGTATGACAGAGAGCATATTCTTGATCAAAAAGAAGTTGTTCATTTAACGTTGAGATTTTATAAATCTAAAACGCGGTTCTACCCGAAAACCTAGTAATTCTAATATATATATATATATATATATATATATATATATATATATATATATATATATATATATATATATATATATACCAGTTAATTTATTTACTAGTTTGATTAATTTACTAACACACCTCATATAATTATTTCACAGTCAAAAACAATGATAAAGCGGTTTCTTTATTTTGGTTGATACAAAAAAATAAATTATAATAACAAATTTATATTTGTCACATCTGGAGTGAATTTAAAAACCGGATCTGAAATACTGCAAGTGACAGTTTAAGCCTTACCAGCAATTGATACGTAAGTAAAATGCGAATTCCGTTTAAAGAAGATAGATGATGCTGTCGTTTCGGTGGCATATAAACCGAGTTATCCATTACAAGCTGTTACCAGCCAGCCAGGCCATCAGAAATGAGCTGCATTATCAATAACTAGACAGAGTAAGGCAATCTATTAAAAAGTCAGCGGCGGGCCAGAGATAAGGTGCCATTATTCATCATGATAACGTCCGACCTCGTGCAACCACCCTCTAAAAGCTTGCTATGACGTATTCCCATCAGATGAATATGATTTTAAAACAATTGCACGGGTGTATTTTATTTTACAATATTACAAATCATTTTTCGATCGATACTTAAAACATTAAAAATTAAATATAGTTGTTGGTCAAACAATGAATTAAAAAAATTGCTGTCCTTTTTCCAATAATTAACACTGACCAATCTATTACAGTTTCTTTTCTGCAAAGCATAACTTGATGTAGTGCATAATCTAATAATACGAGGGTTTTTATTTATGTATCCGGAATTGGCAACAATGGTGTTGCTAAGCACCATCTGATATAGATATCGTAAAGTTTGACATTATTGACTGTATACGTACTCAGAACGTTCTGTCATATGGAAGGCATTTGTGTTGTTTAGTGACTTAAAAATTTCATCTCAGTCAAAAAATGGAATTAACTCGTGAGAATTTTCGTGTGATGATTTTTTACGACTTTCGACTTGGATTATCTTAACAACAGTGCATCGATCAACTCATTTCGGCTTTAGGCGATGAAGCACCATCTAAATTCACTGTATATCACTGGTTTAGTGAATTCAATCGTGGCCGTCGTTCGCTCACTGACGAATTTAAAGAAGATAGTCCAAAATTGCTTATTGTGCTAGAAAAAATCGATACGGTGCAAGAACTGATATCGTCATGTGACATACCGTGAGATTGAGGCCCCCCGCACAACCATACACAAAATTTCAAATGAACATTCGTGAAAAACAGTCGTGAAAAAGATTCGTGAACGTTGGACTTAAAAACCGTGCATAATATCTACATAGGTGACGAATTTTAGATTTTTGCGTATGAGTCCAAAAGTAAATAACAGTAGACTGCATGGGTCTTTCAAAATCAGCCCAATACAAGAAAAGTTGTTCGAGCAAGAAGCAAATTGTCGCCTGTTTTTTTTTTAGATAAATGGGCATGCGACCACAGTGCCAAAATGAATTGTAGAACGGTCAATTCTGAATAGTACACTATAGCGTTTACAAATTATCGGCCGTTACAGGTAAGATCATTATGCGCGAGTCATAATTGAAAGCGCCCCGGTATCGTAAGTTCGAGATAACATCACATCTCGAGCTGAACAGACGTCTTCATGCCGTACTCTTCCGTTAGAGAGGGTTTTATGACCCGGTAATTAAAGAACCCGACCCATTAGGGACCAAGCCGTTATAAAGCCAGTCATATTAGAGCCCAACCATTACCGAATCCGGTCATTTTGGGGCCCAGTTTCTGTAGTACTCGGTCGAGGCGGGACTCGAACTATTTGGAGACCCCCGCATTCAGGACACAGAATTTCCAGTAAACGAACTCATTGGTAACTGGAGAGTCCAAAGAGATAAGGCCAGATAATATTTTTTTTTTAGATTTTTTTTATTGCGTTAATGTTATTTGATTCTTCTACTTTAAGTGCTTATTAGTCTCGCTATCACCAGATAAAAGACGTATAGATGAGAAAAAAGATGATATATAAAGAGATGTACCGTTCGATCTGATTTACTTTAGTTTGGTTTTACATATTTTGACTGATCTACTTGCATACATTTGATTCAATTTTCTATAATTACTATAATTTAAGTAGGTTTAGAATAACCTAATTTGAGATCATTCTAAATTAGACAGAAGTTCTTTTAAGATTTAAGATTAACACGTTAGAGTCTGCAATTTTTTGGCATGTCCAAGATAGTGGGTTTTAGTGGACCACACCGCTAGACCTCCTTTTGATTCTTTATTGCAATTTTATTTTTATTTTTTGTTCTGTGTGTTGTTTCCTGGAATTGGGTAGTGCTTATTAAATGTATACCAATATTATTGAGTTTTTTAAAAAAAATAGACCTTTCCCAGTTTTAGAGTTTATTAATACCAAGAATAATTCAAAAGAATTGGGTGGCACCCTATTGACATAGCGTAGTGACCTACGTCTAGATGCCTCCGGCGAACGGCTGCCGTCGCTTTAGCCAGAAATTTATTTTTTTATTAAATGGAAATATTTGGCTACAACACAAGCATTTGTTTCCAAGAAGTCTGAAGAAATAAAAAAGAACAACCAGCGACGCATGATCATTGTTCACCATGACAACGCGAGCTTTCACACATCGAACCGATCAACTCAATATTTGACCGTCGAAAATATCGTACAGACCTGATTTGGCTGGCACCCAATGATTTCTTTTTGTTACCATCCCTGAAGAATAAACTACGTGGTTAATGATTTTCGAAGCTGGAAGGAGCGGTAGATGTTCAAAATGCAGGTTTTGAAGATACCTCAATCGGAATGGAAGAAGGGCTATGAAAATTGATTCAAAAATATAAAAAAGTGTATCGATCATGGCGGACAATATTTTGAAAAACAATAAAACCATTTTCTGTGATAAACATTTGTTTTTATTTATTATTCCGGGTACGTAAATAGCAAACCTCGTAAATTAGTTAAAAATAGAGTGAAAATTAATATATGAGGTGTGTAACTAAAGTAATGAGACTGGTGGCGTAGCATTGGATCTGGCAACACTATTGGCTTCTCATTTGGAGGAGAGGTAGGTCAACATATGATGCGTCTTCAGTGCGAGTTTGAACTCCCTAAAGTCACTTGATCATCCGTAGCTATTATTTTCGTAAACCACATTTTTCTAGGCCGTTCTGAAAATGAGTGATAATATTTTCGAGCAACGGTACGCAATAATTTCTGTTTTAGACTTGGGCACAGTTCACTTTTGCAAAACTTCAACAAACGTATGGAAACAGTGTTTTGTTAAGAGCCCAACTTTTTAAGGTGATTTAAGGCATTCTCAGAAGGCCGAAACTCTATTGAAAATGAACTTCTCAAGGGCTTCAACTGCAAGAAGTGATGAAAATCGGGTGAGCGATAAAGTAATTATCGGGTGACCAGTGATCAGAATGATCGGGAAAGAGTTGAATTTAGCTGACACAACCGTTCATCAGATTATGACCGATAAATTGGGGCTGAAAAAAAACTGTGATATAATGGTTCCGAAAAACAACTTTTCGCATAGTCAAAAGAACAATAGGAGGAAAACAAGCTTTGACATTTTGAGGTGGATTGAGAATGATACACATTTTTTTGGAACGTATCATTAGTGGTAACAGTCTTGGATTTTTGAATACGACCGGGAAACGAAGCGCCGGAATGCCAGAATGAGCAAATCAAGAATACGCTAATTTGTTCTTTTGATAAGCAGCATCGTCCCCTGTAATTTGCGTTTTCAGAACACATTAGAAAAACCCGATACACGAAAAGAATTGTCACTACTAAACACGCACTGAAGACGTATTAATTGTTGGTTTACCTCCCTTCCACAGAGCCAGCAGTTCTGCCAGATCGAATGTTACGCCAGTAGTATCATTACTTTAGTTAGTCATCACGTACATTTTAAACGATGAAAGATAAATATAAAGTTTGTTTCATTATTAAGATTTCATTACAAGGTATCCCAAAAGACATTTCGTAATTAGTATAACATGTACTATTGACCTTTAATTACTAATCGACTACCATCCTTTATTTACTAATTCATATGATCAATATTAGATTACTGGATGAACTCAATTATAACTTCAATAAGGCTAATTTTAAAATCTAGTAGGTAGGTTATTAATTTCAGATAACTTAAATCTATGGTTGTCAGCGTGCTAGATTCACTAAATTATTAGAATTAGTATTACAAAAATAGTTCACATTATAGCTTTTCATTTTTTCTTTTATACTAACTACACCGATATCGTAGCGGAGGACCTCCTTAAGAATAAGCACGTGAAACTAAAGCGCTGTACAACTCTCAATTGAAGACAGGTCAGCATGTACATATATATTGTCCCATTTATCCATATGGGTTTGACTATGGTTTTATAGATCAGTAGTATGTCGCTTCAGGCAGTTGCGACAGTTTTAATTATCCAATAAAATTCGTAAAATTTTAGCCCTAGTTATTTTCGATTCATAAATATTTGAGTTTTAAGTTCAAGTTTCAGTTTCAAGTCAAATGTGTTCCCAAGTTTTTGACCTGTCCCATGTCAATTAGTTGTTGGTGTAGCGGTTAGTAATTCTTAACTTAATTAAGAGATAGTGCTGGAAACAAGGGTCAGTTCACAGTCAATTTTTTTATGTCATTTTGTTGCTACAACAGCACCTTTCAACATGCTATTGATGTTTAAACGATTTTGAGTTTGTGTCATATTTTTTTCGTGTGTAAACATGTTGAGTTTCAAGCGAAACGCGAGGGAAAACGGTCATATACTTGTGGAAACTTACGGTAACAACATTCTAATGCAAGACGCCTGTGGTCGTTGGTTTAGACCATTCAAAAGTGGTGATTTTGACTTCAAAGATAAAGAACGCCCAGTTCAATCGAAAAAAAATGGGATGCCGAATTGCTGAAGGATTGTTGAAAAAAAACGATATGCAAACTCAACAACAAATGGCAGAGAGTTTAAGTGTCGGTCCTGAACCACTTCTGATCGTCTGCATGCCATGAGAAAATCCAGAAGGTAGGAAAATGGATACCATATCAGCTGAATGACAGACATATGGAAAAGCGAAAAACGATGTGCAAAGTTTTGCTTTCTCAGCATGAAATAAAGACCTTTTTGCATCGGATCGTGACTGGAGACGAAAAATGGATATATTTCGAGAACCTAAAACGCAGAAAACCATGAGTTAACCCAGGACAAGCATCAACATCGATCGCAAGACAGACAATCGCTTTGGTAAGAAGACAATGCTGTACATTTCATAGGATCAGAAGGGTGTCGTGTACCATGAGCTTCTGAAACCAGATGAGACTACAAGACACGGAAAAGTAATTATGCAGCCCAACAACACCCCATTACACACAGCGAAAGCAGTCAGAGGCACCATTTCTGCGCTTGGCTGGGAACTCTTGCACCACCTGCCGTACGCACCAGACTTCCCTTCGGTCCCATCTGACTACCACTTGTTTTACTTTCCAGGAAACATTTTAAAAAGTATGGAGATTTCGAAAAATGGCTTGATGACTGGATCACAAATTGCCAGAGAGATGGGAAAAATATGCAGCTAGCAATGGCGCATAGTTTTAATAAACTATTTCTTCCAAATTAAATGTGATTTTTTTCAGAAAAAATATGAATTATTAAGCCCCATACTTGGTATATACGTTGCTTTCTTTCTATATGCTTTTATTCGCCACTTTTTCAAACCAAATTTGTGAAACATGCTGTTGTTGACATTTTGCTTACTACAACAAACGTAGCAGTACGGATATTATCATTAGTGGGTAAGTCAGTTGTCTAAACCCTATAATTATGGTATGGTCTAAAATATATATGGTATAATTATGGTATGGTTTTGTAAAAATGATGGAACAATGTATTTAATGTTGGATCTTGCGAATAATTATTTAGACATTTCGTTCTGTCATCCGTCAAAAACTTATAATAATACTTATTAAAATGTTCTACCTCTTACAGTTATAACTAGAAAAAATATGCCTTCAAATATTCTTACTTCGCTGTAATACGCCAAATTACCAATAAAACGTTCAAAACATGTGATGAACGTTTCAAAATATATTCTTGGCCTGTTCATTGGAATTATGGAAAGGAAATTTCAAGTATGGAAAGGAAAAAATAGTCAAAGAAAATCAGATCGAGTCAAATTATATTTCATGGTGGGGTTATTGACAATTAAGAAAACATTTCAGTGAACTTAGAACGATTAATTAATAAAAACTTGGCCACGTTTTCTCAAACAGAAAGAACTAAGCTATATATTGGTACTGTTGATAGCAAACACCCTTACAGTTGTCTCAGTTGAAAATTCATTTGTTGGAGCCTTCACTTTCCCTTAAAGCACGATGATCTTTCGTTTTTACTTTACTTCATATTTTATTATATCTGTTTCATGCAGTTTTGGGTGGAAGTTTAATAAACTTATATTTGAAGAAAACGTCTGCTGAACGTTATCGATTGTTGGTTGAAGCTTATTATTAACAAGGAGTTAATTATTAACAACATTCTTTGACAGAAAGATGGGAAAAAGTAATAGGTAATGATAGCCATTACTTTGATTATTTAGGTAATTTATTTTGTTATGAAAGTAAACGCTCAAATTTTGCGAAAAAAATCGACATTATTAACCGAAGCACCTATTACTAGTATTAGTTATGTCAACAACTTATGCACATGCCCAATGCATGAGAACACGTTTACATGTACCTTTATTATCCAGAAACATTTTTCTAAAACAAATGTTCAATAGAAACAAAACAGTAAACAATGTATTTTATAATAGTTCTTTAATCATAATACATCAACAATAATTTTATTTTAATTAGTTTATCTTGAATAATTCTAGTAGGAGATTGTATTATAAAGAAATTTATGATAATATGTCAACAACATTAAATCAAAAGTATTCAAACAACATTTTTCCCGTGCTCCACATAACATTCCCAATACTTCAGTCACCAGCATCTCCCGAGAGATGTTTGTTGGCATTTGATGGCCACTGAAGGATTGGGAATTTTTACGTGGAGTACGATAAAAAAAATCCTTGTTTTTTGAATATTTTTAATATTGTATACGAGCCCGCTGTGTCTTTTTCAAACATTAAATCATTATACATAGTGTGCAAGCATTAAAAATTGAGTTGCCGATGTTATAGAGTTGTTAAGAAAATATTCTGCGAATCAAAAGGGAACTAGGAGACCGATTTCTCTGTCACCGTTATAATATATTCTGCTGTTCATTCCTACGGGTCAAACAAAATAATTTGCGATTTTTCCTTTGTTTATAAATAAAGGATTAGTTGACTCCAACAATATAAACCATATTGTTATTTACCCTTTTCACCAGTCTTAAATTACTTATATCTATATTGTGGTCATGTTCGATTGCATGTTGGGCAACACAAGATTTTTCATTTCTCCTTTAGATTTTTCATTTCTCCTCTGGTTAAAAGTGTAAATAACAATAGGGCTTTGGATGCATATGAAAGCATTAAAATGTAGTAGCAGAAAGCAAAAAAATGTAAAAAAAAATCATGAACTGGTATAAAGACCTATTCCGTTCAGTCAATATTTTCAATTATTAATGTAAGGTACCCTTCATAGGTAGGGTTAACATATAAATGGAATATAGTTTAGTTTTAGAATTAGATAAATAAGCTCCTGATGATGCTAACATGGTTAGCGAAACGTGTGTCGAGATATTGAAAAAAGTGATTTGGTGTTTAGTGGTAAATCTCTTCGAGTTTATCCTTTATTCAGTATTACAGTAATTCCATTGCGAAATATTCAGTCGACGATTTTTGCAAAAACGTTCAAATGCGTGAAATAAGTCGCGAAATTAGAGTCATTTTAAGATATTATTTTAGGTCTGACCACTTCAAAAATAGTCGAATTGAACTTTGAAATTTTCCCTCGCTAAGCATACAGCCCTGATCTTCCTCAATCGGATTTGTTCGGGTCTATGGCTCATTTTTTTGCGTAGAAATAAAATAGATACCGAAGAAGAAATAAAAACTGGCCGCATTGAGTTTTTCGTCTCCAAAGACTCATCTTGGTACTAGAGGAATAGAGTCACGAGTTCAAAAATGGGTTTACGCCATCGAAACAACATCCTATATTTTGAGGAATATCCTCCGGGGATAAATGTTTTAAATAATGCACAAATACACGACCACAAAAACACTTTTATTATATCCTAGTATTACACCCCGATTAAAATTCTCACACAAAGAAAAATCCTGTAAAAATTAACAAAACCGTCAATCATCCACCAAATCATCCTGATTCACTCCTATATGCCTTAAAAGTAATATGCTGAAAGAGTAATGTAAAAAAACATTCAGACTTTTTAGACTGGGTCTACGATTTATTAGTATTTTCTCAAATAACTGAAAAGAAATCCTTATTTTTCTTGTTTGTTAACATTTAACAACATACATACAACATAGAAACATATACAAGTATGTTATTAAATATATTGTTTTCATAGTTGTGGATTTAACGAAAACTTTGTCTACTACTTTCCCTCTTTTATAGATACATCGATACGCGAAACAAAATGATTATTGCGGACTTTTTGCACATTCAAGCGGAAAGCTTTCGTTCGGAGAAGAGCAAACAAAATATAATAAAACGACGACGAACAAAATTTTTATTGATTCTTTCTCGAAAATGGGCTTAACATAAAGGTAGGAAATATTCAAAATTCAAAAATTCAAATAATTGATTACACAAACAAAATGTAACATAAGCATTATTATTATTTTTTTTAGTTAATTATACCGTAGTTATTGGAGAGTATATGTATAAATTAGTGTAGCATATCATCGGTGATTTGACGAACGAGTGTAATTCAATTATTTTTCGTTTTGAATTAAGCCTGTCGGTAGTACATAACATTGTACATTCTATATAAAACTTTGTTGGAGATTCTTAATAATGAAATCTATTTAATTCAATTAACTGCATAGTAAAAATGTAATATTTTATGGGGATGGGTTGAATAGTTTGACCAATGATGTAGAGGTGGCGGATGGTTATATACGAAGTGTGTAAATAAAGTAGTGGGACTGATTTTAAATATTTTTTTTATTTAATTCAAATTACAATTCCACATTGTCTGTCCATTCAGCTCCACTCTTCATGCCATTCATGCTCACTACAGCTTTTTCAATTTTCTCCAATGTTCCAAAAGGGTATCTATTATCAATCTTGAGAAAAGAAAGAAGTGAATGAGGGGGCTGCGAGCCACGGTGATGTTTTTAATTGTCAAAAACTCGTTAATTGAAATGGCAATATCGTAATGCGGCACCTAGGTGTTTTTGATGCTCAATCTCATACGAGTGAGTCTTTTTCGAAGTCTTACAAGAAATTCTCGGTAAGATGCTAATTTACAGTTTGTCCACAAATTCCTTATGGACGATCCCCTGGCTACCAAACAAACAAATCAGCATGCTTTTGATCTTTGATTTGCTCATTCTGGAGAGTTGCTCTGTCTTTTAGCCATGGCGAAATTGGAGTGAGTCATTCCTGGCTCTGGAGCTTCGTCTGCGGGTCGTATTCAAAAACCTAAGGCTTGTCACTAGTAAAAACTATTAAATGTTTTTTCTCTGTTGTTCTTTTGATCGAGAGAAGAATTTTTCGGATTGTTTGATCGACATTTACTTAAGGTAAGGATGCGTGCTTGTCGTCTTTTTCTTTCTCTAACAGCATCACAAACATGGGTCACTCAAAATAGTGCCAAGCTAGATATGAATGAAACTTGGACTAGGCCTCTCTTTGCTTTAGTGAGAGTTTAGTGAGAGTTTTATATTATGTTAAGATGGTTTATATTATGTATATTATGTTGTGATGGATATAGGGTTAGACGTTTTCGTGATGAAAGGCGAAATTTACCTTTCGTATTAGAAGGGCATTAGAAAGGTATTAGAAAATTATCGCAGATAAAATACATTTGAAGTAATACTAGTTACCACGTTATAATAACCGTGGTTGACCTACATTTTGTACCATTGATTATTCTATCATTAATAGTACGATCATGATGTACACAAAAAAATAAAAAATAATCTGAAAAATTAAATAAACCATGAAACAACTATTAATAAACCATATTTGAACAATATTTATAGATTATATACCTTGGTACTGAATAGATTTAAACATATATACTCCAATGATTTTAAAATATAATTCAAACATATTTATGTGGTATAGTGCGTTCCAAGATATATCGTTGATCGATTGGCTGCAATAAACTCTTAAAAACCCCTGCCGTAACAAAACCCGCAAAGTTGCAAAAAACGTAAACAGGACAGGGCCTAATAAAATAACAAGTAAAAAGATAAAATTAATTTTATACCTAGTCTAGTAATTTTTAAATATTTTAGATTAGTTCGCATTCTTTTCTTAAACAGTGCACTATAACTCTATAATGCTATAATTTCGATCGTATTTTTTGTTATTCCAAACGTGCTAAAAATGTTGCGTTCTTGGCAAGATAATGATCATTATGCCTCCGCAAATTGTCCAAAATGTGTATGTTTATTTATTGAATAGGGGGCTTAATGTAAATGTAGTCGCAGCAAAAACGCCTTCATTAACGAAAACTCCGTTGTCTACAGTTAAAAATATTGTGACGATGCCAATTTAAACCAAAAAAGTTCCTAGTGATTCTGGTAAAAGCAAATGTGTTGACGAAAATGACAAAGACTTAATTCGAAACAAAATTTATACTATGTATGAAGAGCAACCTGTACCTACATTGCATTCGTTGCAACATCGACTAAGGAAAGATGAAACCAACATTATTTGCTGCAGAACTAGCCTCAAGAGAATATTAACGCAAATGGGTCTTGTATATCGGACTATTAATAACAGACAAATATTAATGTAATCACAACAATTGCGACGATGGCGGTTTGACTACTTAAACTCTATAAAAAAATACAGATTAGAAAATCATCCCACTATCCACCTTAATGAAATACGGTTCGATTGCACATGAGACGCCAGCAAAAGGGTGGGTAGATACATAAAAAAAAGCGAAACCAAAGCCCCTGCGAACAAGGGAAAAATAATTACAATTTTCATGCTTGTTCCGAGGATGGATGGATTCCAAATTGTTTAAGGTTGTCCTCCAAAAATATTAAACATTCATCTTTGGACTACTATGATGATATCACAGTAGAACTATTTGAAGATTGGTTTATAAATGCCTTTTGCCCAATGTGCCTATGAAAAGCGTAGTTATAATGGACAATGCTGCTTATAACCGCTAAAAAAATTATGTTCCTAATGCAAATAACAGAAATTAGAAATTCAGAATTAATTGTTAAAAAACGATATATACTTCGAAAATACATATAAAAAATGAGATCTTCTAGAAATATTACAGATATTTCATATTAAAAAAGAATATGTATGTGATATCATTGCTGCCGATATGAGACATACGGTTTTACGCCTTCCCCCATATAACTGTATTTTTAATCCAATTGAGCATATGTGGCATCCAATGGTAAAATCCAATGTTAGAGCAAAAAACATTTCTCCCACTCTAAGTGCAGTGCTGCAACATTAATTAGGAAGCTTGTAGATAGCATCTCAAAAGAAAGTTGGATAAATTCGATTAACCATGTTATTAAAAAAGAAGATCCTATGTATCATTTACTAATAATATTGAACCACTTATTATTAATGTAGATCAAAGTGACAGTGAAAGCCAAACCGAAATAAATGTATAATTAAATTTAAGTTATAATTTTTATTGTACTAATAGATACATTTATTTATTTACTTATTTTTATTGTACTAATCAATTCAAAATACACAAACCAATAAACAATGTTCTAGTCATACATAATAATAATTATAATCATAATTTAATATTTTATTTTTCCGAAAATTATTCAGAATATTCAGAATATTTTTGTTGAGATTTATTGGGGCAATTAACATTTTGCTGAAAGGCAACGAAATATCTTGAAACGGACTATATGTGATCACTGAAAACATGGTGGCTTTCTAACTTATTTACTCTCTTGTGCCTTATCTACAGAGCCCTCATTTAATCCTGTAACCCATGTTACTAGTGATTTATTTAAATTTAGGAACTTAATTTTTTTTATGTTGAATTATTTGTCAAGATGGTATCACTTGTCACCAAAAATATTACTTAAAATTTTACCTAGATCTGTCAGCGAGATTTCTTCGCCGTATGTTTTCAATTCATTGGTTTTCGTATTTAAATTTTTTATTAGTTTCTATGCTTTGTGAACGGCAAAATATATTTTTAAATCACCTATTAGACACACGATATTTAAAAGAAATAATTTTTATTGTTTGCAATTCATCAACATTTTCCATAAAAAATCTACAAGCGCTCACATCAGGAAACACATGATTAATTGTTTTTTTAAATTTAATGTTAAAAATATTGACCACTAGTTTATTCAAGACTAGTACCGTTTTAACCAATTTTTCCGAATACGTTGAAGCATTCTAATCTGGGTGGCAACAACAAAAATGCATTCTTGTTAATACGAGCTTCTCCATAAATAAGAAGCATATCGTGATATTGGCATACAGAACACCTTTTTTTTTTAAATGGAACTTAAACAGATTTACTGACACAGACAAGGTTGCTACGTTGACGCTGGCTAATGATTCTTAATTTTATAAGTGTTTTAAAAAGTATTTATTAGTTTTTTTGTAGTGTAGTCGTTAGAAAATAATCAATTAATATTTGCCAAATATGCTTTTACACATATTTGCTTAAAATGTTAAGTTTTAACACAGCTTTTCGATTGGTGATTTAACAATTTGTTTTTGCGGAATCCCTTAGGTTTTTGACCCTTATTATAAGAAAATTGAATATTGATAATTGAAAATTGATATTGATATATATATATATATATATATATATATATATATATATATATATATATATATATATATATATATATATATATATATATATATATATATGAGGTGAGGAAAAGGATTATTGAAAATTTATAAACATATTCAAAAAAATATTTCTTGAATTTTTTTTCCTTAAATTCCATAATTTAGTTTTTTTTTATTTGATATTAACAACTGCATATACCAACAAATATACATATTCCAAACTAATATATAACATTAATATATAACATGTTAATATATAACATTAACAAAAAACAAATAAATAATAAATAATAATAATAAACGGTCAGAAATATATATATATATATATATATATATATATATATATATATATATATATATATATATATATATATATATATATATATATATATGAGGTGAGGAAAAGGATTATTGAAAATTTATAAACATATTCAAAAAAATATTTCTTGAATTTTTTTTCCATAATTTAGTTTTTTTTTTATTTGATATTAACAACTGCATATACCAACAAATATACATATTCCAAACTTCAGCACCGCTATTCTAAATGTTCAAAAATGAATATACATTGTTTATAAACAAGAAAAACCGTCAATTTTCATAAAAGTCATGTTTTTTTTCTGCTTTCCATATAATAACGCCACCGTCGGTATTCGATAAAAACATCTACACTAACCTTACCCGAAAATATATAACGTAATCCATCACCGGCTCAAGTTCAATTTAAATTTTAAAGAAATTTTCAGGAAACTTGGTCCAATAACATGGATTGTTTCAGTCACAATTTGCTACTTTTTGCAGCTATCGTCGCCCATTAATCAAACGTATCCCTGTGTCACACTTTTTAAAGGTGCTTGGGGTTGCTACGAGGAAAAACCCGGATCTCGCCGACTTTGTTGGTTTTTATACAACAAAACTTCGATAAATCCCCGAGAAAATGGAATATCGGGAGGAAATATCGACGGAAAAAAACCCAATACGCCACGCTGGCATTTCCTGCAAGATTGAAGGATAAAGTAAGTTAATTATAAAATAGAATTTTCAGTATCGATTCGAGAAATATTCTGCTCATTACATATTTAGTTCTGACTTAGCGATTAAAAGCATTAGGTGCACAAATAACCGAATTCTTGAAAGTGCTGAACTTCATAACTGCATTACATATCTACATACTTTCTTACTTATTTTGTTTATGTTTGTCATATGGACTTAATGTTCTTATAAGAGTATATGTACAAGGGCTCTCTAAAAAGTTTCCAGCTAACACAGAAACCAGTATTTTTTTGTCAAATTCAGTTTTATTTCTAAACATAGTTTCCTTGTAATACTATACACTTTACTCAGCGATACTCCCATCTCTTTAATCCATCCAAATAGTAGTTGACATCTTGTTTTGTCGAAATATTGTCAACCAACCTGGTACCACCACGTTTCGACTTTAATTTGCATAGCGTATTACCTTTCAAATTCAAGAATTTAACGACAGCTCGATATTCGATTTTCCCCATCTTTACAGAAACACTAACATCGACTGACATATATGATTGTTAAAAAACAATTGAGCATCTAAAATACCTGAAATAATATGAATTTCCAAGGTTTTCTTTCAACAGATGCGCAATAATATTACCAGAATATATTTGACGATTAAAACCATCTTCCTGTTGAGGCTGGAAACTTTTCAGATTACCCTCGTATTGGCGAAGCATGCGATATAATCTCATAATGTAGCAGTGAATACGAGAAAACACTATACTCTCTTCGAATTTTAATCAGCGAAACACAGTGGTGAAGTTACAAACATGGAACTAAAGGTTTTATATTAATATTGCCTTGCAATGGCAATATTCTATGGATAAAAACGCTTACTATGGATAAAAATAATGTATTTTACTTCTCACAGTTTTTAAAACAGCTATCCAAAAACACATATCTAATCGTATACATCAATTTAACATAATGCAAGAAAATATTGGGTTTCGCACAACAAGTAAGTACGGAAAATCATGGGATCTTACTGTGCGGAAAATCTTATTTTAGAATCCTTATCCGAATAGTTAAGAATGTCTTATTTACTATAAGGTCAACTGGGTTACAAAAATCTCAGTTTTCAATTAAGGACCAGATTTTTTTTTTTACTTTCATTACGAGGAATATAAACTTAGTATTTATCTTTAGTTTTGCGAGATTTCATAAACAATACGTATGGTACGAGAGTAAATTAAATATAAACCAGAATTTTACAATTACTTTCCTCAGCCCATCACAAGAGAGCTGTCAGTGTTGGTCGTTGCAGTGTAATGTATTAGGAGTGAGGGGAAACGCTCGGGATAGAGGGAAACGCTCGGGATAGAGGGAAACGCCCGGGGAGCAGCTTCACTCAGCTCTTTTGTCAGTACAGCCATGAATGGGCAACAGGTTCCACCGTCCGTAGCGCAACGGGTTATAATAAAGTTTTAAAACCAAGGAAGGCGTTAAACTATCCCGAAATATAAACTCGGGTGAAGGTTCAATATGTGGACGGTACCCTGTCTAAGACCCAAGTGTTTGGTTGAGCCAAGGACTTTAAGAGTGGACGAGAAAGTGTAGTAAATATAAGTCATAATCGACGTCCAAGGTCAAGTGTCACCGCTGACAACATTGGTGAAGTTTACGATCTTATTGAAGGTGACTGGCGGCCCATTATTCATGAAATCACTTTAAAGGCGGGTATTAGGTTTGTAAGTGCTCAAAAAATCATCAAAAATCATTTTGGGTTCAATAAAAATATGTGCCTAATGGGTTCCGAAGTTGTTGACCGAATATCAAAAAACATCCGCTTGCAAATCAGTAAACGACTTCTGAATAGATTTCGGGGGGAATAGGAGACTTTTTGAAGCGTATCGTGACATTTGATTAAACGTGGGTGCATTATTATACTCAGAACCAAAAATGGCGAGTAAGAAATGGCGAAGGATAGACGAAATCTGCCCTGTAAAGGCCAAAACCTGTCTCTCAGCCGGTAAGGTTTTTGTCGTCGTTTTTTTTTTCAACTGGAAGGGAGTTGTGCTGATTGATTTTTCTACATGATCGACGTACGGTTAATGCTGCCTACTACTGCCAGTTGTTGAAGGCAACAAAATCCGCTCTCAGGAGCAAAAGACGCGGTTGACGAAGAAAGAATATGCATTGGAGAATATGCATTGGAAAACCCTTGAACACCCCCCCTACAGCCCAGATTTGTCACCCTGTTAGTATTTATTTTTTATTTGCGCCCTTAAAAGATGCATTTGGAGGGATACGATTCGACAACGATCAAGATGTTGAGGACTTGGTGAGCAATTGGCTAATGATCCAAACTTAAAGTTTCTATGAGTAAGGTATTCATAAGTTTCCAAACCTGTGGGAGAGACTATGTCGAAAAATGATCAATAGTGTTTTTCTGTTATTTTATAAATAATAAATATGTATAAAACAATTCAAGTTTATATTTGATTCATCCCCGTATTTCACGAAATGTCAGTGCAAAAAGTGCAAAATGTCAGTGCAAAGGTGTAATAGAACCATCAGTCGACGGTTACTAAAAACGTTAAAATGAACGAAATAAGTCGCGAAATTAAAATAATTTTAAGACATTATTTTGAAATAGGCTTCAAACTGGCACCACTGGCACCGCTCGTGAGATGTGCGAAGTAGACCAGGAAGGTGTCGCATCAATCCACACCGCTAAGTTTTAGTTCAAAAAGTTCTGGGTACCAAGGTGAGAAAGATTTGTCATAAAGGGTATGCTGTGGGTTTGACGGAATTTTAAAGGAATAAATAATTCATATTCAGTTGGTTTCAGATGGCCGTACGATAAATTTGGAACTCTATTCATCTCAACTTAAGAGAGTACACGCTGTTCTGGCCGAATGACATCCAGCTTTGGTTAATCGTAAAAAAGTCCTTCCGCAGCAAGACAACGCAAAACCACACACTTCATATTTGACCACCTCAAAAATTAACGAACTGGACCTTGAACTTCTTCTTCATCCAGCCGATTTCGCTCCGTCGAATCACCAGTGCTTCCAGTTCATGACTCACTTTTTGTGAAGAAAAAAGTTCAGGACTAAAGATAAGTAGAAATTGACCGCTTCGAGCTTTTCGCTTCCAAAAACTCATCGTGGTACCAAACAAAAATAAAGTTTGAGGCTCAAAAATGAGTTGAGTTCATCGAAAACAACAGCTTGTATTTCGAGAAACAAATTCCAAGAAAAAGTCTTTTAAATAGTGAATAACTATAAACTTAAAAACGCAAGTACTTTTGTTACACCCTAGTATATTAATGCTTTTATTTTAACTTCGAAAATACCCTTTAGCACAAAAGAGAAATATTAAAAATCTAGCCAGAAAAGAGAACATAATGGCAAACCATAATAAAAAAAAAACGCTGAAATAAACTTATTAGGAATTTAAAAAATATAACAAGCATTTTAGTCATAATCCAAAATCCGCAGTTTTAACCGATTCTATCTTTCTGACCCTCTCCCTTTCGAAAAATTTTCAATGTGGACGTCACCCTCGATTATAGGCTGAAGTGACGCAAATGAAAGTATTGAATAAATTTTTCCCCCACCAATATTAAAAATAAAAACGTGCTCAGGCATTTTTTTCAATTATTGAGTGACATAAAAGTGCTAAAACCCGAGCTGATATTTTGTGGCTGTACCATCTTTGTATCCTCACATTTAAAATCCTATTACTTTATTTTTTTGCATAACTTCAAATTTTTAATATTATATGCTAACTTCTATATTCGTGCAATTTTATTCACCACCTGTAGGCATTTTTATACATTATTTCTATTAACAATTATGTTTTCCAACAAGAGTGTCAGAACTATGAAACCTAACAGCAGCAACACGGTTTGAAATGTAAATCTCACTGATATGATATGTCCACACCTGTTCAATTTTTGCATTCAACATGCGCTTGAACTTGCGTTATTGCATGCGTTAGCGCATGCATCCTAGCACATGATGAAATACATGCCTCCTTTCTGTCCACATGTTTGCATCAGTTTCATTCAACATTTCTGGCGAGTTTAGTAAAGACGGTTTCTTAAAAACGTTAAAAACATTTTATTTTGTAACTACCTACTGGTAACTGTGTAATTTCGGTTTCAGAATACTAGTTAGCTGGTATGAGTGCTGATGTGTGGTGTTGATAAGAGCACGGATAATACGGGTAATATACAGAAAATCTGTTTGGCAAAAGGGATACTTAGAATAATTACTACAATTTACTAGACAAAAGTATATACTAAAAAAATATATTCCTTATACAATCAATTTACAATTGTAATAGTTTTTATTTTATTTAGTCTAAAAGTCCGTTGTACCGTCAGGTGTAAGACTGACAGTTTACATTTCAGCATGATGGTATTTCATCTAATTATCTGGCCCCATTTCAACGAATTCCTCGTGTTTCTGCCGCTTGTCAAACTTGTACTTCCCATTTTCGTTTCCGGTTGTTCTATTAGTGCCGTATTTCGCACTGTATTCCTTCTTGTATTGCCTCAATTTTTCGAGTCTATTTTTGTCTCTTTGTTAAGATCGGAGATCCGCTGCCATATTATCATTGATGGTCTCACTACGTTCTGACACACCTGTACTTTTACCTCTTTCGGTATCTCTCTTTTTTCTAGGAATGTCTTTTTTAGGGTGTTTTATATCTTGCCTGCTTTTTTGCATTTTTTCGTTCATTTCAGTGTTGATTTTTCTATTATCTTCAATTATTTTGCCTAAATACTTATAGTTTTTGACTTGCTACATTACCTTCCCATCGAGTATAATTTTATGTTTTATTTTTGTGCCTGCAATTACCATTGTTTTGCTTTTGTCGATATTTATTTCCATGTTTACTTTTCTTAACTCTTCGTTAGATATTGCTAAGTTACATTGTAGTTTTTCTTCAGAATCTGCCATTAGGACCATATCATCAGCAAACAGCAATTTTTATGTTGTCACTGTTTTAATTTTTCTAAAACCTTCATTTTAACGTCGATTTTTCTATTATCTTCTATTATTTTGACTAAATACTTATAGTTTTTGACTTGCTCCATTACCTTCCCATCGAGTATAATTTTATGTTTTATTTTTGTGCCTGTATTGACCATTGTTTTGCTTTTGTCGATATTTATTTCCATGTTTACTTTTCTTAACTCTTCGTTAAATATCGCTAAGTTACGGTGTAGTTTTTCTTCAGAATCTACCATTAGGACCATATCATCATCAAACAGCAATTTTTATGTTGTCACTGTTTTAATTTTTCTAAAACCTATGTTTGTATTCTTGTAATTTGCTTTGCTATTTTTTACATCTTCAATAACTTCTGAAAATAACAGTGGACTCGGTACAACGTCCTCTCTTAGGCCTATGCTTGTCTCAAATTATGTGGATTCATCGTTATGTGTTACTTTATTCTTGTCGTTGTTGAATAAGGCCATAATAATTTCTATTATTCCCTCTTCTACTAGTCCTGTCCTTAGACTTTTCCAGACATCCCTTTTTTTTACTCTATCAAATACTTGTTTCGGTCAAAGAAACAAATATGGATTTCGGTTTCTTTTTTTAATAGTTTTTCTTCTAGTTGTCTCATTATAAATTATTGTCAGATCTTGTGTGCTTCTACTCTTTCTAAAACCATTCTGCGGTTCCTCTAATGTTGCTTCTAATATTTCTCTCAGCCTACGCTCTATTATTCTGGTAAATATTTTTCCAGGTAAACTTGATAGTGTAATCCCTGTAGTTTTTACATTCTTTGATATCTCCTTTTTTAAACAAGGGTAATATTATACCCATATTCCAGCCTGTTAGTACTTTCTTTTTTATTATGATATCGTTTAGTAGTTTGCTATTTCTATTTCTAGCCTTTGCTATTTCTCCTATATATTTCAGCATTGCTGATTTGATTTCATCTTGCCTGGAATATGCAAAAACATATTACTTTCAAAATTATATATTTATTTTTTGTTCTTAAATATATACTTTAATATATTTATTTAATTATTTATTAATTAAACTACTTTACTGTAAATTAAATTTATAAATTATTGTAAATACTTGCAGATATTAAGAAGTTAAAAACGAAAGCGCAAGGTACCCAATACGGGTGAGAGTCGGTGCGCTAGATCTGCGTCTCTTCGTGTGTCATGATTTCTCCTTACATCCCTGCATGCCTCTTGTTCAACACCGCATGCGTTTAACCTTAACCTTAACAGATGCATGCGTCTTGATGACCAAAAGTTGAACAAGTTGGACATACCTATTGACTGATATGTTCAGTACATTGCGTCAGTTCACCATGAAAGGATACACGATCCATACATTGAGCTCTAGAAGGCGAGAAAAATTAATCTTTTCCGACAAAGCTTCTGGCTTAATGGGTTTGTGACTAAACACATAAGTGTATTTGGGCCAATGAAAATCCTCAAGTGAATCAGGAGTTATCTCTTCATCTTCAGAAATTCACTGGTAAGTACAGTTTTTGGGCTAAAACAGTGAGAGGACCTTATTTTTTCAAAAACGATAATGTAAATCGTGTTAATGTTAATGATGTTTAATTTTCACAAAACGGTGCGAGTTCAATGCGAATGCATTCTGAATACCCCATTTTCAATTACTCTGTCAGGCATATCGCGAGGCATACTTTCAATGGTGGCCTGAAGGTTTTGTTTAAGGTCAAGAATTATTCGGGATTATTTTCTGTAAATCGTAGATTAACATAACCCCACAAAAAATAATCCAAGAAAGTGAGATAACATGATCTTGGTGGCTAGTTGACATTAATTATTTCGCAAAATAACGAGCCCAGGAAACTTTTCTTGTAATAAATCGATTGTCTGCCGAGATGTGTCGAACCATAGCATCGTCTTGTTGAAAGATAACATTGTTTATATCCACATTTATAAGTTCAGGTCGAAGATATTCTGTTAGAAATATTTATATAGCAGTAGGCATTAACACGATTTCCATCATCGTCTTCAAAATAATTCTGGCATTACTTACCATTACCATTACTCCTTCAGGCCAAAAACGGCAGAATGACTTTATGATGTTGAAGAGATAACTCCTGAATAACTTAAAGATTTTCATTGGCCCAAATCTTCCAGTTAAGATTATTCACAAATCCATGAAGACAGAAGTGCTTTTTGTTACTCAGAAATTATTTTCCTCCAAAGAATGGGTGCTTTCCAACTGCTCTAGAGTCCAATTTGTATGTCATGTTTCTTTTCATGGTGAATTGACACAACATACATTTAAACAGTGTTGCCGTTATATTTCAAAGTTCTCTAGATAGGAAAACTCTTTACCGGATGTGGCGGTTAAAATTTTTTAGTTTTTAAGAGATGGCGCTGGAAACAATGATCAGTTCACAGCCTAATCTCTTATGTCATTTTGTTGCTACGACAGTACCTTTCAAAACATCATTAATGTTTAAACGATTTCGACGATTTGATTGGTGATTTCGACTTGAAAGACAAAGGATGTCCAGAGTAACCGAAAAAAAATTGAAGATGCTGAATTGTAGCATTGTTGGAAGAAGACGATACGCAAACTCAAGAACAAATGGCAGATAGGTTAATGCTGGTCGCCTAACCATCATCTGCATGCCATCCAGATCGTCTGCATGCCAGAAAGATCGAAAAGGCAGAAAAATGGGTACCACATTAGCTGAACGACCGACAGATAGAACAGCGAAAAAACGGTGTGCGAAATTTTGCTTTCTCGGCATGAAAGAAATAGTTTTTGCATTGCATCGTGACGGGAGACAAAAAATTGATATATTGATATTTAATATCGACCTCAAAACCGAATCGATTTGGAAAGAAGACAATGCAATGCACGACAATACCCCATGACATACAGCGAAAGTGTTCAGAGACCCACCTCTTGCCCTACCCGCCGTACTCACCACTTCCGACTACCACTTGTTCTCATTGATTTCTCACGCACTTTCCATGAAATACTTCAACAATTACGGAGATGTCGAAAAATGGCTTGATGACTCAAAGTCGTACGGTTTATCTGGAAGGGTATTCACAAATTGTCAGAGAGATGGTAAAAATATGCAGCTAGCGATGGCGTATACTTTGAGTAAACCATTTTTTATCTTTCTCGCAAATTAAACGTGTTTTTTGTTCAGAGAAAATTAAGAATCATTAACCGACATACCTGGTATATACTGACTTAAAAACTTTAATACCTAGAAGGCGGTGTTGAATAAAAATAATAATTAACGTATGTAGCATAGCAAGAGGGAAAGAATTAAAATGTAGGAAAAATCAACGGTTTTTTAAAATTTTGTTAATATATTTGTGCATTCTGGTTATCTCCTCAAACTGAGGTTTACGTCTTTCTCATGACGTGGAGAAAGACGTCTGATTCTTCTGAATACAAATTTGAATGACGAATATGGATTTGAAATTTGGTCAAATGGAGATGTGAACAGAATTGTATACGTTATGCTATGGGATGATATTGTTTTAGGAAACAGGTCATCTCAAGTGTTCATTAGATGTAACATTTTATCGTAACATTATCTTTAAGGAGTAGCTGAGCCGTACGCTCTTGTTTCCTTCTTTAACCGTCTAGCAAATTCAAGTTTTCAATTAGGAAATGTGAACACCACACAGGCCACATCCTTTTCAACTTTTTAAAGATACACTATAATAACCTAGAAGGCTTTCATACATAGAGCATGTTTTGTACATAATGAATAGAAGGCTAGGGTATTTGCTTGATCTACCATAGATTTTAGAGACGAGGTATAACATGTATGTACCTAGGTATAGTGCGTTTCAAAATATATCGTTCACCGATTGGCTGCAATAAACTCTTAACAACCCCTGCCGTAACGAAACCGGGCCATAACGAAAACGTAAACAGGGCCGGGCCTAAAAAAATAACTGGTAAAAAAATAAAATTAATTTTATACCTAGTTTAGTAGTTCCGACATATATTAGTTCGCATTTTTTTCTTAAAATGCGAACTAAAATAGTTACAGTACAGTTATATAATAATCGAACGTATTTTTTGTTATTCTAAATGTGCAAAAAATGTGGCATTCTTGGAAAGATAACAATCATTCTGCCTCCGATAGTGTTAATTTTAAAAGAAAACATTTATCGCCCGATGCTAAGCAAATTGTTAAAAAGTGTATGTTTCTTTATTGAATAGGGGGCTTGATGTAAATGCTGCGGCAAAAACGTACTAATTAACGAAAACTCCGTTGTTTACAGTTAAATATATTGTGACGAAGCCAATTAAAGCCAAAAAGTCCATAGTGATTCTGTTAAAAGTAAATGTGAAACGAAAGAGACAACAAAGACTTAATTCGAAGTAAAATGGATGCTATGTATGAAGAGCAAACTGTGCCTACATTGCATTCATTGCAACAGCGACTAAGGAAAGAAGAAACCAACATTCTTTGCAGCAGAACTAGTCTCCGGCGAATATTATTTCAAATTGGTTTTGCATATCGGACCATTAATAAAAGACAAATATTAATGGAATCGCAACGATTGCGACGATGGCGATTTGACTACTTAAACTCTATAAAAAAATAAAGATTAGAAAATCGTCCCATTATTTACCTTGATGAAATATAGCTCGATACACATGAGACACCAGCAAAAGGATGGATAGATACATCAAGAAAATACCAAACCAAAGCCCCAACGAACAACGGAAAAAAATTACAATTTTACATACTGGTTCCAAGTATAGATGGGTTCCAAATTATTTACGGTTATCCTCCAAACATATTCAACATTCATCTTTGGACTACCATAACGACACAATAGCAGAACTTTTTGAAGATTAGTTTATAAATAGCCCTTTGCCCAATGTGTCTAAGGAAAGCGTAATTGTAACGGACAATGCTTGTTATCCTAACCACCAAAAAACAAAGTTCCTAATGCAAATAACACTAAATTGGAAATTCAGAACTATATATTAAAAACCGATATATACTTCGAAAATACATATAAAAAAGGTGATCTTCTAGAAATATTAAAGACGTTTAATATTAAAAAGGAATATGTATGTATGGCTTGCCGTAGATTATAATATATGGTTTTATGCCTTCCCTCATATTACTGTATTTTTAATCAAATTGAGCATATGTGGCTTCAGGTAAAATCCACTATTAGAGCAAAAAATATTTCTCCGACTCTAAGTGCAAATACTGCAACATTAACTAGTAAGGTTGTAGATAGAAATCCCAAAAAAACTTGAATAAATTCGATTAACCATGTTATCAAAATAGAAGATTTCTATGTAGCATTTACTAATAATATAGAACCACTTATTATTAATGTAAATCAAAGTGACAGTGAGAGCAAAACCGAATTAAATGTATAATTAAATTTAAGTTATAACTTTTATTGTACTAATATATAAATGTATTTATTTATTTTTTATTGTACTAATAAATTCAAAATACACAAACCAATAAACAATGTTTTAGTCAAACAATAATAATAATAATAATAATAATAATAATAATTTTTTTGGAATTTTTCAGGGAGATTCCCTTTCTCCAATTTGGTTCTGTTTAGCATTGAACCCTTTGTCCACACTACTCAACAACAGCAATATTGGATATAAACTTAACATGAGGAATCCAAGAAAGCTCTCTCATCTACTATATATGGATGACCTTAAATTATATGGAGAAACTAGAGAAAAATTAAACTCATTGATAAAAACGGTTGAAACATTCAGTAGGGATATCAGAATGTCATTCGGACTGGACAAGTGCTCTACCATTAGTATACAGAAGGGAAAGGTTCAGAGTCAGCATTCAACACTTTGTAATATACAACAACTAGAACCAGAAGAGTCCTACAAATATTTAGGAATACCCCAAAAGCATAAACTTGATCATAACCAGTTAAAGAAGGACTTTTCCACTCTATACCAAAAGAGACTTGCAAAACTTTTAAACACCAAACTGAACGGAGGAAACCTCATTAGAGCGATCAACGGTTGGGCGGTGCCAACTCTGACATATTCTTTTGGCATGGTTAAATGGTCGGAAACTGACCTTGATGAACTCGATAGGTTGACGCGCCGAACATTGACAAAGTTCCGATGCCTGCATCCAAACTCATCTACGAAAAGACTATACATCCCAAGAAAGTTGGGGGGTAGAGACCTTGTAAACGTAAAAAATCTCTGTCTCAATCAAGAAAATAGAATGAGAAAACACTTCCTTGATTTAAACAGTACGTTAATGAAATTGGTTGCAAATGAGGATCGGGGTTTCACCCCACTGAACCTAAATAAACAGAATCGTATTGATGGCAGAACAACACTCACGGACTGTGTTCGAGAATGGAAGGGACAAGCATTGCACGGAAGGTTTCCTAAGTCACTCGAAGATGACACCATTGACGAACAATTGTCTCTGAAGTGGCTGACCGATGGACTCTTGTACCCAGAAACAGAAGGTTTCGCGATATCTATTCAAGATAGGGTAACAAGAACAAAAAACTATGAAAAGCACATACTGCATTTGGACGTAGTCGATAAGTGCAGGAAATGCGGTACTTTGGGGGAAACAATTGAGCACCTTATTGGCGGTTGCCCGGCCCTTGCTCCTAATGCTTATTTAGGACGGCATAATCAGCTGGCAAAAATTATACATCAACAAATTGCAAAAAAAATACTCGCTATTAGAAAATGCACCTCCTCCATATTATAAGTACTCGCCTTCTCCTGTACTTGAATCATCCGATACCATTCTTTACTGGGACAGACCAATCACTACTGATCGAACGGTTGATTATAACAGGCCGGATATTGTTCTAATCAACAAAAAGGACAAGAGGGCTTTTATAATTGACATCGCAGTGCCACTATCTCACAACATTAGAAAAACTGAGATAGAAAAATCCACAAAGTATGAAAATCTGGCATACGACTTGAAAAACCAGTGGAAACTGAGTAAGGTAGATGTAGTGCCCTTCGTTATATCCGCCGAAGGCCTGATAAGTAAGAGATTTTCAAAGAACCTCGAGAGCCTCGGGATCTCGAGATCGATTGCCATAGTGGGACAGCGTGCCGTGCTCTTGCAGACGTGTCACATTGTTCGTAAGATATTATGCTAGGGTGAGAGGAGCTGAATTGCTTTTTCATCTTGGCATTGGAATACCGGCCAGCATGAGCTGAGATTCTACAGTAAGGATGAGCAGAATAATAATAATAATAATAATAATTCCGATAGAAAACTAGTTCGCTTGACCCGCGAAACGTTCACAACTACATTAATGGAATACCTAGGAACTGACCCAACAATAAGGCCTTACATACCAAAACAAAGTTCCACCGTTAGACTGGCAAAAATCGTACATATTCTAAATAAAGAAATTCTTCCTGAAACAGGCAACATGCTCAACTCATTCGAAGACCTACACACAGTTGTCTATTGCGCGTCTCAAACTAAAAAAAAAATCGTAAATGGATCTAAAACAGTCAAACAACCTTATGAAAAAATACCATCACAGCAGAACGCTAAAAAGGGATAGCAAAAAAGATTAGAAAGCAAGATTGAAAGTATAGGGGCAGATATAGGCAGGCTTCTGAAATTCAGTCGAGACAATCCCAGCAAAACATTGACTATAAAAGCAACCAGAATATTAGAAAGATTTAGAATTCATGATAAGTATGACAAAACGAATCAGCATGTTAAAGAGGTCATCGATACACTAAAACAAAAACTTAAAGTATATAGTTCCCGCCTAGATCGATATAACAAAGCAACGAGGAGTAAGCAACAAAACTGTCTTTTTAGAAAAGACGACCGGAAATTTTATAGAAACCTAATAGATAGAAGCAATGACAATAATCTTGTGGGGAGTTCTGGAACTCCATCCAGCCAAGATATACAGGCATTTTGGTCAAAGATTTGGTTAAATCACAGCCAATATAACAATCATGTTGTTGTATTGATTATCAGAAGGCCTTCGACTCGATTCCACACTCTTGGCTAATTAAGATATAAACAATATACAAAGTTCATCCAGCTTTAATAAACACACTTCAAGAACTGATAAAAGAGTGGCACACCACTATTCATTTATCACAAAATGGAAGTACGACCAGGACTGAGGAAATCAGGGTGACAAGCGGCATATTTCAGGGGGACTCGCTGAGCCTTTTGTGATTTTGCCTGCCAGTGAATCCACTCTCTAATCTGATTAAAAAGATGCAACTCGGATACAAACTCCAAAATCAAAATGTATCACACCTGCTGTACATGGATGATTTAAAATTGTCTCATTCAGGTTGTGGAGAAATTTACAGCTGATATTAACATGCACTTTGGATTAGATAAATGCAGAACCATTACCATAAAGAGGGGATCTAAGTTAGAGATGACAGCGTTTGTCACTGCAGAACAAGAATATATAGAGCCAATGCAGGAGGGCGAAGTAAATAAATATCTGGGAATAGAACAGTCTAAGAGAGTTGAGCATAAACTCGTTAAGGAAACACTAACTAAGGAATTCACGTTCAGGCTTGAAAGCATATGCAGGTCTGACCTAGACAGTAGAAATATAGTAAAAGCTATAAACACTTGGCAGATTCGTTTGGAATTATATCTTGGTCAAACCCAGATATCGAAAGGCTACAACGAATAATTAGAACTACACTAACGAAATATAGGAAACACCACCCGCACAGTAGTAAAAAACGACTTACTTTACCCAGAATTGAAGGAAAGAGAAGAATTATAAATATATATAACGTACACGAAAAACAAACATCCAATTTAAGAACATATTTCCATCAAAGAATGATCGAATTATATAGTATACGCCTCTGAATCTTAAACAAATAGAACGACAAAATGAGAACATTCAGGCAACTGGAACAATTATACAAGAGTGGAAAAATATGTCTCTACATGGTATACTATAACTTGGAGTACAATATTTCAATAAAAAATATACCTCTGCGAATGCAGAAGTTGATTCAATATGAATGAATTGAATTGATTGAATAATCAATGCCAAGTATGCCCGCATTCGAGGTTTGTAAACACATTATTGCCAAAATCAATAAAATTTCATTAATTATTGGTATTTTGTTCCAAAATTGTATCCATTTACTCGAAAATTTTAATCCAACACGGCATTTTGGATAAATATTAGAAAAAAATAATGTAAATACTATTACAGGATTAAATTGCAACAATATTTGTAAATCTACCTATACGTGTGTAATATATTTAGCGAATGATTTTTCCTTTTGTTTTACACTATTTGGGAAACCACTTCGACTTCTCCGAATGTCACTCTCCGTCTATTTTTCACTCCACAGTTTTTTTCTCCCGTTCCTTCTTTTCCGTCGTCGCCACATTTCTCGTCCAGTCTGCCTTAACTTAATTTTCTACGATTCCCGGTCCCTTTTTATTCCAACTTTAGAAGGTAAAGCCAACGGGGACAATTTTCAAATGACCTGCTGAGTGCAAAAGCCCGAAATTGCTTCTCCCTTCGTGATTAATCGATGTAATAGCTTCGTGGACATGTATATCCGGGAAAGCTGCTTCAATCATTGTGACAAATAACTTGCGGACTTGGAATAGCAGTTCGTCTCTGCAGAGAACGACGTGTACATGAAAGAACAATTTGATTACCTCTGGGACTTCCGAAGTGTATGTTTTGATACAATATGTGCTGGAACAATCGTATTATACTTTAATGCCCTTACGGCACCCTTGTATAAAACAAATTTATTGTTGTTTTCACAATTTGTCATTTTATCAATTATAAAGTGCAATTTACAGTAGAGAAAATAAGTACTACTTAACTTAGTTTTTACTACCAAATATTTGCTAAATATGTCCTCAGATTGTGAGGGTTGCTAAATAGCTAAATACTAATAGCATAAATATGTATCGGAATAATAAATGAAAACAAATATTTATCATTGAAAAAAGGCGCGATGATCGATACACTTTTATATACGTTTGAACTAATTTTCATAGCACTTTTTCCAATACGATTGAGGTATCTCCAAAACATGCATTTTGTATTCATCATCCGTTTCTTCTGGCGTCGAAAATCGTTGACCATGTAGTTTAATCCTTAATCGGACAGCAACAAAATTAGGACTGTACGGCGGACGACTCATCAATTCGATGTTTTAACCGGCTAAATATTGAGTTGTTGGGTCCGATGTGTGAGAGTACGCGTTGTCATGGTGAAGAATTATCTTCGTCGCTGGTTGTTTTTTCTTATTTCTTCAAAGATTTCTGGCAAACAAATGGTTGTTTACCATTCAAAATTGACCTTTCTACGATTTTCTAGTAACTATATAGCCACATACCCATTTATTCCAAAAAAAACAACATGCTACCATTTGCTTCAAAATGTTTCTTGCGCCAACAACTTTTGTTGAGTTTGGCTCATTTTGAAAGACCCATATAGTCGACTGCACTTTATTTTCGGGCTCATACGCTAGATCCAAGATTCGTCACCTGTGTAGACGCTATGCACGGCTTTTGACGCACACGTGATTGAATTTTTTGAGCATTTTTTTCACCAATGCACCATGAGCCTTTTTTGAGCGATTGTCAAATTATGCGGAACCCAACGTGCACAAATCTTTTTCACAGCTGTCTTTTTATATAAAATTTTGTATATGCTTGTCATACTAATGCCCAGGGATGCCCCAATCTCACTGTATGTCATATGACGGTCTGGCTAGATCAGTTCGCGCACAGTATCGGTGTTTTCTGGTACAACAACCGATTTTGGAGGACCTTCTTTAAATTCGTCTATGAGCGAACGACGGCCAAGATTGAATTCACTAAATCAGTGATATGCAATGGTTTTAGATGTTGTCTCATTGTCAAAACTCGAAGTGAGTTGAGATAATCCACGTCCAAAGTTGTAAATCATCGCACGAAAATTCTCACGAGTTAATACCATTTTTTGAGAAATGAAATTTTCAAGTCACTAAACAACACAAATAGCGTCCGTAAGACAAAACGTTTGAATACGTATATAGTCAACAATGTCAAACTTTACACTTACACTTGTACAATTGTACACTTGTACACTTGTACAATGTACAATTTACACTTGTACATTCTATCAAAAAAGTACCGGAAATTGGTCAATAAAACACAAAATGTTTATTATTTATCCAAATTTATTGTATCACCTTCAAAGTACAAATAATTAAATTGTCAAAACATTTGTTCGATGTTTTTATCCATTGAAAAAATCGCAAAACAAACTTGGGATGAATTGACTAAATCGAGTACTGTAAACAAACTAAATGACAGATAACGTTCGGTTAGTATAGAGGACAGTTGTGTTTGTTGACAATCCCTTTAAACGGGCTTTTCAAATAATCAATTCCCGGTACTTTTTTGACAGAATGTATATGTCAGATGGCGCTTAGCAACATCATTGCCAATTCCGGATACATAAATAGCAACCCTCGTATTTTACAATTTGTCCTACAATTTATTTCCAGTTTGAACAATTACGAATCTTTCTAGTGAAAAATTCCTTTTCTTATGACTATGTGAATAATAATAAAAACAAAATTACTTGTATGTATGTAGTTCTAATTGAAAGGTCGATCATAGGCGCTTAAGTAACGTTCTAAATGATTGTGGCGTGTTCATATTTTTTTTTCTATTTTTACACAACTACGTATTAAAACTACAGTTTACAGAGAACCTACAAAAACACATAGATATCTTAATTTCTTATCTTAATAACTTACTAATAACAATAATAATAACTCTCAAACAATTAACCTCACAATTCCTTACATCCGCGGTATTTCTGTCACAACTAAAAGAGTAGGAAATAAATACAACATAAGAACAACATTTAAAACTAAAAATACTCTCAGATCTATATTGACAAAAACCAAACCAAACACATAACAGAATACCAAAAATGTGGTTTATAAAATTCCCTGCGGATGTGGCAAATTTTAAATAGGTGAGACATCTAGACTGTACCTGTTAGAATAAAAGAGCATCATAAAAACTTTCTTAGAAAGGGTGATTTTAATAAATTTAGACTTTGAAAACACGCATGTGAATCGGGACATGAAAACAATTGGAATAATTCCAAAACGGTATTAAAAGAATCGGTAACAAAATACAGAAGATTAAAAGAAACCGCTATAATTAATTTAAATAAAAATAACTGTATTGCTATGCCTTCGGCAGATTTAAATTCAATATGATTCCCGATTCCAAGGAATACAATTAAAAACGTTTAAAAATTTCAATACACAATAATCACATAGTAGACCTCACCTATATAATTTTTTGGTAGTATGTCACTGTCAGTAAAAAATATTATAGAGCTATGCAAATTCGCAACGCCATCTGTGTTTTATTCAAGAATTTTAAAAAAACGCTCAATTTGAAAGATTATTTAAACAATTGACATTGAAAATATGAAAGACAATTTATGAAATAATTTCTATAATTTCAGATTCTGAACCGAATGTACCAAATAAGTAAATTAAAACGCCGATGACCAGAAATTAAGCAATAGCGTATCACAGTGGCTGTTGAAAGATGTCTGTATCAGAAGTTTCCTACCACCAAATTTTGTCGCCTTTTCGCAAACGTGAATGTTGAAATGTATTCTTCTAGCGTTGCCATCGGCCTAAATAAATTAGAAATGTAACGGCTTTTGACGTGCACAAAGTCTGATTTTGTAATAGAACATATGCTACTTGCTATCTGGAATTATGACAGGGTCGTATGTGCATATGTTATTGAGTTAGTGCTGCGATAAGTGAATATTGTAACCTGAATACGAAGCTGTAATTTTATAATAAAACTGAAAAATTGACGTACTAAAATTACATGGCAAGGACAAAGATATTTATTTATGATTGTGATGATTATTAGTCGACTAAGTTCTGGAAAAATTACTTGTTGTGGAAAGGGATTTTTTTGTCGATTTTATGAAACTGCGTGTGGAACAATAAAGATGATAAAATAAATTATTTACTGAGCTAGTTTAGAGCTTTTATTTGCAAAATGCGATCTTCATTTAAAACCAAATAATAAGATATGGACCAGCGAAATATCTCCATCGTTTGGACCGAAGACCTTATGACATATTTCTGTCACCTTGCGAATTCCCTGATAATATAAATTCAAGCTCGAAGAAGCTTGAATTTCAACTTCAAGCCTAGAAGTGTCAAAAACAGCGCAACGTCAAGCTGCTCTGCTAACTTCTTTTCAGTTTACGCAGATTTCTGTTCAGCAATACTTGCAGTAGAGAACGTTTTGCTGACCTAATACATACCAGTAGGGGCTGTGCTGAACTTATTACAATAAATATTTTAAATAATATTTTACATTATTTCTTCGAAATGAGTTTCCCTTGCTATAATACTATGCTCAAAACTAGTAGTTGATGTTACTCTTTTGACATTTTTAAGTGCTCTTATTTCCATTATTCATAATTTATCTCGATTGCTGAGGTATCGGCTCTTGTTTCTGTTCTTACCAAGTGTGGCGGTTAATATTTTTTTTTAAGAGATGGCGCTTTACAGTCCAATCTGCTAAGTCTCACAGTCTCTCCCCTTCATCTAAGGGCCGATTCACAGTCTAATCTCTTATGTATTTTTGTTGCTACAACATCACCTTTCAAACGTCATTGATGTTTAAACGATTTCGAGTCAGCTTTTATTATTATCGTGTCGTAAACATGTCGAGTTTTGAGCCAAATAAAGACTTACTGTAACCATTGTTAGAGTAATGCGTTGGGACATTTCCCAACCCAAGACGCTTGTGGACGTTGATTTAGACGATTCTAAAGTGGTGTTTTCAACTGGAAAGGCAAAAAACGCCCAGGCCGACCAAAAAAGAAACGAAGATGTCGAGTTGCAAGCATTATTCGAAGAAGACGATACGAATAGTCAACAACAAAAGGCACAGAGGTTAAATGTTGATCGCCGAATCATTTATGATCGTTTGCATGTCAGAGAAAAGGCAGAAGGCATGAACATGGATACCACATCAGCTGAACGACAGACAGATGGAAAAGCGAAAAACGGTGTGCGAAAGTTTGCTTCCTCGCCATGAAAGAAATACTTTTTTGCATCGAATCGTGACTGGAGATGAAAAATTGATATATTTCGAGAACCTAAAACACAGAAAATTATAAGTTGACCCAGGAAAACCATCAAAATCAACTGCAAGACGGAATCGCTTATACCATGAGCTTCTGAAACCAAGTGAAACAGTTAATACCGTTTGCTTCGAAAGATCAATTTGAACCATGCATTGATCGAAAAGCGACCAGAATGAGCCACAAGATACAGAAAAGTGATTTTGCAGCACGGCAATGCCCCATCACACATAGCGCAAACGGTTAAAGACACCATTTCTGAACTTGGCTGGGAATTCTTGGCCTCTGTATTCACCAAACCTGGCCTCTTTTTCTCTCCCTTTTCTGGGAGAGCATCCATAAATTACCAAAAAGATGGGAAAACTGTGCAGCTAATGAAGGCGCATACTTTAAATAAACCATTTTTTATCTTTCTCCCAAATAAAACATGTTCTTTTTAGGAAAAAATTAAGAATTATTAACCGCCACACCTGGTATACAGGGTGTCCCGAAATGTATAAACGCAACTTTACCAGCATATTCTACGACTAAAAATATTGGTACTATGTCTATAAATGATAGTCGAATAATGCGTCCCAAGGAAGGTACATCCCTCCAAATGGGGCATCCTAAAATTGGTTTTTCATAAGTATTGCTGAAACCGTTTGCAATAAAATTATAAAATTTGTTGAGTATTGTAAACTTTGGGCGTCGAAACAAACCCTGTATTTCAAATTACAAAATTTCACACAGGGGGCTAACATAATGACGGGCCCAATGTAAAAATGGTCCTATTTTTTTTGTATGTATCTGTTTTTTTAAATTTCAATCGCAGATTATGAAAACCTTAACTATTTTACGTATAAGAGGTAGATCAATGCTTTTATTGGAACCTTCGGTGTGAAAGACTAAACTCGAAGAGATTTACCACTAAATATCAAATCATTTTTTAAAACTTCTTGACGCACGTTTCGCTAACCACGTTAATATCATTAGGAGATAATTTAATCTAATTCCAAAACTAATCTATGCTCTATTTATATGTTAACCCTAACTAATGAGGCGTGTAAAAATCATAAACCGTGAAGTTTACTAAGGCTTACATTAATAACTGAAAAAGTTGACTGAACGGAACAAGTCCTTTATGGCGGTTCACGATTTTCTTACATTTTTCTATTTGAATGCTTTCATATGCATCCAAAGCCCTTTTGTTATTTACACTTTTTACCAGTCTTAAACTCCTAATATCTATAATGTAGTTAGTCATGTTCGATTGTATGGCCAACACAAAATTTTTCCTTTCTCCCATGTCTAATGTGGGCAATATGTTCTTTACATCTCGTTAATATGGATCTTTTTATTTGCCCAATATACCTGATGATGCTAACATGGTTAGCAAAACGTACGTTGAGAAGTTTCAAACAGTGATTTGGTGTTTAGTGGTAAATATCTTCGGGTTTAGTAAAAGAGGTACTCTTAATTCGCCTCGATAGGATAACCCATTTTCGTACACAACACAATCTGTTGTGCGAAGGAGTCACAAATGTTGTGAAGTTAAAAGAATGCACTTTGAACATTACTTATAAATTGTAATTCTTCTTAATTACTCAATTGCTTTATCTTTTCTTAAAATTAATTTTCTTAAAATTTCTTCTTTTTTTTTATTTGGATTGGTCGCTCGGGAACAGTTTTAAACGGATTTACTCTTATGTAAACGGTGCATCTTATTAAAGCGATCTAATAGTACCTTCTTTACGTAAAAAATTCAGGGATTTGATAATCTTGAATGAAAATAAGCGTACAAAAAAATAAAAAAATACGTTCAAGAAGAATTGGACAATTATTACCTTGGACCCCTCATTGCGTTATGGCCATCATTGCAATTTTGAAATTTGAAATACACAGTTCGTTTTGGCGGCCAAAGTTTACAATACTCATCAAATTTCATAATTTTATTGAGCACAGTTTCGGAAATATTTGTTCAACAATCTCATGTGGAACACACAACCTCTCAATCCAAGCATCTCGGCCAAAATAAGCATTCTGTAAGTTGCTAGACCGGGATATAATGAAATTGTGGAACCCAGCGGTTGGCGGTGTATAACTTCCGACTACAGTTGCCTCAATGAACGCAGTCCAAAGAAATAAAAAAACTGCATATATATATATATATATATATATATATATATATATATATATATATATATATATATATATATCCCCTTTGTGGATCAGACCTTGACGTGGTAAAGGGATTTGAGTAGGGTAATGAAGTTTTGAGCTATGCCGTCTGGAGTCTATGCTCCTGGGAGGTTTACTCCTGGCGGACAGGTTAAAGCGGAGGCCTTAGACTAACATGATCCAAAATCTGCCAACCCATTGGAACAGCGTGGCAGATTACGGTCCATACCTTCAACATGGTATTTCAATATGTTGAAATATGACAGTACAACCTCAAACACGGCACTCATTCCCCGGAGGCCAAGAGGCAACTTCCTACGGTAGCGGGAAGACCTGCCCCAAGGCAGAAGGTGCTAAGAATCACCGGGTTAGATCAGGCTGCCACTGGATTTTTAACATTGCTACGCTTAATATACGGCCTATAAAAACGGAGACCCGCCTGCAAGAACTGTTAATCGAACTTGACAACATACATTGGGATATTATTGGGCTCTGTGAAACACGAAGAAAGGGATAATAGTTAATCAAACTAGAACCAACTGGTCACGTACTCTACACCCGAGGAACGGAAAATGGACGATGTGGTGGAATTGGATACCTCATCAATCGAAAGCTAAAAGACAGTGTAGTTAAATATGAAAGTATATCTGACCGATTAGCCCAATGCGTCATTCAGTTGAATAAAAAGTTTAAGCTTCAAATCGTCCAAGCTTATGCACCAACTATAAGCCATAGAGATGAGGAAATTGAGGAATTTTATGATGATGAGGCCCAACTGTTAGACAAAGAGAGGTGTAGGTATAAAATCCTGATGGGTGACTTTAATGCCAGAATCGGAAAAGCAAGAAGTGATGAAAATGCAACTGGCCCATATGGAAATGGTGAGCGGGACAATAGAGGTGACAGACTGGTTGACTTTGCTGAAGGAAAAGAATTCTATATTATGAATTCGTTTTATAAGAAAAAGATAAACAGAAAATGGACATGGAAAAGTCCATCTGGACTCACCAGCGAAATTGATTACATCATGTCAAACGATAAAGCAATATTTTGCAATTGTACTGTCCTTAACCATTTTAATGTGGGAAGGGACCACCGAATGGTATGAACAAACATTAGGATAAACTGCCGAAAAGAACGCGAAAAAATGATAAGATCAAAAGGTGGCAAAGTGGATTCTGGGAAGCTGCTGGAGAGGGGCAGATATTTTGAGGTTGCTTTGTCGTACCGCTTTGCTATGTTACAAGACCCAGAGGAGATAGAAATTACAGACCAATAAAAAGAAATTGTCAACAATGTGCTTAAAACGGCGGCTTCAATAGCAGCAGAAGATAAATGTTTCAAAGAGTCAAAAAATTCCAATGAGACCATTAATTTAATGAAAAAACGCTGGACAATGAAGAATGCAGACAGAGCTTTTGGTAGGGTCGGGTACGTTGAGCTTTGCAAAATTATAAGAAAACGTATTCGAGAGGAAACGCGCCGATTCAACATGCAGCTAGTGCAAAAAACTCTGGAAGAAAACAAGGGAATTAACAAAGCTAAGCAGAAGCAGAGAAGGAAAAGGACACAAATGTTTTCCTTAATGCGTGAGGTACAATATGCAGGAAACGGACGGAAATGTTAGAGGTTGTCCGAAGATTTTATTCAAAGTTATATGAGGACCAGAATCAGACAAGAACAGCAATGCCTACTGAAGAACAAATGCCGGATATCCTGGTGGAGGAAGTGACAAAGGCAATAGACTCGATGAAAAATGACAAAGCTCCAGGAGAGGATAGTATAACGCTGGAGATGTTAAAAGCTGGTGATCGAACCTTACATAAAACACTCGCAAGATTATACACAAAATGCCTCAAACAACAAGAAGTACCCAGCTTATGGAAAAATGCAGAAATGATTCTTTTACATAAGAAAGGAGCACGGGAAGATTTAAAGAACTAGCATCCAATAAGCAAGCCTCCTATCAGTGGTGTACAAAGTTTTCACCAAGATAATATCCAAAAGAATACTAAGAAAGCTTAATGACGCACAACCAAGGGAGCAAGCAGGATTCAGAAGTGGATTCAGTACATTGGATCATATCCTGGTTCTAGAGCAGGTCATAGAAAAACACAACGAATACACTATGCCACTGTACTTGGCATTTATCGATTATGAAAAAGCATTTGATTCAATCTTAAAGCGGGCCATAATGGATGCATTGCTTAATCAAGGTGTAGAGAAAGCTAATGTAAACCTACTAGGATCGATATATGATGAAGCTACAGCGACAGTTCACCTTGACGATGTTGAGGTGGGAATAAATGTAGAGCGGGGCGTACGGCAGGGGGACGCAATATCGCCTCTTCTTTTCTCAGCCTGCATAGAAGAACTGTTCCGTAAGCTGGATTGTAAATAAGATGGAATAAGGATTAATGGTGCGTACTTAAATCATCTGAGATTCGCAGATGATATCGTTCTTCTTTCACAAGACCCAGATGAGTTGCAAAGACACGTACAAGAATTGCAAAGGGCTGGGGAAACATTTGGCTTGAAAATAAACCAAAAGAAGAGTCAGGTCATGTCCAATAAATTTGCTGAGGACAAAAGGATTTCTATTTTAGCAACGGAATTGGAAGTTGTAGATCACTATATATATATATATATATATATATATATATATATATATATATATATATATATATATATATATATATATATATTTATATATATATATATATATATATATATATATATATATATATATATATATATATATATATGTATATATATATATATGTATATATATATATATATATATATATATATATATATATATATATATATATATATATATATATATATATATATATATATGTATATATATATATGTATATATATATATATATATATATATATATATATATATATATATATATATATATATATATCTTGGGTAAAGGGTTTCAATGGAAGGGGACACCGTCCGGGAGGTGGAACGACGCGTTAAATGTGGCTGGCAGGCATTTGGCAGGCTCAGCATCGTGTTTAAGAGCAAACTACCACTTTGTCTGAAAAGGAAAGTCTTTGGTCAGTGTGTCCTGCCCGCTATGACATACGGAAGTGAGACTTAGGCTCTCACATCACAGTCAGTTCAAAAACTTCGAGTAGCACACAGGGGAATGGAAAGATGTATGCTTGGCATTACTAGATGGGATAGAAAGACCTGAACGTGGATCAGAGAACAAACGAAAGTGAATGACATCATTGGAAGAATAAAGCAATTGAAATGAGAGTGGGCAGGCCATGTAGCGAGGCGATGGGACGAAAGATGGACCAGGGAGGTCCTGGACTGGATACCGCTTGATCGCAAACGTCCACGGAGAAGACCGAAAACACGATGGACTGATGATATTATTAAGTATATTGGACCCGAATGGTAAAGGAAAGCTCAGGACCGCGAGAGTTGGAAGCATGCTGAAGAGGCCCTCATCCTGCAGTGGATTAATACGGGTTAATGATGTTGATGATATATATATATATATATATATATATATATATATATATATATATATATATATATATATATATATATATAATACACACATAATATAAAATATTTGGAATTTGGTTAGAAAAGTAACTGGAATTACGTCACCGTATACTGCCAAATAAACCAAAAATAGAAAACGTGTGTGAGATTTTATTCGTAAGGCCTTGACATTTTTATGACGTTCAATGTAACTACTTCTGAGCAAACAAGAAAGAACAAAAAATAAAAGGTTCCGGAAAAAGATCCAATTTCGCCTAAATCGGTATTGATTCGTTCTAAACTAATCGCATATCATAATGATACATTTGCTTTCACCTTCCGACACGTGTTCTCTGACAAACTGGAACCCTATACGTGTCAAAAGCTTTTTAACTTATAACTTATTTAGACCGATGCCAACGCTGCAGGAATAAATTTCAATGTACGTATTCGCGGAAAGGCGACAAAATTTGTTACTAGAAAACTTTTCGATTCGGAAACTTTCCAACAGCCACTGCAATGCGTTATTGATTAAGTTTTCTAGTCAGAAAATTTTACTCTGCTTATAAAATTAATTCAGTTCGCGGAAGGCACGTGTTGCTGCCTTAATTGATCGTCTGTCGGAGGAGATTTATGTTACAAAGAAATATTATTATTAGGAGTTCAATCAAAAAGATAAACGCACAAAATTTTTAAAATTGTTATACTCATATTATGATCAAATGGCTATTTCAAAGTTTTAGTGGATTTTTATGGCAGATTGGGATAATTAATTTCGTTCTCATTTTACACTCTGAGATTATTCAATCTTTAAGTACGTATTGAATTTGCACCACCACATCCAGAATAAATAATTCTATACCAGTCCCAAGTTTGGGGCCTCATTAAAACAAAATGTGAAAGGCCGAAGAGTTTGGAGGCAACACCTCAAAAAAATAACATCCTCGAAAAAATATCACCTCGTCACTGTATACAGGCGAATAATGGTCAATGATGGACATATATACAGAATACATATATACAGAATGTCCCGAATTGTATGGACCAAACTTTAGCAGCGTGTTCTACGGCTAAAAATAATGGTACTCTCATATAAACGTTAAAGGAATAATGCGTCTAAATGGGACATCCTGAAAACATAAATATTCCTGAAACCATACAATAAAACTATACAATTTGGTGAGTGTTAATTCACGGCTCTATTATATATATATATATATATATATATATATATATATATATATATATATATATATATATATATATATATATATATATATATCTTGTATATATACACAATCTTGCAAGGACCGTTGGTCGTTCAAAAACATAATGGAAATGCCCTAAAAAACAACCAGTTCACGAAAAGCGTATATATATATATATATATATATATATATATATATATATATATATATATCATCATCATCAGCCCGTGTCGATCCACTACAGGATGAAGGCCTCTTCAACATGCTTCCAACTTTCACGGTCCTGGGCTTTCCTCTGCCACTCGGATCCAATATACTTAACGATATCATCAATCCATCGTGCTTTTGGTCTTCTTCGCGGACGTTTGCGATCAAACGATATCCACTCCAGGAAACTCTCCCATCGCCTCGCTCTATGGCCTACCCATTTCCATTTCAATTGCTTTACTCTTCCAATACTGTCACAGACACTTGTTTGTTCCCTGATCCATGCGCAGGACTTTGCTCTGACTCTGACTGCGCAGGACTCTTGTAATGCCAAGGAAGCAAGAAGTTTTTGAATTGATTCCGATGTGAGGGTTCAGGTTTTACTTCCGTATGTCATAACGGGTAGAAGGCACTGATCGAAGACTTTTCTTTTCAGGCAAGGTAGGAATCTGCTCTTAAACACTGTATTGAGGCTGCCAAGTGCCTGCCAGCCACATTTCACACGCCGATCTACCTCCCGGGCGGTATTCCCCTCCATTGAAATCCTCTGCCTAAGATATATAAAGCTGGCCACAATCTCAAAATGCCTTCCTAAAACTGAAATTCTTCTGTCCTGAGCGAAGTTATTGAACATAACCTGACTATTTTTCAGATTTATTTTCAAGCCAAATGGTTCGTCAGCTCTTTGCAGTTCTTGTATGTGTCTTTGCAGCTCCTCTGGGTCTTGTGAAAGGAGAACTATATCATCTACAAATCTAAGATAATTTAAGTTTGCATCATTGATCTTTACACCATCCCAGTCCTGTTTAACCAATACTTTTTTTTGCCAGCCGAGAAAATAAGCGATGTTGAGTCACTCTGCCGTACACCCCGTTTTATATCAATTCCCACTTCAAGATTATCAAGGTAAATTGTGACTGAAGCTCCATCATATATCGATCCTAATAGGTTTACATATGCTTTATCTACCCCTTGGCTAAGCAGTGCATCCATTATCGAATGCTTTGAGATGGAGTCAAATGCTTTTTCGTAGTAGATAAAAGGCAAGCAAGCAAGCATCAGGATTTTGTACCTACATTTCTCCTTATTGAATTTTTTATTCAGCTGACGCATTGGACATGACTGACGCGTTTTGTGTTTTGAATAGTAAACAATGCGGATAACATAACATACTATTTCATCCTAGTAATACTATTCATTCGGTACCTAAAAATAGATACTGTTTTTTTTATTTCTTCAAGGATGTAGACTATATTTTTTTAGCCTATGTCTAATTTATCCCACTTAAAATATATATATATAAGAAAAAATAAATTACCGACCTTGTTTCCATGACAACTATTAATGAACTCCGTCTGTTCGGTCCTTTGTGGCAGCCCCAAAGGAAGAAAAATTCACAAAATCCTTATCCGATTTTAACAGGATCTACATTGTTCCACTTCTTATTGTCAGAATTCAGCAGCGTTAAATCTTCTTTGACAAGCAACATTTATTATGATTGTATCTCATACACAATAGATTGGAAAAAGAGGGCGATGGAAATGCTGTCGAGAAATTTTATATCCACTAACGCAGTATACACGTTATTATATTTTCTGTTTTAGCCTTACTTTATATCGATTTTTATTATAATAAAGAAAAAATATATATATTTTAAATTGTAAAGCAATACATTGTATTTCTTCATTTTTTTGAAAATTGTTTTTTTTAAATGAAATTTACTATGTAAAAAGCAGAAAACCAGTAATGATATAGTAAATACATGATATACTGATGGACTCATCTGGAGCCTTAGAGGAATCAATAACCTCTCATGGGTGGTTTGGAAGGTCCCTCTCTATTCCTTATTAGAAGAATCCGGACTATTTCTCCAAGGGGAAGCCAAAACGAGGCACAGTTGTTTTAAATCATATCATAGTTGAAACAAGTAGCGATACAACCACATCAATGTTACACAGTCAACATATTTACCTTCCTATGTGGTGGTAAAGAGAACATTCACAGGGCGTTTCTTTATCAACTCTTCGTGAAATTTGACCAATGCAGCATAAGATGTTACTTTACTGTGATCGTCATTCCCTTTTCCAAGTAGTCGTTGCAGATTTCAATAGTACATCCAAATAGTAGATTCGTCCCAAATCACAGCAAACAGTATTGAATGCCAGTTTCATCAATAGGCACGAATCACCACATAAACTTCTTTGGATTGCACTTAGACATGTATAAACACCGCTGTAAAGTCACTGGATGTGTTTTTAGTCGGCAGCACGCAAATGAGGTATCCATCGCGCTGATAGCTTTCTCCTACCCAAATATTCTTGTAGGATGTTCCGAACGCATTCGTACGAGATGTTTACTATCTCAACAATCTCTCTTATCCTCACTCTGCGATCTGCCAACACATTTTCAGGGCTTTTATTGAGCATATTCTTGGTAGTGAGCTCAGGAGAGTCACTCGTGCTAGTTTGATAACATGGAAGCTCAGTAAACCGCTTATGTACCATGCAATATGGTAAAGAGTTGAGTCTACATAATACTCTTTCAGCATTTTTTTATTTGCGCGATGACTATTCCAAGTAAAAAGTAGAGTTTAATCAAACAGACTAAATTCGTTTTTTCCATGCTACCAAAAATGTCTTATCTGCTTTCGAAGTCTTTCAAATCCAAACTAAATGTCATATCGGCTTGAGCGTCATTGGAAATGAAGCTACTTTTCAGAAATGCAATCACCTTTGCGATGGCACTATCTATGAATGGCCATCTATCAGAAAAGTATCTGACTGATAGCAAAATTATCTTAGCTGCTTTCGAAGACTTTCAAAACAAAACTAAATCTCATATTGACTAGAAATTCATGAGACGTTATTAGAAATAAAGCCATTTTTCAGATATTCGGTCAACTTTACGATCGCCTCGTCATCTATCGGAAAAATATTTAACTTTTCATTCTATCCTCGTAAGACTTAATATGAGAACATAGCTAATACTGTTAGTATCGTTAGTATACCAACTATATATGCAAATATATATGAATATCACACAATCAAATTGATTGACAAACTATATCTGGTATAACACCTCTGGTAAATCAACCATCCTATCTTGACAGATTCTATAGCCTCTACTTCTCCTTAGATCAGTTGTAGTTAATTTCATAAGATCGATGAACAAGGTCCACTGATTTAAGGATAATTAGAGTATTAGAATGGAGTTAAGATATGTGATTTTTCCTAGCTAACAAATGTTTAACTTTTGATGATGATGATTAACGTTTAACAGTTTCAACAATGACCAACATCATTAAAATGTTTCTAAATGAAGATTGTAAGAATAACACAGACCAATAGTTGTTTTGGTGACGAAGTATTTGAAGCTGATTTCATACGAATTTAATGCCCTAAATTCCCAAATATGGCGTTAATTTTTGCCTAGGAGCTCAAAATTCTAAGATATGTAATTTTAGTGAAATATACGTTACACTATTTTAAGTTAAATCCATGAATCAGTAAAAAAAATCCTCACAGAGCTCTGGTAGCTGGTCAAACGTTGGGATCGTTCATAATCCTCTGAATAAGGGATCGGATGTCTTGCAGGGATTAAATCAGGATAAGTCCACTTGCTACGGTTGTTTCGATTGATTCCAGTAATATTTACTAGGCATAATTAACAGTATTCGAAGTGGTTTTTGAGTTCTCTCCAAACCATCGGTACTTTTTTTCCGAGTTTAGACATTTTCTTTTCCCGGTAATCCACTGTCGTAAGTAAATATTCTGTACAAGTTTTACAGACGAGATGCGGTGGCCAAGTTTTATCCTGATCACCAAGCCTAACACCAAAGTATTCGAGATAAGCTCTCGTTACAAAGTTACTAACAGTTTTTTTTGTTTTCTTTTAAAGCGTATTCTCACTTTTTCTGTTTGAACTCATTTTATATCTATTCAACAACACAAATACAACAATCTACAACACAGTACGTTTTAAGTTAACTTTATAACAACTCTTTCATAAACACAAATATCACGCCGGGCCAACTTCGATCTACCCTGCAAGGCAAAAACTCACAAACTAACCTCAAGGCTTGAAAGTCACTTCAGTTACCGGAAAGGTAATGCTTATGCCTTCTAGTGATTTTTTCTGGAATTAACTCAAAGGCAGACTGACAATACGACAAATATACAGGAACTAATCCTTGTATAATAATTTTAGAACACCCATACTTGAATATATTGATTAAAAAAGTGGAGCAGAAAGAGTAAAACTAATTTCATATTTATATTTAGCACCCCAAATATAGCTCAAATCAGTTCTAAAATCCTAAGCAGCAAAACAATATTTTTTCTTGCAGGCCAGTGTAATATTACTTACTGAAAAATATTTTTCACAAACGCCATCAAGAAATGACCAAATACAAAGTAAATTATTTATTAATGTTTATGGATTCCGCAGTTGGTTCCTTGTGAAACATTTTGAAAATACTAGGATTTTAAATCATACACTTAGTTTTTTAATGTTTCAAACTGTTATTATAGATTTTACTCTACATATGTTTCGCCTTGTTAGGCCTAGTTAATAAACGTTTGAAACATTAAAACGCTATAAGTGTAACACATAAAATCCTAGTTTTAAATTATTTATTCTTAATAGCTAGTAATAATAGAAGTAATATAGGCATAATAATATTTGTAGATTCTTTTATTCAGCAATGTACTCGATTCATTATATTCTCCTGGCTGGTCTATACATTGATAGATTGAAATCGTCCAAGTTTCAGACACAAGCGTTCAGTTACTTGTTCCTTAATATTTTTTGGTTTACTCCATATTAATATTAACAAAAAAAAATTAAATAACAAATTTGGCGAAAGAGAATGAAAATTATTATTCTTCAAATGTCACCTCGAGAATCGTAAATTGCAATAACTTATAATGCGTGAATATTAGTCCCCTGAAACTATAACTTATATGCTTGGTATAATCAAAACAGTCTTAAAAGATTAATTTAAATGTCCTTACTAAGTCATCGTGTTTCTCCATTCTTCCAGTTATAATTCGTTATAAAACATTTATGCATATCAAGCAATATTTTAAATTTGTTCATTTATCATAAAGAAAATCCTGAATAATACCGGAATATTTGCGTCTTTTTAGGAACATCTATTTTGAACATACCGCAAAATAGTATCACTGCTGACGCAAGTCTCAAACTGAGCGCAATTTCAGTAAAATAATCTAAATTTTCAGAATTAAAATGGAAAAGGATCCAGGCTTATAGACGTAGACGGTGACTATATATGCAAATTTTACGGATACCTTCCGATTATTTCTTTGAGGTTTCCTCGTAGATATTATGAAGCTTAAATTATCGAGGTAATTTTCTACGAGAAGAAGATGAGACTGAATATTTTGAATATGACCTATCTGGCGGACTAGCTAGAGTTTAAGAAAATTGGTAGGAAATTGAGGTTTACGTCATTCAATCAGATAGTTACTCACAAGATCACCATTACTGGGCAAAATTAGTTTTAATACAATTGTGTGTGTCTTAGACGTACTTAGCTTTTATTTTTATACGACTTCTTCAATAATCACCATCCTAAATATATTTAAATTTTGTGAGGGATATTCTGAACTATCTAACGTATGTCACATCGATTAAATGGGATAATTGTTATTTTTAAATACTTTGACGTTTAACAATCTAAATCCACTACCAATAGACACACTTTTACTTTTACTTGCTTACTTTAGTTGTTCGAATTTTTAAAAATGGCGACAGAAATAAAATTAAAAATTATCGTCCAATAAGCTTACTTTATGTGAAAAAGTTATGCGAAATTACCTCTTAAATTACATGATTACAACAAAGCACCTTAATAGCATGGATATCTAGAAAAAAGATACTGAGGTCACTGGAGATCAATGAACTTTCTTTGGGACTATTCCTTGATTTGTCAAAAGCATATGACACATTAAATTATAGTATTCTTTATGAGAAAATGGATCTTTATGGTATTAGAGGACAAACATTTAATTGGATACAATCATATCTTGAGGATCGGAATCGGGATCAAATGAGCTTAACATACATCTTGAAATACTCCAGGGAAGCGTACTAGGGCCAATATTATTAATTCTCTATGTAAACGACATAGTTAATGTAAATGATAACATAAACTGGAGTAACATCACAACGTATGCTGATGATACAAATATGTTAGGCAGAAGTGCAGATGTGCAAGAACTAATGGATAGAACTGCTAGTCAATTAAATTGTATTGATAAATAGTTTGAAAAAAACAAAGTAATACTGAATAAAGAGAAAACAAATGTAATACAATTCAGGACAAAACAATCTAGAATTAAAGAATTTGATAATTTAATATTGAATAATACTATTTTAAAAATGCAACAACATGTAAAATTTCTGTGTAAAAAAAAGAAAACTGTGCAAATCTGATTACAGTCTTTTTATAGTGTGGAAATACTTGGACATTGCTACCTTAAAAACTGTGTAATTTGCTAATTTTAAAAGTGATATTAGATTTGCAGTGATCATTTTTGGGAGTAGCTATGAAATGCAGAAGCTTTTTATATGTCAGAATAGGGCATTACGCAGTATGTTGTATATGAAGCCACGGGAATCATGCAGGGGAAAATTTAAATACAAAGGTTTTTTGACTCTTTCGGCAATTTTTATCCAGGAATGTATACTATTTCTCTGCAAGAATCCAGAGTTATTTACGAGCAGTAAACCCCAGACAACGTATTCAACGAGAATGTTAAATTATAATTACCCATTACATAAGTTAACACTCACACAGCAGGGGGCATATTATAACTGTTTAAAAATGTATAATCATCTACCACACTAAGATTATCAAGGACATTGGTCAACTGAAAAAATGCTTGTTTAATTTTTTATTACACTTAGAACCTTAACAGTGTTAACGATCATATAGAATATCAGAACTGTATCAATGTAAAAATGTTGACACTATTTCGTTTTATGTATACTTACATACTTTTGAAATAAAGATTATTATTATTACTTTGCAAACAATATTTTAGCCACTGAGAAATATAATTCTGTTATGAGTCATAAAGTTGTTTCACTTGAAGTTGGAATTTTAATATGAAGTTATCTCATGAAGAATGTTATACATACGGGAAAACGAGAAAACCAATAGTGTAAATTACTCCAGATAAAGTTGCCCGCAGCCGCAAAATGCTAAATAATAAGCAGTTTTCACATATTCCACATTTGATTCCTACAATACACGAACAGTAAGCTGACAACGTAATAATAAGTTATCAAACTTTGTAATTGCTTAATGACTTAATAATGATATCAATTAAATTACGCATGTCGACATGATTTTCGTAACATTGATAATAATGCTCTTTTTGCGTTCCATTTAGGTAGTTATTAAAACACCTTTTGACAGAAATGGCCTAGCACATCCCATTTTCAAGTATCTGCTTCTCCTTTATATCAAAGCGTCATTGAAATTATTTGTACCTTACTTCTTTTGAATTTGGTACGTCAAACATAAAACATAACCCCCTTGTTAACCCCAAAAAGGTGCTTTGGCCTTTCCACATTAAGTTTGACCTAATGAAAAACTTTGTCAAAGCCATGGGCAAAGAAATGAATGGTTTCAAGTACCTCAAAGAAATATTTCCTCAATTAAGTGACTAAGTGATTTCTGGGCAACACGAAAGATGAAAATAAGAACCTCATAGAAGAACTCTTGAAAACCTATGAAATACTAAATATCGCATGTATAAACTGTACGTGTTATGGTAATTAGCTTATCATTTTCGTATTTAGGACTACAAAATACTTCATAAACAATTATTTTCATCAATGTTACCTCAAAAAAGTTCAAAAAATTATTGACCTGTGTTATTAGACAGTGAATATAAATATATGCGAAAATAGATGCGTAATATATAAAATCACATGCTTATTTTCGACATGTACTTGATATATACTTCAACATGTGTAACAGTGAAAAGACAGCGTCAGATGAAACAAGGTAAAGTATTTTATTTATTCACTCAAATTGATGAAAGCTATAAAGGTGGCAAGAACAAAATACTTTTACACAACTATGGCATATTGTATGCCTGAAATTGTTTAAGGACTGAGAACATGGGATTTAATGTCAAGACAATGTTTTTTTCTATGCTCTTGTAGTAGCTGTAGTTTTTTTAAAAAACTACCACAAATTTTCTACTAGGATTTTCTATTGAAGAACAAATATGTTCTTCAAAATGCCATTATAAAGGGTGATTTTTTTAGTGTGTCCGAACTTCCGAAAGGGTCAGTGTCAAACGAACTGTGAGTTTGCGCGCATGTCTATAAATATGTGTCTCAATAATCTGGTAAATCATTATGCATATTTGGATCCATATGTATATTAATATTTAACATCAGAGTAAAATTAGTGTTCTGTGCCCCAAACGCCAAACCAAACTAGAGCACTTGAGATCTATTCGCCGAATTATCGACAAATTCGGAACGCATTTCACGCTGCCCGATATTAAAACAAGATACTGTGCATTTCGAAGAAAATATCGTCGCTGTTGTTGGCAGTGTTGATCCAAATTTATAATTCGTCCTTGTTTACAGGAAATCGGGCTTTGCTATTCGACTATGTGGATTATTTAATTTAGAATTTGAATGGTATTGATCTGGAGCAGACGTGGTTCCAACAGGATGGCTCCACATGTCATGCAGCAAACGCAATAATCGATTTATTGAGAGAATAAGTTGATTAGAAAATTAATTCGAGGAACGGACCAGTTAATTGGCTACCAAGGCCATATGATTTAATGCATTTTGATAATTTTTTTTGGGGGTTATGTGAAATCTTTGGTCTATACCGATAAACTAGCAACTATTGATGCCTTGGAAGCCAACTCGGACAATTGCGGACATAAGACCCAAATTGCATGAAAAAGTGGTAGAAAATTGGATTAACAGAACGCACTTTGGTAAAAGTAGCTGCGGCGTACATTTTTCCGAAATTGTCTCAAAATTATTTCAAAGTTTGGAGATCCTTATTCGAAAACTCTCTAATAACAATTTTATCGATATAACCATCATGAACCTAAAAAAGAAATTACAACAATTTTTTGATAACAAATTTTTTCAATTCTTTTTCAATTATTCCACGAATTAAAAATATATAAAAGTTAAATTACAATAAACTAGAATACGTAAATATTAATTACGATAATTTATCAGTTTTTTATTATCAAAACAGTCTTGTAGGATTCATTTAAACACCATTACTAAGCTATTGCGTTTCTCCATTCTCCCGTGGTAATTCATTATAGAACATTTATGCATATCAAGCAATATTCTAATTTAGTTCATTTATCATAGCGGAAATCCTGAATAATACCAGAACATTTGCGCCTTTTAGGAACATATATTTTCAACCTACCGCAAAATAATATCACTGCTGACGCAGGCCTCAAACTAAAAGTAGTTTAAGTAAAATAATCTATATTTTCTGAATTAAACTGGTTAAGGATCCAAGCTTATAGACGCAGACGTTGGTTATATATGCAAATTTTACAGGTACTTTTTAATAATTTCTTTGAGGTTTCCTCGTAGATGCTATGCATTTTAAATTATCGAGGTAATTTTCTGCAGGAAGGAAATGGGGCTGTTTATTTTGAATACGACCAATCTGATTTACTAAATCAAGTTTAAGCAAATCTGGGTAAATTATTGGGTTCAGTTTCAATTGAATACGATTGTATCTGTCTGTGTGGGTCTTACTTATGTATGCTTTTTTAGAGACAGTACGATCCTAAATAAAGTTCAATTTACGAGGATTATTCTGAACTATCTCACGATATGGTACATTGAAAAATTGGAATAATTAATATGAAATTAATATACAAAACACTTCCAAGCTGCCAATTATTTTTATTTTTCTATGATTTTTCTTTTCTTATTATTAATTTTATGCTATAATGCATAAGATATGCATATGCATATAAGATAATGCTAACATGGTTAGCGAAACGCGCGTCAAAAAGTTGAATAAAGCTATTTGGTGTTTATTGGTAAATCTCTTCGAGTTTAGTGGTTCATACCGAAGGATGAACTGACAGATGAAGTTATCGAAAATCAGTTTCTGATGCTCATTAGTGTTAGTTGTCGACCTTGATAGTCGTTAGAGTGCGACACTTCTTGGATTATAGGCGTAATACAAGGTGCACAAACAGGACCTTAAAAATTACAAATATTTATTTTTTTTGACAAAAGTTATTATTATATTTCAAAATATCAAATATCTATATTGTAACTCAATTTTAAGCTCGGCGAAAGACATGTCATTCAGGATAGCGGTCGACGCCTTTTGAATTGCTTCAATGTCGACATCGCGCTGTCATTTCATTGGCAAATGAAGTTTTTCGAAGAGATAAAAGTCGCAAATCAGGCAAGTATGGTGAATGATTATTGGTTAAGATGCCAGTTTTGGAAAGAAAATCAGCATTATCATTATCATTGTGCAACAAGCGCCAGCATTGATTGTTTGACCAGGTGGAATGAACTCCGTGTGCACAATTCCCTCCAAATCGTGGAAACTAAATCAACACTGTTTTGATTTTTGACTTCTCGAGAAGGCTTTTCTTCGGATTCGGTTCGCTCGGGTGCTTCCATTCGGCACTTTGGCGCTTGGTTTCTGTATCATATTGAAAACACCACGCCTCATCACTAGTAACAATGCTGTACTTGAAGGTTTGGTCCATTCTCCACTCTTTAATCAAGTCTTTGCAATGTTGGATTCGGAGCAATTTTTGGTCGTCAGTCAATTTTTGTGAATTGAATCTTTAGACATGTTCAATTTTATTTACATGTATAAATTCACGCACAATTCCAATGTTACTTTGAGTAACCACGGAATTTTCGGACCAGAATGTTCGTTGTCCTTGAAGTCCTCACAACTTTCTTTGAATCGCTTAAACCACTGGTGGACTCTGCCACGGGATAAACAATTCTCACCAAATACTTGTTTTATTAATTGAAACGTTTCGATGAATGTTTTACCAAGTTTAAATCAAAGCTTACGCTTTATTCGACATTCATTTTTCGACCGATGGCGCCACTAGAAATAGCTCTTTCTAAAAAGTCCTGTTTTCCGTGAAGCGCACTAACCCAAACACTGTGGCCTAACCCACACACCTATCTAATTGAGATGTATGGATTTTTTCTTTAGGTTATTTTTCAAATGTTTAGTGAGCATTCAACTTTGTCGCAATTCTTCTCCATTTTCTGTCAGTGTTACAAAATGAAATTACTTACTAGCTCTGAGGGCACTAACAATAGTTATATTGGATTTTTTTTGGTTTTGTGGGTTAGGCCATTTTTGCACTGATAGCTGCATTTAACATCTCTTTACAGAAGTCTGATCAGTGTTAGAGCGATATATAAACGATATATAAACATATGTCGTTAAATCGTTCACTCCTTGTTATGAAACAAAATTATTAAAATTTAACACCGTCTCTTAGAAAAGGCAATTTCTATGATAGTTAATGATGATTATGAGATTATTATATTATGATGAGTATATTAGTGTAAATAATGCCAGAAACAACAACAAACAAAATTACTTATAAAACTAATTCTTTAATTTAAATTATTAAGTCCAAAATCCACTGGATCGAACCATCAGCTAATAATAAAAACGAAGAATTTTCGAAGAGTACAATTCGACAAAAGACGAGAACTGTATCGGCGAAATAGAAATTCGTAATTTGTTTTTGCGACAGGCGCCATTCAAGCCTCGCGCCGTGTATTACATTTATCATTCGTGCCCGCATTTGCGTTGAATCCTGTAATTGGTTTAGTGCCCCGAAGAATGGCAGATATTAATAGCAACAAAACAGGGCGACAACGTCTTCTCGCGATAATGCCCGGGGATTTCGCCTGGCACTGCGAAGGACTAATAAAAATTAATTAGACATCGGCCAGCGGAATGACGGCAACAGCATAAATATTACGCAATTAAATAAAACTCTTGAAAATAGGTCTTTCTTCAAAAACGAAACATAGATGAACCCAAATTTTATATTTTCAGGAAAAATAAATGTATCACATCTAAATATATCATATCATGGCATGGCATTAATATTTGAAAACAATTTCAGACAAATGTCCGCCACAGTTACTTCTGTGCACACTTTTTTACTTCTGTACACCTTTTATTTTATATGTCCGAGTTATGCTGGCTTCCACGGTGTCAATATTCTCTCGCTGTCCGAAAATCGGATCTATCTTCAAATCTGTATCCACACTAGTCACAAAATAGATTTCGACAAGACCAAAGTAATCGCACCAATATATTCCTACATATCCCGCATAATTGACGAAGCAATTGACATTGAAAAACGCCCAGACTGCCTAAACAAAAGAGATGACGGCCTTAGAATTCCAAATACATGGAAACTTCCAAACAAAGGTCTTCTCTCACCCCTACCCTTCAATCTTACCTATTAATGAAGAGGTCGCGCCAAACACATTCTTTTCTGGTTAGGCAGAATGAGACCATGGAGAAAAACAACTAGATTCTCTTGATATATATATATATATATATATATATATATATATATATATATATATATATATATATATATATATATATATATATATATATATATATATATATATATATATATATATATATATATATATATATATATATATATATATATATATATATATATATATATATATATATATATATATATATATATATATATATATATATATATATATATATATATATATATATATATATATATATATATATACATATATGCTATACCAATACCTTACCTAAGCTGATAACGCTCCTATAATGAGAAGAACAAAAAACGAAGTGATAGGAATTGTATAGAAGTAACTACAGAAGAATTGTCTGGAACGAGAAGAGCAAGGCTCGTGAATGCAAATAGATATATTCATGCTCTTAATAAAGTGTTTAAAAGTAAAAATTTATTGAGAACCCTAAAAATACGTGTGTTAAAGCACTGATTCACTATATGCTAACATTTGTAAACATGGATATAATTAAAGCGGAAAAATGTGCAGTCACTGGAAATATGTGGAGGCAGAAAAGTTGAGAGGGGCTAAAAGATAATAACAAATTAGACAGTTGTACAAAGCCACAAATATAATAGGAGTTTTCAAAAGGCAGATAATACAATGAATAAGATATATTTTGAAAATGCCAAGGCTTAGGACTCCAGATAGAATACCAGGCAGCCAAATTAAAAATTTTGGGCTTGTTCCATTCCGATATCTCTTATAAATTTATCTTCCTATTCATATTTGGTTTATCTTTTATTGATCTATTTTATTCTGTTTCTATTTTCTTATGTCATCCATCTCACTTATTATCACATCTCGCTAGATAATCGATTTAATGCAAGAAAAGTTTCCTGGATGTGTTATTTCGCCAAATATTAATGCCATCTGGTCACAAAGATCATGGAATCTTATGCTCTTTTAAGAAATAATAAAAATTACCGGATTATCATTTGTAGTTTTCATTATGCCCCATTTTGAAGTACTGATACTTTTATTGGACAACCCTATATTGGTACAACCCAACATGACTATTGGTATTCCAAAATTCATTTTCAAGTCAGTAATAATAATGTAGTTTTAGCTTTTTGTTATTCGATCTTTTCATAAATCTGAATAAGTGCAAAAGCGTCGATTTCGAGGTAAACGAACCTATTAACCTTTTTTTTTCTCTTTTCTTTCCTTATTCTCCACGAACCTTCGCTAATAACATGACTATTCTAACTTTGTCAGCAAATTTCCTAAATAGCTTCAGTTAAATCTGACCAAATCATTGGCGCAAATTATTTATCTCTATCTCGACCTTTTCTCGTAAGCTTGATTTAACAGAATGAAGTCCTGAAATCCCCATTACCAACTAGTCAATTTGCTTGGATTTATTCTTTTTTGTTTCCCTTTCAATTTCCATTTGCTCATCTGACATTTCGCCATTTAATTAGATCGGCTTAATTTTCTAGTGTGATTGATTTATACTGGATAGCTTCGCCATAAGTGTTAAAATGTATCTATCATGTGCCTCAAAACAACTTGTGGAATAAAGTGTAGCGTATTAAGAATCGTGGGCATTCCAGTCATAAATATTGAATCGAAAAAATAAAATATATACTTTGAAATTATATATTTGTTATTATGACCCGGCGCACATTTCATTTTTTTCCTGAATTTGATGGAATCGATGTGGATGATCTTAATTTTCAACAGAATATCGCACCACCGCATATTTCCCGAATAAACATGAGCTTATTGCGAGCCAAGTTTGGTAACTAGTTATTTTCACGAAATGGTCGTATCTCTTATCCGACGAGATCATGCGATTTAACTCCCTTGGATTATTTTCTCTGGCAACATGTGAAAACACAGGTTTATAGCAATAAACCCGCGACTATTGGCAACTTGAAAACTAACATTCGTCAGGTCATAGTAGCCATACAGCTCCGAAATGTGCGCCAGGGCCATCGAAAATTGGCGCGGTTCAAACCACAAATTGCTTGTCTGAATCTCTTAAATAAAGCAATCAGAAACGATTTTGAGCAAAAAAATGTGTGTTTTATTTAATATTGAAGTTCCATCATTATTATTGGTAGATCCTTTATATCAAGTTCAGAAATTGATTTCTAAATTTCTTGCTGCAATATAAATTTCAACGATACTCCAGTAAAATTAAATGGGAAAAGAAATATGAGATAACACATCGGTCAATAAGTCCCCGGTCAGACAAATAAAAAACACTTTTTTTGTAAATTTCGACTTTATTGATTAATATATTCACCTTGAAAAATAATACAATCAGGCTAACGCCTTTTTAGCATTTCTATGCCTTTTTTTTATAACCCGATTTCTCTTTGCCTTCAAAATATTCTTCCGTTTCGGCAATTACCTATCCATTGGAACGAAATTTCTTTCCAGCGAGCATTTTTTTGAGGTCTGAAAACAGGAAATAGTCATTGGTTGCCAGATCTGAAGAATACCGTGGATGAGATAGCAATTTGAAGTGCAATTCATGTAATTTAGCCATTGTTGCCAATGATTTGTGACACGGTGCATTGTCTTGGTGCACCCAGATTTCGTCTTATAAACGCATTAGTATTGGCTATTGATGGTTTTACCTTTCTTGACATAATCCATAAACAATATCCCATGCGCATCGCAAAATACAGAGGCCATAACCTTTCCTGTCGATGGTTGGGTTTTTGGTCACTTTGGACGGCTTTCAGCGGCTGCGGTCCACTCAGCTGACTGCCCATTCGACTCCGGAGTGAAGTGATGGATCCATGTTTCATCCATTGTCACATACAGCATAAAAAATAATTTTTATTTCACTTAAACAGCTCCAAACATTGCTCAGAATCATCAATACCTTGTTGTTTTTGGTCCGCTGTGAGCAAATGCGGTACCCATTTCGACACCAATGTATGCATTCCTAAATTATCACATATAGTTATAGTTATTATAGTTAGGATTAGATTTAAGTTCGGTTAGACTTTTTTTATTCATACATATATTTTCTTTGTATCTTAGTTATTAAACATTAGGTTATAGAATTAACGGATTGGTTTTTTTTTCAGATACTGCTAATACCCACATCTCTCAGTCAGGTTACCCTTTACTGATTTTGGGTAAACAAATCAGTTGGCGCCCAAACTACTTAGTCATTTAACTATCTCACGGCCTACTACTCACCAGGCATACGGCTGTCGTTCGCAGACCGGGTTAACGAACACGTTACAATTTCTTCATTTACTCACAAACAGTTCGAATCATTTCAAACGTTTTACAACAAAATTTTAAATTATTTTTTCGCCGAGGTTGACAATATTTTAAGTCATTATGAACGGACAGGATGTTAGGATATCCTGTCCTAATTGGATTGCCTGCGCCTTGGATTGCCTGATTTGGAATGATTGGTCATTTGCCACGTATTAAAATGCTGCATACGAATTTAATGAACATGGTTTTTCTTATAAGAATGTGTATGTTTCTATAATAATATATTTATTTTTTGTTATTTTTTTTAAAGACAGATAATTTAAGTTTGATTAAAAATAAGGAGATACACACGAACAAAAAATGAAGGCCAATCTCTTGGGACTTACCACATATAAAAAACTTAAAAGTGACCCTCATAACTTGAAAAAAGGAAATATGAGACAAAGATAAACATACTCGTATATTTAGGAAATTACTACGTATGTATAAAGAAAAAAAAAAGAAAAGAGGTCATTTTTCAACTACAATATTCTTTTTTATGGGCATCTTTTATGTTCTCAAAATGTCCATAAAATGATAACATTTATTTTGCTGAAATACTTACAGAGCACAACAAAACATAGGGATTTAGGTCGAAATAATCTCTGAGACTAATATTAAGACCATACAATTTATTAGATTTTGTTAACAAATAGATGGTTTAAGTGAGGTAGCTAGGTTAGTTATCCTGACATTGAGATTTATATAAGCGAAACAAAACTATTTGTATAAATGTTTCAAAGCAATACAGTTAAGAGAATGTCGATGGCGTTAAAAATCTGTGTTTAGATGTTTCGATATAATTTTAGATTTTATACGGAACCGGCAAATTCCATGAACGCTTTGAGCTAAAGCGAAACACAATATTAATATCTACACAATATTCTGTAACAAAAAAACGTCAATGGTTCTTAGGTGATTTACTTCTCAAATCTATGAATGATCCTACAGAATAATTATAAAAGTACAGCAGATAAGTAACAACTAGGAAATAACAAAAGTAGTTGCGTTTACTTACTTAACTATACTTCACTTCCCAGAGCTTTAATCCGATTTAAACTTTTTGCTCCGAGAAATAAACATTCCTACTTCCGTATTAAATTGATTTCGCAGCGAAATATTCAGTTGCCGGTTTTGAACAACAAAGTTAAATCAATTCTTCTATTGGAACTTTTAGTGTGAAACACTAAACTTGAAGAGATTTACCACTAAACACCAAATCACTTTTTTTAAACTTCTCGACGCACGTTTCGCTAACCATGTTAGCATCATCAGGAGATGCTTTAATCTAATTCTAAAACTAAAAGATGTTCTATTTATATGAAATCGAGGCAAACGATGAATTCAGTTATATTCCGAAGATATGGTTAAGATATGCGTGACGTTTTTGCCATTTTTGATTCGAAAAATGAACACTTAGATGATTTTATTAAGAACTTAAACAGTAAATCCCAAAATATAATATTCAAGCATGAACTCGAAAACAACGACAGTTTACCATTTCTGGATGTTTTAGTCAATAGAAACAATAAAAATAGGTTAGATTTTTTTATTTTTAGAAAAAAACACAACCATTTCGACAAACATTCCTATTCAAATCATAGCTTCCAAAATAAAATGGTTAGTATAAATTTTATGGTAAATAGATTAATTAATTTTCCTTTAAATAAAGATAATTATAACAAAGAATTAAAATTAATTAGGGAGGTATCTGAAGTGAATGGTTATAATAAGAACATTGTAGATAAATTAATTAGACAACATAAGTTCGGAAAATTATTGAAAAAATCTTCGACTTTTCAAAAGGATCAGAACACAAATAAATTTATGATAATACCATTTGATGCCCAATTAACAAGAGAGCTATACAAAATTTTGGAAAAAAGTGGACATTAAGATTGTGTACAAAATATAAAATAAATCAAGAGAAGTTCTGGATAATCCAAAAGATAAAGTAAATCAACATGAAAAGTCGGGATTTACGAAATCAGTTATCAAGACTGTGATAGAAAGTATATTAGGCAAACAAAAAGATCCATATTCACAAGATATAAAAAACATATTGCCCATATTAGATATGGGAGAAATGAAAAATCTTGTGTTGGCCAACATGCAATCGAACATAACCACAATATAGATATTAGTAATTTAAGACTAATTAAAACTGTAAATAATAATAGGGCTCTGGATGCTTGGGAGATAGAACAACATGGTTAGCGAAACGTGCGTTGAGAAGTTCAAAAAAAGTGATTTGGTGTTTAGTGGTAAATCTCTTCAAGTTTTTGCAAAGTTAAAATTAACGCATTATTCGAAAAAAGGCTTCAAGGCGACTGACGCAATTTGTGGGATTTGCTAAGTAGAAGGGGAAGGCGCCGTATCAATCCGCACCGCTTATGACTCTTCAAGATAGAGGAAGATTAAGTCGTCCACGGTCTCTCGCTGCTGACGTTTGAAGAGCAGCTGTGGCTGCAGATAATAGACTAGGCACTAAGAAATTTTCAGGGGAATTCGGAGTATCTCACCTTTGTTAACTGGCATGTGCGAGACATAGGAATGGTGCCAATGAGCTGTAGAAGCATCATTTATGAACTGTCGAAGCAGCAATTTACGCGTCATAATGAAGTGTAAAAAACTCTACTCAAAAACCCTACTAGTTTACAACTAATCAAACAGATTGCCACCTGCGATAAAAATGATTTTATTTCATCAATACTAATGACGTACATCAGTGGGTTATGACCGGGCAACCAACTCTTCTGGTACCAAGATGAGAAATTTGTCAAAATAGTCATACTTTGTATTTGAGGGAATTCCGAAGGAATAATTCACTTTGAGTTAGTTCCTGATGGTAGAGCTATACATTCAGAATTCTACTCAGCTCAATTTGGAAGGGTGCACGCTGTTGTGGTCAAAAAATATCCGGCTTTGGTCAACTCTAAAAAATCCTCCTCCTGCAGCAAGAAAATACAGGACACATTCACACACACTTACCATCTGACCACCTAAAAAACTAACGAATTACTTTGACTTCCTTACCCAGCATACAGCCCCAACTTCGCTCCGTCGAATTACAACTTCTTCCGTTCCATGGCTCACATTTTATAGGAAAAAAAAATCAGGAATGAAGAAGAGATAAAACAACTGCGTCGAGTTTTTCGCCTCCAAAGACTCATCGGAGGTGTTGAAGAGGAAAAGCGTTACTAGTTACTATATTTCGAGAAACAACCTCCAGGTGAAAATTTTTTATACCGTGAAAAACTAAGTACCTCAAAAACGCAATTATTTTTCTTCCACCCTAGTATCTAAAGTGTATTAAAATGTAACCCCTTATCACCTGCTTTGCAAAGAAAAGCTTTTATGTATATATACATATAACCATGGCACAAAAAGAGTATATGTCTTTCAAATAAGTGTAACTTCGTTAATATTCAGTAAAACATACTTTTATTATCACTAAAACAATCTAATCTAACAATGTTATTATTGTAGATCTGATAGGTATACATTGATTATTTATTAACCATAGTCCACCATCCGATGTCTTTCTTTATAGTTCTGCATCGCATTTAGAACATTTCTTATAAATGGTAATTTTTTAATGTGTTTGAATATCCAATAGACATCGCAGTTAAACGAACTGTAAGTTTGCGCACCTATTGAGTCAAAATTATTCATTATGGTCTGGCAAATCATTAACACTTGGAACACTTAACATCGGAGCACCGCTTGCAAATTGTCGAAATTTATTATAAAAATCAGTGTTATGTGCGCCAAACTTATAGAGCACTTCGTGCGTACCCAATCCAGCGATCTATACAAAAACACTGTATGTTCCGAAGAAAATATCGTTAGTGTTAATGGTATTGTTAATGAATATCCAAATATATCAATTCGTCGCCGGTCGCAGGCAGTTGTACTTTGTTATTCAACTACGTGGAAAATCTTCCACTTTCAAAAATTGGAAAATTGTTTTCAAACATTAATACCATAGCATTTTATTTCACATAAAATAAATAGTTTCAAGGCATTTAATTTGGATGTAGTTATATTTGAATTTATAGTTCGGGCACACTATATTTCTGCATGTAGACGAGTTTTAGGTATATATTCGAAATTGTAGCATGATTCGATAAACTGTACTGTTATGTGCTTTTTCAAATATTTAAGTCTAATTGGTATTGATATATTGGTACATTGATATATTGGTATATTGGTATATTGGTATGTTGGTATATTGGTATATTGGTATATTGGTAAATTGGCATATTGGTAAATTGGTATATTGGTATATTGGTATATTGATATATTGGTATATTGGTATATTGGTATATAGGTATATTGGTATATAGGTATATTGGTATATTGGTATATTGGTATATTGATATATTGGTATATTGGTATACTAATGCTCACATTGCAGAACCGACAAATATGTTTGACATAGCCTGGCCACTGTAATTGGGTAATCCCATTAGTGCTAGCAGTGAGATAAATACTATAGTGACGCTGATGTAGTTGTGCTGTCCTTTATTTCCGCAGTGATGAAATGTCGAACAATCATGTCTCGTCTTTTTGCCTTGAGAAATCACAGCTATTGCGAAGATAACCTGCAAGACAATTTACATCATCTATATCTAGATAAACACTTTTCTACTAGCTCTAGTGTACTCACCATATATATATATATATATATATATATATATATATATATATATATATATATATATATATATATATATATATATATATATATATATATATATATATATATCCCCTTTGCGGATTAGACCTTGTCGTGGTAAAGGGGTTTGAGTAGGGCAATGAAGTTTTGAGGTATGCCGTCTGGAGTCTATGCTCCTGAGAGGGTTACCCCTTGCGGAGGGGTCAAGGCAGAGGCCGCAGACTAACATGATCCAAAATCTGCCAACCCGCATTGGACCAGCGTGGCAGATTACGGTCCATACTTTTAACATGGTATTTCAATATGTTTCAATATGACAGTACAACCTCAAACACGGCCCTCATTCCCCGGAGGCCAAGGGGCCTCCGGCAGCGGGAAGACCTGTCCCAAGGCAGAGGGTGCTAAGAATCACCGGGTTAGATCATGCTGCCATTGGACATGACATAGCAACGCTAAATATACGGACTATGAAAACGGAGGCCCGATTGCAAGAACTGTTAATTGAACTTGACAACATATATTGGGATATTATTAGGCTCTGTGAAACACGAAGAAAGGGCGAAGAGTTAATCAAACTGGAATCAACTGAACACGTACTCTACACTCGAGGTACGGAAAATGGCCGATGTGGCGGAATTGGATTCCTCATCAATCGAAAGCTGAAGGACAATGTAGTAAAATTTGAGAGTACATCTGACCGACTAGCCCAATGCGTCATTCAGTTGAATAAAAAGTTTAGACTTCAAATCGTCCAAGCTTATGCACCAGCTATAAGTCTAGAATTTTATGATGATGTGGCCCAGCTTTTATACAAGGAGAAATCTAGATATAAAATCCTGATGGGTGATTTTAATGCCAGAATTGGAACAACAAGAACTGACGAAAATGCAACTAGCCCATATGGGACTGGTGACCAAGACAATAAGGGGAGAGATTGGTTGATTTTGCTGAAGGACAAGAACTATATATTATGAATACGTTCTATAAGAAAAATATCACCAGAAATCACCCAGATGGACATGGAAAAGTCCATCTGGGCTCACAAGTGAAATTGACTACATCATGACCAACGATAAAACAATATTTACCAATTGTACCGTCCTTAACAATCTTAATGTTGGAAGTGACCATCGAATGGTACGAGCAAAACTTAGGATTAACTGTCGAAGAGAACGCGAAAGTATGGTAAGATCAAAGAAGGGGAAAGTGGATTCTGGGAAACTGCTGGAGAGAGAAAGCGATTTCGAAATTGCTTTGTCAAGCCGGTTTGCTGTGTTATAAGATCGGGAGAAAGTGGAACTATCAGTTCAATATGAAAAAATCGCCAACAATGTGCTTCAAACGGCTGCTTCAATAGCACCAGAAGAAAAATGTCACAAACAGACAAAAATCTCTAGTGAGACCATTGATTTAATGAAGAAACGACGGGCAATGATAAATGCAGGTAGTCCTTTTGGCAGGGTCGAGTACACTGAGCTCTGCAAAACTATAAAAAAACGTATCAGAGAGGACACGCGCCGATTCCACATGCAGCTAGTGCAAAAAACCCTGGAAGAATACAAAGGAATTAACAAGGTTAAACAGAAGCTGAGAAACAAAAGAACGCAAACATATGCCTTAAGGCGTGAGGATGGCATAGTATGCAGGGCGCGTACGCAAATGTTAGAGGTTGTCAGAAAATTTTATTCCCAGTTATATGAAGATCAGAACAAATCAAAGACAACAATACCCACGGACGAACAAATGCCAGATATCCTAGTGGAGGAAGTAACAAATGCTATAGAAACGATGAAAAATGGCAAGGCTCCAGGAAAGGACAGTGTAACTGTCGAAATGTTAAAAGCTAGTGGTCGGGCGTTATATAAAACACTGGCAAAATTATATTCAAAATGTCTCAAAGAACAAAAAGTACCTGACTTATGGAAAAATGCAAAAATGCTCCTTTTACATAAAAAGGGACCACACGGAGATTTAAAGAACTACCGTCCAATAAGCCTCCTATCAGTAATGTACAAAGTTTTCACTAAGATAATTTCTAAACGAATATTAAAAAAACTGAATAACGCACAACCAAGAGAACTAGCAGGATTCAGAAGTGGATTCAATACAATGGCCGTCCAGGTTGTACAGCAGGCCATAGAAAGCCGCAATTCACCTTGATGATCTTGAAGTGGGAATGAATGTAGAACGAGGTGTACGGCACGGTGACACAATATCGCTTATTCTTTTCTCGGCTGGCCTTGAAAAAGTATTCCGTAAACTGGATTGGGAACAGGATGGTGTAAAGATCAATGGTGTACACTTAAACCGTCTTAGATTTGCAGATGATATCGTTCTCCTTTCACAAGATCCAGAGGAGCTGCAAAGGCGCATACAAGAACTGTAAAGGGCTGGCGAACCATTTGGCTTGAAAATACACCTGAAAAAAAGTCAGCTTATGTTCAATAACTTCGCTCAGGACAGAAGAATTTCAGTTTTAGGAAGGGATTTGGAGATTGTGGACAGCTTTATATATCTTGGGCAGCGGATTTCAATGGAGGGGAATACCGCCCGGGAGGTAGAACGGCGAGGTAAATGAGGCTGGCAGGCATTTGGCAGGCTCAACATAGTGTTTAAGGGCAGGCACTTTGCCTGAAAAGAAAAGTCTTCAATCAGTGCGTTTACCATATACAGAACATATATACAGAACATGACATACAGAAGTGAAACCTGGACACTCACATCCCAATCAATTCATAAACTTCGGGAGCACAGAGAGGAATGGAAAGATGTATGCTTGGCATTACAAGACGAGACAGAAAGTCCTGCGCAAGGATCAGGGAACAAACGAAAGTCTGTGACATCATTGGAAGAGTAAAGCAATTGAAGTGGAGATGGGCAGGCCATATAGCGAGCTGGTGTGATTACAGATGGACCAAGGCAATCCTGGAGTGGATATCGCTTGATCGCAAATGTCCGCGAAGAAGACCGAAAGCACGATGGATTGATGACATCGTTAAGTATATTGGATCAGAGTGGCAGAGGAAAGCCCAGGACTGTGAAAGTTGGAAACATGCTGCAGAGGCCTTCATCCTAGTGGATCGACACGGGCGATTTTTGGGCTGAAGTAGTGATAGGGCTTTATTTTTTTTAAGATAATGATGGAAATCGTGTTTATGTTAATGGTGACCGCTACAGGAATATGCTAACAGAATATCTTTGGCCTGAACTGATAAATGTATACACACTGTTTTCTTTCAACAAGATGGTGCGATACACACATGTGGTGCGTGTCACATATCTCGCCAAAAAATGGGTTTATTGTAAAAAAAGTTTCCTAGACGTGTTATTTCGGGAAATGATAATGATAGCTGGCCACCTAGATCATGCAATCAAACGCCCTTGGATTATTTTTTGTGTAGTTATGTAAAATCTCATAAGGATACATGAGAAATGGATTCGAGAAATAAAAACTTAATGATTAAAAACAAACAAGGACCTACCAAAAATAAAAACTATCGGTTTTTCACTTGTTATCATTGTACTTCAATTTAAAGTTCCGACTTTCTTATTGGACAACTTTTTAGAACACCCATGTCTCCTTTAGTTTCCTTAACCCGAATAATTCCCCTAAAGTACCATATCAGATAGTGACTGGTATATCAGTGTTGACAAGTGCTGTCTGTCAGAAGTTTACCGTAATTTCTAAAGTATTAAAAGCAGAAGCCTTTGGCGATTAATGCATCCACATCTTAGGTTTTGATATTCATTGGGCCTTGAACAAAACATCTAGAGAGATCGGAAACGATTAGAGATGTTCTGGTGGTACCAATAAAAATCACCAAAATACAGAAGAGTGAAGGGTGCATGAAAGTTTTAAAAGGAATTATTAAACTTACTCTTAACATTTTTAAGTTTTAATGTACCACCGTCTCTTAAAATTCTTACTTATATTCTATATTATTATTTATATTATTACTATATTCGTATTATTATTATTTATATTATTTATATTCTTACTTATTACTTAATTATTAATATTATTCTTAATTATTATATATTATAAATATTATTCTTTGCGTTTATTATTTATTGTTATTATTTATATTCTTACTTACAATTCCTACAGATTAAAACTAAAAATGCTAAGCCTCAAATTGCTTTATCGTCGCCTTATCAATTAATTTTTCCCGTCTTTAAAACTTGAAATATTCAATATTCTCCGTACTTCTGTAAATAAAGGGTTGAATCATTATTGCTCATAACTTTGTCATATGTCATTGTATTGCCATGAGTTCGATCAATCATTTCGTACGCGCGCCATTTGGCTGCAATATTCTATTCATTCGTGACCGACTTCTTATCCGGAAACCATTATTCTTCTCGCAAGGTCCCCCAAGTAAGGTTGGCCACTCAGATCTACTTTCCCTTGCGTCGCCTTTGTGTTCTAATCAGTGCGAATTATTTTCAGGTTTTTTAGGATTTGGTAGGCATTCTCTATCTTTAGCCAATTTAGAGAATAAAAATGTTTGACCTATTACTTGTCGTTTTTCTTCTAGAAAATTCGATTATTCGGAATCGAATATTTATTTTTCCAGTCATGTTGATTATCTAGTTTTATTTTCTAGTCTCTATGTCCTAAAAATGCTGGGAATGCATCTTTCTGCATCTATTTCTACTCGAAACTACTTTTCAAAGACATCTGGTAATACAAGAGTGTAACAACAGAATTTTCGATTTTTCCTTTGTTTATAAATAAACGATTATACGTCACTTCTTAGAGGTTTAAACTTTTTGCTCTGATAAAAAATAATTCCATCTTCAAAGTTAAGGTGATTCCACTGTCAAATATTCAGTGGGCGGTTTTTAACCAAAACGATGAAAAAAGGCTTCAAAGCAACTAACATAGCTCATGAGATTTGTAAAGTAGAAGAGCAATGTGCCATATCAATACGTACTGCTCAGCTCTAGTCCAAAAAGTTTCGGGAGGGAGATATGAGTCTTGAAGATAAAGAAAGATTGGGTATTCCACAATTTCTAGATTGCGGCATTTTAAGAGCAGCTGTAGCTGCAGACTCTAGAACAAGCACTAGGAAACTGTCAGAGGATTTAGAAGTATCTAGAATGTTACCAAAGAACTTTAGAAACATCCCTCATGAACAAATGCTACTTCAAAGACGCAAATACTTTTGTTATACCCTAGCAGTATCAGAGTCTGGTTGCCTTCGCAGATTAAATCATCTCTGAACAAGCTATCTGACCGACCGATGAGTGAATTTTGGATACTTCACCACCCAGGATGGTTTGATATCCTGGAGAATACATGTTTGGCAAATGCCTGCAGCTGTATACCCTCCCTGCAGTCCTATATCTTCGGGATATGCACCGCTTCAGTATGCAGTTTTAACTTTCAGCTTCGGTTTTAGCCCTGGATATGATATTGACTGCTATATGTGGATCTTTCGTACAAGAAATCTCCCCTGCCGATTTAGAGCCTCTACATATCGAATCACCGAGTACGTTGGCTAGGGCCCATATCCTAATTCACAGAATTACAGCCACTGTTAGAAATAAGACCCGATGGTACATAGTATAACACCACTACTATCAGAGGATAAAATAAATGTTAATTGATTATTTTGCCCGAGCTTATAAGGTGACGTGCTATTTTAGGCTTTAAGTTATTAAATATTGTTATTTATTCTCATCAATGGTTATAAAACTCATCTGCAGATTTGTACGAAACCAATAGTTTCTCTTCTTAAGGTGATATTTTCTTCAATTTGACAGTTATTCAAAAAAATCTTGAGGAAGGACTAAGACAATACTGATCTAACAAAAATCTCTACCATATGCACTAGAAACCCTTACACACTACAAAGATCACAATGTGTTCTTTTTTGTTAATGATGATCCACGGGTTTCTCTTCTTAACTCGATATTTTCCTCAATTTGACTGTTATTCAAAAAACATCTCGAGGAAGGATTAAGGCAGCGTGATCCACTGTTTTCAATATGATTTAGTTGTGTATTAGAAAATGCAATGAGAAAACGAGTATTGCTATACCGTAAACGCCAATAGTATCATGCTTTATGGAGCCACGTAAGCCGTGGTGTTTAAGGCGTCAGCCTGACGATACGGTAGTTAGTGTGGAGCGGGTTCAATTCCTAGTACGGGAATCGAACCCGCTAAGGACTTTTTCTAAAATTCTTGTGAAAGTTTCTAGGTAAGCGTGTAAAAACTGACAGGGATTCACCCGTTGGTCATGTCAATTCGAGACTGGCTAAGGCCGGATGCCTTCTGAGAGGTTTTCTACGTTGATCACTCGCCAGTCGAGCAAAATTTTCAATAACATTTTTGCATAAATGTAGCGGTATTTTGTGGATACAGCGTTCAATTTCGGCCTTCAGTGCTTGGGTAATCGTGGGCTTATTGGCGTAAACCCAAGACTTCAGAAAACCCCACAAAAAAAATCATAGGTGCTAAATCGCAAGATCGTGGCACCCAATTGTAGTCATCAAAAAGAGAGATGACACAACCAGGAAAAGACTCGTGCAAGACCGTCAATGTTTCACGGGCGGTATGGCGACCGTCCTGCTGAAACCACGTGCCTTCAAGAGTAACATCTTATAATTGAAGAACAAAGAACTGGGTTATTATGTCACGATTTACCGTTAATATATTACCTGCCTCGTTTTCAAAGAAACATGATCCAATGGTTCGTCCAGACCACAATGCGCACCAAACAGTGATCCGTTGGGGATGCATTTGATTTTCATGAATCATTCGTGGATTTTCTGAACCCCAAATGAGGTAATTGTGCCTATCAACGAAGCCATCGAGGTGAAAATATGCCTCGTCGCTGAAGAGGATTTTGTCGACAAAATCGGCTTTTACTTCTTGTTGTAATGATTCAGTGATCTAATTAGTGAACTATCTTCGATGTGCATGGTCTGTTGGCAGAAGTTGTTGAATCAATTGGAGTTTGAAAGCATGGAAATGCAAATCTTTAGTGAGAATACGGTGAAGAGTGACTGTTGAAATGTCCAATTCTTGTGTACTATGACGAATCGTGCTCATGACGAATCGAGAATCATTGACTCTCGGCCACACTCTCACGAACTGTCGTCATGTTTTGTTCTGAACGACCACTACGAGCTGTCGACCAGAATGTGTCGTGTGTTTCACATCAATAACTGAACAATGACAATAACATTTGAATTTTTCGATTATTCTTTTTACAGTTGATAAATTTGGAACATTATTTCTATCGAAAATTGGACGCACTTGACGAATCGTAGTAACCAAATTTTCACCATTTTGAATATAATCTTAATAAGAAGGACGCATTGCTCTATCGCTCCATGTTTATCTCCTATCTGTCTCTTATCGACCTGTCACAATTATTGACCTATCGAATCATGACAGCTAAAATGGCGCGCAATTCAAATCTTGCGCTCTGATTGTAACAACCTTTATAAAGGTAAACAAGTAGGAAATAGATGGGGAAGCAGAACAAATAATGAGTGAGGTGAATTGTACAAATAAGATGACATAATAGCGAATATAAAAAGACAGAGGCTGAGATAGTTAGGACGTGTGGCAACGATAAACGACCAACGGATATCCAAAAAAACTTATAAAAAGCAGAATAGACAAACAATAAGATGAGGGAGGTCTAGACTCAGATAATGAGGGATTAAAGATGCTTAAACATTGCCGACAGGAAAGAAAAAGCGATACATAGGAACCAATGGCATAAAATAATGAACCAAGCGGGCCTAGCTAGCATAAATGGATACATACGAAAAGCTTTCTTACATATTAAAGGTGTTGTCCTCAAATTCGCCTAGACAGTTATTTTTTCCTTGCATCGACCTTCATACTGTGTGTAAGTGCTTATCAGATAGATAAGATTATACAGAGATAATCATTATACACGGATCACTCCCATCCAAACTTCTCCAAGTTTGATGTTATAGATATTTAAATCCAACTAGGTATATGTAAATGAAACTTGCTGGTGCCCATTAATCAGATAAGCTGATAAACAATCAAGTTCAGATAACTCAATTCTCAAACAGAATATCTGCAATTGCGAAAGTTATATAACATTTTTTTTAATATAATTTTCTATCATCATAATTAATCTAGGTAATCAATATCAACCTAAAAAAGGTAACGAATTTAAAATTAGAAGCTTAGGAATTGGGGTTATTTAACGACTGGATAGGTTAATGGAACCTCATTGGTCAGAAATCACAGCCCCCTTGGTTTCTACTTAGATTTTTACTACTGACTGAGTAGTGATCAACGTAGAAACCCTTTTAGAAGAAGTCCGTTTTACAGAACCTGGTTACTGGTGTTGGTGAGGGACGATTCCTTGTCAGATTTTACACTCTTGTTTCTTGAAATGCTGTACATAAACCTAGTCTCGATCTTCAACTCGCCGAATTATAGAAGATAGTGCGTCCAGAATCTTTTAAAATGTTCATTTAAATATTGATAGCGGATTAAAGAGGAATAATTAATTTTTAGAATTCATTGAACATCAAACCTTTTTAATTTTAAGTTAAGAATATTTGTCGACTCAGTTTTATGGCTACTTCTGTCGTAAATTAAATTTCTCATCGCATTTTCGGAACTTTTTTCCGTTCTTCGAGAAACCTGATCGTCATTCCGCCTATATAGGATCGAAAAAAATCGGCGAGACAAATTTAGTTTCTCAAAACATGTCGCGATGTAGGTCGAGAGTCCCATTTTCCTGTTCTCGTCAACTTACAAATTCGATTTGAAAAGTGTGACTAAGTTACCTAACAATACCCGAGCAGCCAGACAGTTTTTCGCTTTTTCTCGTAAAAGGATACAGAACGCGTTTTTCTTCTCGAAGGACTTTCAATTTGTTTAATGAAATATCCTAAATGTTTTTTCGAAAGTTTTTCAAGGTTCGCTTGCGACAAAAGCAAGCTGAGAATATAATATTTCATGTTGTTTTAGATCGTAACTTTTTGCGAATCATGCCCACGAGAACAATGTTTACTGAGTTAAGAAATTGTGTTTTTCTTTACCTTAAGCAAAAAACTTTTGTTATTTTTACTTATGAATTTGTTTGGTTGTTTAAATTATTTAGTGTTTATTTAGTATACAGGTCAACCGAAAAAATTTGATAATGCCGAATTGCAAGCATTGTTGAGAGAAGAGATATGCAAACTCAACAACAAATGGTAAAGAGCTGAAATGTTGGTCGCCGAACTATTTGTGATCGTCTGCATGCCATGGGAGAGATCCAGAAGGCAGGAAAATGGGTACCACAGCAGCTGAAGGACAGACAGAGGAAAAAGCGAAAAACGGTATGCGAGGTTTTGTTTTCTCGGCATGAGAAAAAAGACTTTTTTAAATAAGATCGTGACTGGAGACGAAAAATTGATATACTTCGAGAACCCAAAACGCAGAAAATAATAGGTTGACGGAGGACAACCATCAAAATCGACCTCAAATGTTGTGCACCATAAGCTTCTGAAACCAGGTGAAACAGTCAATATTGTCCGCTGCCGTCAATAAATGATCAATTTGAACTATGCATGGAGCGAAACCCGACTAGAATGGGCTACAAGACACGCAAAAGTGATATTGTAGCACGACAACGCCCTATCACATACAGCGAAAGCGGTCAGAGACACCATTTCTGCACTTAGTCGGGAACTCTTGCCTCACCCGCCGTACTCACCAGCCTTGGCCCTTTCGGGCTACCACTTGTTTTCATCGATGTCTCATGTACTTTCTATGAAACACTTCAACAATTACGGAGATCAAAAAATGGCTTGATAACTGGACCACCCCAAAAGACGTACGGTTTTTCAGGGAGGTCATGTGCAGGAAAACATGTGTACTTTGTGATGGCGCATACTTTGAATAAACCATTTTTTACCTTTTTCCCAAATTGAACGTGTTTTTTTTTTAAAAAGATAAGAATTATTAATCGCCACACACACACTGATATGATTCATAAAACACATTTCTCAACCTTTCGGGTTTTAAGAATAAAAAAAAAATAATACAGATACCCTTACACAGTACAAAGATCACAACGGTTTGATGGCACATAGTTTCAGGAAGATGGCGTGACTGTTCCTGACACATGAATATTGATAAACATCGTTAGACAATTATGCTTAACATTTCAATAAAATCGACTCATTACAATGGCATTAACGATATTAAAGCCGCAGCACGCAGGTAGCAGAACACATATTGAGAGATGTTTTTTGATTGCTCATTAACCATTATAAACTTTATATTCCTAGAGGAGCTCATTTGTAATAACTGAATATATTTATATATGCAGTTATATTAGAAACCTGTATCTTTTCTACCTGTAGAAATGTCATGGCAAGCATCATCATCACCTTTCAGCCATTGTCGATCCACTGCAGAATGAAGGCCTCCCCAGCATGCTTCCAACTCGCGAGGTCCTGAGCTCTCTTCTGTCATTCGGGTACAATATACTTGATGTCATCCATCCATCTGGTTTTACGGTCTCCTTCGTGGACGTTTACGATCAAGCGGTATCAATTCCAGGATTGCTTTGGTCCACCTGTCGTCGCATCGCCTCGCTATATGGCCTGCCCATTTCCATTTCAATTATTTGATCCTTCGAATGATGTCACAACTTTCCTCTGTTCCCTAATGCATACGCAGGTCTTTCTGTCCCGCTTTGTAATACCAAGCATACACCTTTCTATTCCCTTCTGTACTACCCGAACCTTTTGAATGCACTGCGATGTGAGTCTCCAGGTTTCACTTCCATATGTCATAATGGGCAGGACGTACTGATCAAAGACTTTTCTTTTCAAACATAGTGGGAGTTTGCTGTTAAACATTATATTGAGCCTGCCAAATGCCTGCCAGCCACACTTAACACGCCGTTCCACTTCCCGGGCAGTATCACTCTCCACTAAACTCCTTTGCCCAAGATATATGTAGTGGTCCACAACCTCGAAATTGCTTCCTAACATAGAAATTTTTCTGTTGAGAGCAAATTTGTTGACATAACCTGAGTCTTTTTTAGGTTTATTTTAAAGCCAAATGGTTCTCCCGCCTTTTCCAGCTCTTGTATGTGTTTTTGTAGCTCATCTGGGTCTTGTGAGACGAGTACGATATGCGAATCTAAAATGGCTTAAGGATGAACCATTAATTTTTATTCCCTTCTGTCGTGTTCTCCCTGATCCGAAACCACTAACAAAATCCAAATATCAGACGAGGAAAGAATATTGTGCTGCAAGATATATCAAATAATTAAGCATTTCAAAATGACCATTTGCTATATTTTGAGAAAAGTCTGGTGCTTACATCCTTTTAAGAATACTCTGTCTTAAGAATTCAAACCATCTGACCATTGTGGGCATGGTGAATTTATTGATTGGTCTTTGAGGCATCTAGAAATTGATCCTGATTTTGATAACAGAAAAGGAAATGTGCAGGATGTACACTTTGGTGTGGCAGCAATTCACCGCTGATTCAAGAAAATTTATTGCATCAACAAAAAGTCATTTTGTAAGTGTACTATATAACACACTGGAATTATTGGATCATTTTTTTCATCATCATTTTTTTTTCTACAATGAGAAAGGAAATGCGGTTATGAGCGATATCGATAGGTATTAACAGATTTTATAGGCACGGCATTAAAAGGAAATTGGTAACAATGACAAATTATTTCAACAAGACAGTGCCACGTATAATATTGCTTTTATCACTATCGACTTGTAGTAAAAAGTCTTCTAAATCGATAATTAAAAAAAAACTCTTTCGTGTTCTTCAAAAAGTAGTCAATTGGATAGTAAATAGTTCTTTGGATTTCATTTTGTGGAGTTGCTTGAAGGTATCGGTGTAAGCAAACTAATCAAACCATAGAACTTGACTTTGACATTATGCCTAATTAATTTGCACAAAGTTATACAAAATTGGATTCAGCAACTCCTGAAAATAAAGTGGAGGTGGTAATAAAGTATATAATAGTCGTACTTTAAAACAAAAAAAAAAACATTGTAACGTGTCTTTCAAACTGAAATATTCGGGTCTTTCAAACTGAAGTAAAATATTATTTAAAATATTTATTGTAATAAGTTCGGAACAGTCGCCACTTAGGTCAGCAAAATGTTCTCTACAACAAGTATCTACAGCAAGTACTGCTGAACAGAAACTCTGGGTAAACTGACAAGAATTGGTGTTGATATTTCTAGGGATACCAAAATGCATGGATGTTTTTATCGTCTCCGGCTTCTATTATCAGGGGATTCGCAAGGTAAAAGAAAGATGTCATACGGTCCTCGATGCAAATGATGGGAATATTTCGCTAATCATTCCGTTTTATTATTTGATATTAAATAAAGATTACATTTTACAAATAAAGCTCTAAACTAACTTAGTTCGTTTATTTTATCATTTTTATTGCTTCACAGGCAATTTCATAAAATCGGCAAGAAACTCTCTTTCCACAACAGGTCATTTTCCAGAACTTAATCGACTAACAATCATGAAGCATGCTAAATAAATTTCGTTGTTGTTGCCATGTAATTTCAGTAGGTCAATTTTTCAGTTTTGTTATCGAATCACAGCTCGATATTCAGGTTGCAATATTCACTTATCGCAACACTAACTCAATAACATATACACATACGATCCTGTCATAATTCCAGGTGCAAGTAGCATATGTTCTGTTACAAAATCAGACTTTGTACACGTCAAAAGCCGTTAGATTTCTAATTTATTTAGGCCGATGACAACGTTGGAAGAATAAATTTCAACATTCACGTTTCAGAAAAGGTGACAAAATTTGGTGGCAGGAAACTGCTGAACGCAAATTCTGTTCTTATTCAAGAATTAAAAAAAATCGCTCAATTTGAAAGACCCTTTATCATAAACTGCTTTGATTTTCAATATAACACTATGTCGTCGTTATTGGTAGACCATTTATACTTACTACTATGAGTAAGCTACCTTTTCAAATAAAACACCAACTTATTTATTCATCCAATCTCATAAACCATCTCATAAAATCATCTAATTTATTTTGTCTCCTTCAAAATAATCTGCTATCACTCTAATTCATGTATTACAATGTTTTTACCATAAACAAACTTTATGCTCGTCTTCTGGTTTGCTTCAAAGCGGCCAGCAAACTATCCTGAATGGTTTATATGAGCTCAAAAAAGCATGTATGCAGTGGTTTCTTCAATCAAAGGAACAGAAAAAAAGTTAAATGGTGTCATATCTGGTGAATATGGTGCTTGCATAGCCATATTTGTTTGATTTTTAGCGAAAAATTGACGACTAACTATGGTGTTTGTGCGATGGAGCGTTATCGAGGCACAAAAATTGTGATTTTTTGTCACAATATATCTAATACTTAATAGACGATTACTCAGTACAATATCCTTGAGTTTGGTAATGATTTCTTCATAGATGGCGTGGAAGGTCTTCAACTGCTTGACTGCCATCACTAAAGTTATTGTAACACTTATGAATATTTTTTTGACATAGCTTCGTCGTTGTACCATTTTTAATGCATTAGCACAGGAAGTATCAAAATCAGTGACGGGTCGTGGATTTTTAAAGTGGGAGGGCGTAGAAGAAAATAGTGCTGGCGAAGATTTTTTTTGCTTTCCCCTTCCTCATTTTCACTTTTCGTGCTATTGAAACCCTATACAGGAGGTGAACCAGGAAAATGAACTAAAGGAAAGAAACTGAACGAAAATAAAATATGGTGTTTTGCTCTGAAAACTTGTTTACTATGATAAATGCTGGAGGGGCGGCGCCCCAACGCCCTCCCTCACGAATCGTCGCTGATCAAAATCTAATGCGTATTTTTTGCTCCATAAATGTATCTATTTTAAAAAACAGCGAACACATTTTTTTAACAGTTACAAAAGACAAAACGTTAATTTTTAACGATGATATGAAATTTCTATTAGATTGCAAGGACAATCATACTAATTTGATTAATAAAGGATTACATCAATATATAAAGCGGACGAATTTTTAAAATTACCAAGTTTTTAATCATAACAGTATATTAATTACGGTTTGGTAAAGTTAACGAAACGAAACAAAACTCAATTTTAAAACCGACCATAACAATAAAGAAATCCCATTACTATTCCCTAAATATTGAACTGAAAACTCTATTTTCTGCAATATAAATGGACGACAATATAAAAGGAGATAAAACCGTTTGCTTCTCTATATTTTTTTTGTAGGTGCAGGATCGTTTGCAGAATATTAATATTCCCCCTAGTCCTGCGTAAACAACCTAAACCATCCCAATTTTTCTGCACTCATTGAGCTGTAAAGCGGCATTTGAATTGTTTCGCAGGTGATTCTGCTCACGTTCTATTGCAATTGACGAACACATTCGAATTTTATACTGCGAACCATAAATATCGAAACGTTGAATTTGAATTTGAATTCAGGATTTAAATCCTTTTACACTTGCATGAAAACCTATTCTGTATTAGTCTGAATAAAATATTTCGCCTTGTCGTTTGAGCCTATGAAACATAACAATGCCAACATGTCGCCATTTTATAACGGTTTAATATGCGAATAAATTATAATTGAAAGCATAGTTATTTCATCGAATTGACTGTATTCAATATTCCATGGGGACTGTTTTGAAAGTTCTCCGCCTAATGACGAAAGAACGATTTTACATAAAGGCAACTGAAAAGTTCTTGGGTTGATATTGAAATGAATGTTATTTTCAAAACAATATTTGAATGGAAATTTATAGTTGATATAATTTATGTTACATAGCTTGGTAATTATTTTTCCTTCTACTCAAATTTTATTTTGATAAATAATTTCAAAGTAAGATTTATAAAAATCTTTTAATAATCATTATTATCTTCTAGGAAATTAATTACAAAGATTACAATACAATTACAGAATGATTACAAAGCAGAGTTCAACCTAGAACCAACCAGCTGAAGATCAACAAGGTGCGTCTAATGGACAACAGGACTTTAGACTTTAGTAAAAAAACACATATATTTATTTTTGGGCAAAAATTAATATTTTTATTCAAAATAGTCTCCTTGCGCATTAATACAACGTTTTAGGCAGTCAAGTAGGTGGAAAATGAATATTTGAGCTCCGCAAAGGAGATGTCCGTCAGGATGTCGGTCGACGCCTTTTGAATGGTTCGTTTTTCGAAGAGGTAGAAGTCACTGGGAGCCAAATCAGGCGAGTATGGTGAATGATTGATAGTTAAAATGCCATTTTTGGTAAAAAAATCAGTGATGAGCGTCGAACGATGGGACGTCGCATTATCGTGCAACAAATGCCAGCTATCTTGTGGACGGTATTGTGGCCGCACACGATGAATACGCGACAACAGACGCTTCATAATACCAAGATAAAACACAGCATTGATCATTTGACCAAGTCCTTGTGCACAATTGCCTCCGAATCGTTGAAACAAACCAACATTGTTTTGATTTTTGAATACTCGAGACGGCTTTTCTTCGGATGTGGCTTTTCTTTGGATTTGGGTCTGGTGCTTCCATTCGGCACTTGGACGTTTGCTTTCTCGATCATATTAAAAACACCACGTCATCATCAGTAACAATGCTGCACTTGAAGTTTTCGTCCTTTTTCGATTCTTTAATCAGGTCCTTGCAATGTTAGATTCGGAGCAATTTTTGGTCGTTAGTCAATTTGTGTGGAACAAAACGTGCACATACTTTCCGAAGTCTGAAATGATCGGTCAAAAAGCGATGAATTGACTCTTTGGACATATTCAATTCCATTACCATGTAATGGATCGAAGATTTTGGTTGATATTTTATCAATTTATGCACAATTTCAATCTAACTTTGAGCAACCACGGAATTTTTCTGATCAGGATGTTCGTCGTCCTTGATGTCCTCATGACCTCCTTTGAATCGTATAAATTACTCGTGGACCCTGCCACGGGATAAATAATCCTTACCATACACTTGTTCCATTAACTGAAACAGTTTAAAACAAAATCATTTTTCATTGTTGTTCATTTTTCGACCGATTCTATAAGCACACTGACCCTTTAAGCGTCATAACTTGGCTTCTAATTATCCGAATGTCATGAAACATTTGTCAGATGGATAGTGAAGAATACAGTTTTACAAGAATTACCCCCGTCAAAGGTTGGCGCTGCTAGAAATAGCTATTTTTAAAAAGTCCTGTTTTCCGTGAGCAACTTATATAGATATAAAGGAAACAGAAGAGATACTAACAAAAATCAAAATAGGAAAAGCATCAGAGAAAAATTGTTACATATTATTGTTAGAAGAGCCAGTGCCTGGTTGACGGTAATGTGGCCGCACACGATGAATACGCGAACACAGATGCTTCATAACACAACATTGATCATTTGACCAGATAGAACAAACTCCTTGTGTACAATTGCCTTCGAATCGTTGAAACAAATTAACATTGTTTTGATTTTTGAATACTCGAGACGTCTTTTCTTCGGATTTGGCTTTTCTTTGTGTTTGGGTCGGGTGCTTCCATTCGGCACTTTGACGCTTGGTTTCTCGATCATATAATCACCAGTAACAATGTTGTATTTGAAGTTTTCATCTTTTTTCGATTCTTTAATCAAGTCCTTATAGTGTTAGATTCGGAACAATTTGTGGTCGTCAGTCAATTTGTGTTAAAAAAAGCGTGCACAAGTCTCAAATAAATCTTTGGACATCTCCAATTCCATTACCATGTAATAAGTAAGATTTTGGCTGATTTTTTATAAATTTACGCACAATTTCAATCTAAATCTGAGCAACTACGGAATTTTTCTGATCAGGATGTGCGTCGTCCTTGATGTCTTCGCGACTTTCTTTGAATCGTTTAAATTACTCGTGGACTCTGCCACGGGATAAATAATTCTTACCATACACTTCTTTCATTAACTGAAACGTTTCGGTGAATGTTTTACCAAGTTTAAAACAAAACTTTCGCAAAATATTCGCTTTTTATTCGATATTCTTTTTTCGACTGATTCTATAAATACACTGAAACAGCTATTTTTAAAAAGACCTGCTTTCCATGAGCAACTTGTATAGATATGAAGGAAACAGAAGAGACACTAAGAAAAATCAAAATACAGGACCAAGGGAAAAGTACCACCTAAGAATCGGAGAAAATCTAATAATATCGATTTACAAAATAAGAAAATACTCGAAATGTGATAACTACAGAGCAATATGTTTATCCATAATTGGGCACAAAAATATACAAAGATTTTAAGAGCAGATTGAAGAAACATTAAATTACAAACAAGCCGCATGTAGAACAAATAAACAGACTAAATTTCGAATTGAAAATGATAAGTAATATAGTAATATAGATAGTAAAATAAGCGGCGAAGTAACGACTCAATTAAAAATGAAAAAAAAAACACAGAGAAATTGGTGAATGATGGGTGGGGCTTGTCTCCAGTTGAGCAACCAACAAAAATGGTCATTAAGGCGAAGACGCAGGTTGTTGTGTGTTCCACATAACATTGTGGAACCCAGCAGTTGGGTGTATAATGACACTCAACAACTGTGGTCTCATTGGACGCAGTCCAAAGAAATCGGACACTGCATATATACGCTATGCGAAGTCGGCGAAAACACTGGTTGTTGGCGGTGGGAAGAGTCTCCCTATTCTTGATGGAGGAGTATGTGTAGGTATATAGTTGTCCCATTAAGGATGGATTGCGGCCGTATCTTGAAAACTATTTATCCCACAGCTTTGGGGAAAAAAAATTGTACTAAAAATGATCATGAGAAATCCACCAAAAATATATTTAAGCTTCAAAAACGAGCGCAAGAGGGTGTGACGAGCTAAACATTTTTAAAAATCCTTTTTTGTGTGTATTTTCAAGTGTTAACCGAGTAAGAAAAATTATCAGTTATAATTAGCAAACTGTCTCCTACAACTTTGTTTTATGACATTTTGTCGTAACTTCGCGAATAAAGAAGTGGGGGGGAGTTTTACCTATTTAGATAAAAAATCGTCTAATGTCCGTTTGCCTACACCGATTTTCTTCAATTTGGATTCATTTAAAAGGCAATTGCTGGGACAATCAGATAATCTGGGAGATAAATTATTTAGTTTATAAATGAAACCGCGAGGTGGCGTTATATTCAACAATAGTTTTTTGAAGTTTTGTTCAGTTTTTTCAAATGGAATAGTACAGCTTCTACTACATGGCAAGAAAGGTAATTTAAAGAGGAATCGTCCACTGAAAACCCGAAATCGATATCTCTGACATGTCAAGAGATTTTTCTGAAAAAAATCAGTTAGTTTAAAATCAGTAAGAATCAGTAAGTTAAAAATTGGTCTTAATATTTAGGTCGCAATCGCAACCGCAACAATTTTATTTAAAAAATAAAATTATCTATTCAGTATTAATCATCATAAATCTTCTAATCCTGACCTTGATAATATTTTCTAATTTAATTACATAAGCGGAAAAAATGCCTTTCCCCAATTATTGCATTTTCTCTTTTGTGATGCTTAAATACTACTTGACAGAATATTGAAATCAGTCATTAATAAATATACCTACTCTTTCTTTTAAACTAAATGAATGGATGAATGAAATTATGCGTTTTCGGGTTTCCAGATAAACACATGCAATCCTTAGGTACATTACACAAAGAGTGTAAGAAGGAAACCATGGAAACAAACAAAACCAGTCAAATTAACTTGTCAGTTTTGAAATGCATTACATTTTCAACATTGCATTTATTGATTATTAATAATTATTATAATAATATCTAACAATGCCTTTTACGAATAACGAGGCCTATGACATGTTGGCGGTGTATTTCCAATGTTTTGAGAATGCATGTATTGCAGAGCGGCAATATGCAAGTCAATATCCCGAAAGAAGGCATTATTCGAAGAAGCTGTTTACACGTCTAGCAAGACGCTTACGAGAAATAGGAATTATGCATCCAGATCCAGTCCGCACCAGGTTACGTTCGATTCGTAATGGAGATAATGTCGTAAATGTTCTGGCTTATGTTGAAACCAACCCCCATTTAAATATCAGACAAATATCTGAAGAATTAGGTGTTAGCAAAACATCCGTTCATCGAATCTTAAGAGATAACAAGCTGCACCCCTATCATGTTGTCTTACTCCAAGCCCTTTTGGATAACGATTTCGACAGACGGTTAGACTATTGTCACTGGTTAAAAAATATGTGTAGTGGAAATAAACAATTCTTAAAACGCATACTATGGACTGACGAAGCTACTTTTAGCAGTGATGGAGGCGTTAACTTACATAATATGCACTACTGGACAGTTGCTAATCCACACTGGATGTTAGAAATCAACCACCAAAATATAAATAAAAATATGGATGGAGTGTGAACGTATGGTGTGGTGTTTTGGGAAACAAAATTATTGGTCCCTTTATTTTTAATGGACATTTGAATAGTGAAACATATTTAAATTTTTTACAAAATGGACTGCCAGAACTAATGGAAGATGTTTCGTTGGAAACAAGAAGACAAATGTGGTACCACCATGATGGATGCCCTGCCCACTTCTCGCAGGTGGTTCGAAACTTCTTGGATGCTTCGTTTCCAAATCGTTGGATAGGACGGGGTAGTTTATTTTCGTGGTCGGCGCGCTCACCGGATTTGATAGTCCTCGATTTTTACTTGTGGGAAAGACTAAAATACCTTGTTTTTCAAACTCGTCCTACCATACGAGAAAACATGATTGAAATAATTCAAAATTTAATAACCAACATTTCAAGAGCGGAAATTGAAGCTGCCGTTTTTAGTACTCGTCGAAAAATAAATCTTTGCATTTCTAAGGATGGAAGGCATTTTGAACATTTAGAAAGGCGTTAAAGTTCAGATTCTGTTAATTATTAGACTGTTGTGCTGTTAATTTTATTTGACTGTTGTTATTATTATTATCTTCGTTGTTGGCCCGTTGGCCTTTAAATACGCTCCAAATTAATATGGCACGAAGAATTTGGACCAGTCCTAAGCCTGGGTAAAGTATGAAAGAAGGCAAACTTTGGGTTAATATTTTTTTAACTTAATGCAGGTAGTAGTGAAATAATAAGCTGTGGGATAAATAGTTTTCAAGATATGGCCGCGATCCATTCTTAATGGGACACCTGGTATATATATATATATATATATATATATATATATATATATATATATATATATATATATATATATAAGATATATGTATTGATATATGTTTCTAAATCATTCCGAGCGTCGATCCGTAGATTCTGTGAAGAGTCACGACGTTGATTGAGCTGAACACTTGGGCCCTACCCATCCCTTCCATTGGAGGGCACATGTTTCGTCTCTTGATGTTTAGACACTTCAGTGCACCGACATGTGCTCTCTCGTCAAGAATAGGAAGATCCTATCCACAAACAACCCATACGTTTTGCCGACTTCCCGTCGGATGGCGTGTATATGCAGGGTTAGAATTCTTTGAATTTAGAATTATAGATATCTGTAATCATAAGAGGCTATGTTGACTCCATTTCAAAAAACCAGTGGTTTAATGCGTCCACGAAAAAAAATTATATATTGCCGAAAAGCTATTATAAGAATTATCAATTTAAACAAATATGTGTAAAAGAATATTTGAGAAATATTAATTAGTTATTGCTTAACGAACAAACTAAAAATAAAGTAATGTAAATTGTTAAAATTGTTTCAACGATTGTTCAAACGTATTATAGCGTGCAAAAATAGTGCTGGTAATTTTAACTTTGACATTAAATGCCAATAAGGTGTAGTTTCCGTTTTTTTTTGTAACAAAACTTAGATTTATGCTGAAACCTGGAATAAATGACTATAAACATAGTACATTATTTCCCTTGCACCCTATATACAATTAGTCTATACCCTACCCTTATAACGTAAAAATAAGTGAAACGAAAACTGAAATGAATTTCATATATATATATATATATATATATATATATATATATATATATATATATATATATATATGTATATATATATATATATATATATATATATATATATATATATATATATATATATCCAAAGTTTATGATAGTAGAGGGTGTGCAATAGGTACTTCAGAATTTCCTTTTTAAATAAAACCAACAATTTTAGAAATATATCATTCTTGTTTATTTTATCAAAAAGTACAGATGTGGCAGTTAATATGGCTCCAAATGTCTAGAAGAAGAATATTCGAAAAATATGTAATGGTTCTTCTGCAATTTTCACTTCGCCAAATCCTACAATTTTGCTTGTTCACATAACCTGTTAGGTGGTAATGAGCTTCGTCGGAAAACATAATTTTATTGCAAAATTCTGCATTATTTCTAACTTTATAAGTTTGCATAATTCTAATACGTCATTTCGTTGTAAAACGATCCATAATTAAATTGTCGGGTCTCTAGATGATACATGCGAGATACAAAATTTCTGTTTCAAATCGTCGAGAAACGGCGTTCAATTTAAATCGCCAAATACCTATTGAGATATCCCAATGAACTTAAAATAATATTATTAAATTAGTCTTTTTCCTTGGAAGGTATAAAAAATACCACTAGAGGTAACACCATTAGAGGTAATTCCATTCTGAAAATGTACTGTTAACATTACTTTAGATACCAGAATGAAATTGTTTGTACCCCATATCCGTGCTACCTCTAGCGGTATTTTTTCACGCCTTCAAAGGAAAAAGGCTAATGGTACTAATATTAAAAAATTTGTACTTTTAAATGGACTTATTTCCATTTAAATAAATAATTTCTTATATGTATATTTATCTATGATATATTAACTGTTGCCGGTCTTGCATTTTATTATACTAGTCATTTTAATATGTAAGAAAGTTGTTATAAACAATCGCTGTTTTAAGCTACAAAGGAAACTTCAGTAAACATTTCATTAAACGGTTTTCTAACAATACATCACCCAAAACGGAGATTTATGTTTTTTTCTCGTTCTCTTTCATTTCCCTGTTGCTACGGTCCCTAAACCGAGCAAACACCCCGTAGGATTATCATTAACAAAGGAACGGCATTTACTAAACGAAGCAGGGAGGGCGCCCGAGTGGAAAAACCTTTAAGTTTCGCTTAACTACGGACCGACAACCGACAATGATTAACATCACTTTTAATCTGGGCAAATGACCCAGTTATTTACCAAAGAGAACAAATGTTTTCAGATTCGTAAATCCATTTACGCGCCGAGGAATGCTTTTATCGAGGGATTTGGTTGGAATCAAAAATTTTTGCCTTTCCCTTTAGGAATTGATAACCATTTCTCAAAATTATTTCAATATTCTAACCGATCCGAATGTTATTGCGACCAAGATCTGATTCCTTAAAAAGCTCTTTCAACTACTGGTTTGGTCGCTTCTCCCAACTGGCTTCAACTCTTTTACCTCGAAATATATTCTTAGTACCTTTCTATCCCATACTCTCAACATTTTCCCCTCTTCCGTTTCCAGTGTACATATCTCATTTGCAAATGTAGCTATTGGTCTTATAACTGTTTTATCTCGGACAACGCAATATAACGGACGACGCAATATAAGAATTTATATTGCGAGATAATCTTACTATGAAGTATCACATAGTAAGATGATATCTTTTATATACTTACTATACGTCGGTTGCCCCTTAAAAAAAAACCTCCTAGCAATGTAATATATAGCAATATATCATGTCCAAAGTATGCGCTGAGTATGTATGCATGTTCTTCCACAACATGTAAGTATATATATATATATATATATATATATATATATATATATATATATATATATATATATATATATATAGATATATATATATATATATATATATATATATATATATATATATATATAGATATATATATATATATATATATATATATATATATATATATATATATATATATATATATATAATGATATATTACATTGCTAGGAGGTTTTTTTAAAGGGGCAACCGACGTATAGTATGTATATAAAAGATACCATCTTAGTGTGTAATACTTCATAGTAAGATGGTATCTCGCAATATAAGAATTGTAAATATATTTAAAATAATGTAAATATATATATATATATATATATATATATATATATATATATATATATATATATATATATATATATATATATATATATATATATATATATATATATATATATATATATATATATATATATATGTTTCTAAATCATTCCGGATATGGATCCGTTGATTCTGTGAAGTCACGACGTTTCGCCAAAATCGCATTTGGCGCATTTTCAAGTCTTGTCTGCTTCGATTGAAGAGTCCAACTGATGTGCACGGGTCGTTGTGCTGGCTTTTATAGTTGATTGATGTCCTGTTTGTAGATGGTGCTGGAACAGAGCGGAAGTGGTTTGTTTGTTTATTAGGTCGTTTTTATGTTTTTGTATTCAGGCCGATATTCGTCTGTTTGTTTGTCTTATGTATGCTCTGTTGCAGTCGGAACAAGATATACTATATACCCTATGATTTTCCAGTCTAACTTTATCCTTGGGGGTTTTTAGGATGTTTGCGACAGTTCTGTGCGGTTCGTAGGCTGTTCTGGTCTTATGTTTCCTATCTGTGATTCCTTTTACGTCTGGTAGCAGGACCTTTGGTGTATTTGGTTCAAGATCCAATATATATATATATATATATATATATATATATATATATATATATATATATATATATATATATATATTATATATATACATATATATATATATATATATAATATAATATATATATAATATATATATATATATATATAATATATATATATATATAGTATATATATATAATATATTATATATATTTATATATATATATATATATATATATATATATATATATATTATATATATATATATAAAATAATTTTTTAAGAAAAAAAACATCGAATGGATTTCTCATGCGCCGTATAGTTCCAATTTATTGTCTTGTTGTATCATTGTGCTCCTGAACGACAATTATAAATAGCATGCATGTTAATTTTGAATGCCTAAATCAGGCTATTATAGAATATTATGAAAATTTGTGACCTATGATTTTCTCTTTTGAAACAAAAATAAAAAATATATAGATCACAGCGACGGCAGCTGTTCGCCGGGAGCACCGGGGAAGAAGGTCCAGGACAGAATGAAGCCACGACAAAAGTTGAGCGCCACCCGGTTACTTCATATATCAGAAAAGACCCTGGAACCGGGAAGGGGTCTATCTTAAATAAAATGGTTTACTAGAATTTTATACGTATATATTATAAAAGCACACTCAAAAAAGAACGACACAAAGCACATCAAAAATGGATTAATTAAAACTATCAAACAAAAGGCACGGGAAGGTTTAGGGAAGGTGGTTCTCCAAACCTTACCGTGAAAGAAATCAAAAATCAAATAACAGCTCTTGAATTACACCAGCTGGTCTCTATGTCCCTATACTTACAATTTAGAGGTTATTTCCTCTATTCTGACAATAGTAAAAAGATAGATATATAACGCTAGGGTAACCAAGAATGGTCAGACGGCAAATAGATACAAAATATAAGATGATATCGTGACCATTTTCAGTATAAGAAATTATGGTAATAATGTATTTGTGAAAAAATAACTGGTAATTGCAATCCTTAACGGTATATGAAAATATAATAAAAAAAGTGTTTATCTGGCCTTATTTCTTGATGTTGTCTATCCTTGCCTGTCAAGGTACTGGTGTCCAAAAACACTGAGTACGACTGCGAAATAATCTCGATCTGATCAACCGGTTACTCTGCCATGTGGCCCCAAAAAGGTGCAAGGTTTCCACGATGGTCGGGCCTCTGTAATAGGTGATCGTTCAATGGCCTGGTGTCTGTTGATCGGATTATCTGCTGCCGGGGGTCGTAAAACCCTCTATAAGAATATCAGAAAAATCAACACAAGCGTGACTTGGCCAGCAAACCTACGTACTTCGGTCGGAAGGGTAAGGCGCGAAAACGTCCGCTCACCTGGAGATTTAGAGTTAGACTGTCTTGCCTTGTCCAAAACGATACCGGAGCTCTTTCAGTTAAGAATTTGTCCGAAATAAACCTACCAGTGGTGATCAACAATTTACGAATGCTACCTGTAGCGATCAAGAATTTGTGAACGCTACAAATTATTTAATTTCGAATTCGAATGGTATTGATCTGGAGATGTGATTCCAACAAGACGGTTCCACATGTCCTACAAGCAACGCAACAATCGATATATTGAAGAAACATTCGGTGAGAAAATTATTTCGAAAAATTACCGATTACGGCCAGTTAATTGCCCAACAAAATCATGCAATTTAACCGCCTTTAGATTATTTTCTTTGTGGATATGTTAAAATATTTTGCCTATACCTGATTAACTAGTAACAATTGGCACCTTGGAAGCCAACATAGCACGGACGATTGCGGATACCAATTGCCTGAAAGTGATCGGAAACTGGATTGACAGAATGCGCTTTGTCAGATGTAGCTGCGGCGGATATTTGTTGGAAAATGTTTTTACATTAATGCCATAAAATGTTATTATACATAAAATACATAGTTTTCAAGGTATCTAATTTGGTTGTTGTTTTATTTGTATTTAAAGTTGGGACGTACTAAAAAATCGTACTATATATATATATATATATATATATATATATATATATATATATATATATATATATATATATAAACAAAAGTTCCGTAACAATATAAAACTTAATAACCTCGTATAAAAAAGCAGTAAGAAATTTTATATGTCACAGACGTGTTTTGCGTATAGCCCCAAGAATTCGTTGTGTGTTCTCGACAGTTAAATTTCAAGACGGAAGAATTTTTCTGTTTAGCTGTTTTCTTTATTCACTCTGAGGCCATTATTTGTTTTACCTGTGTGAAATTAAGATGTCCTCTGGCAAATAATCTCTTTTTGACTTCAACTTTGATGTAAATTGTTGTTTACGTAAAAAACAAAAATAGTCCTTTCTTTCTCGTTAAAAAGGATATTAGTCAATTAAAAAAAAAGGTAAAAAGAACGAGATCCGCTTCGATTTGACCTGAAAGTATATTTCTTAGCAACCTCTTTCTTTCATATTTCTTGTAAGATATTTATGCTTGATATTCACAAAACCAATCTATAGTGAACCATTTATTATAAACAGCACATGCATAATGTTAATGGAAATCGTGTTATCACCATTTAGGTAGAGAGCTTGGCTTTGAATTTCGTAAAGTAATTAAATAATTAAAATCAATAGCATATTATTGAGTAATCCAAGAACTAGAATAATATTATATTTACTTATAAATGAACAAAGTTTACGTTTCTAAAGGCCATTAATTTTAGTGTGGGTTAAAGAACGGATACAAAGCGTAGACCTCAGACAAGTTTAATTTTAAAAATACCAGTAGTAACGAAATTAAATATAAGAAAAATTGATTCTTGTCTGCGACAAAAAGATAGATGCATGTTTGAAGTCCCAAAGGCTATATTTTTTGAAGATTTAGTAGCACCGGAGTTTGTCTTACAACAGGACAACGCTCCATTCTACTATGCAAAATTTGTTAAAGATTTCGAACTTAAAATATAGATGTTATGGAATGGCTAAGTCATTGTTCAAATATGAACATAATAGAAATTATTTGGGATCTTCTATCAAGAAATGTTTTCCGTAAGTGTAAATTTCAAATAAAAGAAGAGCTGGAAAATGTAATTTTAACCACCTGGTACAAAATTGACCAAATGCAGATCCAGTTCTTAGTTCAAAGGACTGCTGGAAACATTTTTTGACGAATGGATAATTTAGGAAATATAAATGAATTTAAAAACAAATAAAGTAATAATTGATTTTGCTCTCTTTTTATTGTTTCAAATTTTTTTATCTGCCTCTATCATGTTGTGGCAGTACAAAGTAACAAAATCAAATCTGATCAAATGTAGGAACTATAATTTTCTCACGCTAACCAACTCATGTAATGAACAATTAATGTTAAATAACTCAAAACGGTCAGTGCCTCTAACTTTTTGTGGCAAAGTTTATGTATGTTCTGAAGTTGATATCACTTAAATGGTCAGCTTACCTTCGAATTCAATTAACTCAATATTATTTGACTTTGTGTAAAAAACGCAGGCATAATTTCACGAAAGCAGCATTCGATGTTCAATTTGCAATTTATCTATTATTCGTGGTTTATTAGCGTAGACAAATGGGTCCAAATAATTCCACAAGAACGAAACAAAGGAAATCGAATGAACTTTTTGGACGCCAATAAACAGTAGTGACAGGAGTGTGACATGTGATCCTGTTTTATGGTAAAGTTATGCCGTTAAAATCAATTTCGTTCAGCTCTAAGCACAGACATTATGTTAATTTTGATCAATACCGCTCATCATTAAGTGTAATCGTATTTCCTTCCCATTTTGTAAAAAAAAATAGGTTTATGATGCCACGGGGGCCAAAATGTATATTATTCAATGATTTTTTGCCCATGTAAACTTTTTGGCTTTTTTGTTAGATAGATTACAGTCACATCTATCATCAAAATTTTGCATTTCACAAATAACTCATAAATCTATACAACCAAAAAATCAGGCTTCATCAAAAAATTAAATCTTTCTGTCAAAATTAGAATGTATTGTCAATTGATCTAAAGCCCTATCCGCAAACTTACTACGCTTGTAGTGTAGACAGATTTTTGATCTTCTACATCTATAACATTGGCTCTACAGCAGCAATATTCTCTTAGCATCCAGTATTTCGATATCTTTCTGGTGAATTATTATTGTGAAGACACTAGATACGATCTTTTAAAAATATTTCAACAATTCAATAATTAATTTCGATTAATTGCGTTTGGCCCTTGGTGAAACATGGTACAGTGATAATAATTACAATACTCGGTATTTATTTCACAATAAATTCAAGATATTCTCTGACATGTTTCGACCTCTTGACCATTCTCAAAGGGAGTTATGTATAAACTAATTCAATAAATAGCGATATAGAGTAAGTTACTAACAAACACATATTTTCTTCAAACTTTTGAGGCGTGTATTTTGCCATAATGCATCGGCAGAGTACCCAAAAGTTAAATCCCAGCTTGTGATATCCAATATATTATAGGTAGACCATTATTAGAAAACCATTTACACCTCATTATGACTTAGGGTGACATATGATTAGGGACCGTATGACTTAGAGTACATGGATACATATAATTGAATTACATACAAAGGTCTTTCGAAAAGTGCTCGGGTCTGATACATAATTTGACATGGCGCAAATATCACTATGATACTTGTATTTAAAATAAATTGATAAAATTGAAGTTCAAGCTGTTATATAGCACTTGTTTTATCGTTGGCCCAAATGCACTGAAATGCAAAGTGACGACGTTGAAAAAAAAATATTTATCTTTTGTCAGAGCAGAGATCCTTTCGAATAACCCTCGTATATACTGAAAATTAATAACATCTCATCGATAATAATGTCCTCTACAATCATTTCCAAGAATTTCAGAAGGTATAATTTGTAAGTATTCAAAATAGAACATTACAGCAGATGTATGTCCAAAGATAACTTTTTCATAGACACTAATCACTAAAAACCGGACTTGCTTATAAGATAATTGAATAAATCGTTTCATGCAATGGCGTGAGCTCATCACTTCGATTTATAAAAAATCTCTATATCGTCAAAATGTTTATAAATTCATTTCAAATATTATTTGTGAGTACTTTGGATTGATTCGTTTTTATATGTTGTAAGGTAAAAAAGTAACAGTACGAAGTAAACGAAGTGAAGTTGTAATACTTCATTTTTCTATAGAACAGGTCAGTAGTGTGACTATGACTAAACTGATAAACACTGATAAACACTGATAAGTCCGAGTTTAGGCAAGTGACCTTGCCCAAACTCGGACAAAAATAGACATAAGATATCAAGCCACTCTTTATCCTAGATGCTTCAGTATATCGGTCTCTTCTATAGCCTGTACGAAACTAAAACAGTTGCACCGTCATTGATGACGCTATTGAAGAACAGCAGAAATACCACTACATAAATTAAATAATAAAATAATCAAATAAAATGTATTCAATAAATTTCAAATATAGAGCTCTATTCGGTTGGCAGCATATACGACGTTGTCGAGTTTCAAGTTTTTCTTGTTGATATTTATTGACACGTTCGGAGGTTATCCCACTTATATTTGAACGTTTTACTTTTATTTTTTTACCTTTACGATCGAAAACAGCTCTTTTAAGAACTACCAGATTGTTATAATTGTCAGAGTCGCGCCTGTAAAATGCCAAATCATTTAAATAATCGTTGTCAAGAGTTTATTGCACACCTGATACACTATTTTGAACAAGAACAAGACGATAATAGGTCCATTGTTGTAAAGGGTTACGGCTTTAAGTTAATTGCTAATAATTGGATGTATTGAGTTTAAGTCATATATTTTATAGAAACTAGAAAATTGTTTTAGCTTGTTGCAACAGCCATAAGGTTGTATGTCCACTGTTAGTACTATTTCACAAAAGGTGAAAAACAATAAAGTTTTAAAATCGCCTAGAAAGCGTTGTTTTACTAAAAGGGTTATCAATACTGCAGCTTTGGATACAACTTCTATTCGTGACACCATTTATATCATGTATGAACAGAGTAAATATTCGTAACCTAAGAATTGCAGAAAAGACTGTTCTTAAACTTAGCAGAACAATATGGGCACAAAATTTGATGTATTCCCCCACACCACTGCATTTTCAATTCAATTGAACTTATATGGGGAAATGTAAAAAATTACTATAATAAAACATGGGTAGAAATGGTAATACACAGCAAGACTGTATAAAAATGTGGCGTGACGCAATTCACACGGTTACTCCTGAGATATGGAACAATACGATCAAGCATACAGAAAATGAAATAATGAAAAGGTATGACAGAGCATATACTTGATCGAAAAGAAGCAATTATAAATACTATAGAAGATTATAGCAGTGATTCCAGCCAGTAATTTTCAGAATTCTGAAAATACATATTTCATCAATATGTCATATTTTTACTTCAATTTCATATTTTATCAATAAATGTCATTTGTAATTATATAATCTTTTTATTTTAATAATCATTCAAACATTAAAAAATGTTGTCGATGGTTTTTGAACGAAGCATTTTACATGTACTGATCCTATCTAGAAGTACTAAATCGACGACACTTGCAAGGACTTTCAACATTTAATTTAATTTTGTTAGTTACTTTGTAATTTGCATTTCATTTAGAGTTGAATTTTTTAATTGTTATTAAAGTTTAAATTGTAAAAATGATTCGCTAAAGTAAGGTTATGATGTTTAATCGCAATCTGGTAATAGGGTAGTCAAAATATTGATCACGTGCTTAATGACCTGTAATTGTTTTTATTTTGTACGAGCTATATATATTTTTTTGATGTAACATGTATGCTTAATACGTGTATACGTATGTATATGCTACTAAATGGATGTTTGATAACTCTTATACTTTTCTTCTCTCAAAATATTCATATTTACAACAATACAGAAAACAGACCTTATCCTGACAAAATCACTTATTTAGAGGCCTTGAAGTAAAAAAACGAAATATAGGATTCATTACCTGTTAAAAATGTTAGAAACGATTAAGTTCTTAACTGATTTTCACATCCTCAGCATTTTAGCGTTGAACATTTTTTTTAATATTCAGCTTGGTGTAGAATCTTGTATATCTTTGTGGTACAATACAATTCAATCAACATTTATTAATTATTCACGATTGTTAGCCACCTTTGTACTGTTTTAGTAACTATTCTCTTATGGATCGCAAACTAAAATTAAAAGCCTCTGTGGAAATTCCTAAGTTATCTAGAGATAGTTGCCTACAACCCGTTAAATGCTGAATACAAGTTGCCAATATTTTTCTTAAGCGCGATTGTATGCTCATTCCAACTCTACATGTAAAG
>JARFXV010001667.1:0-97841 GCA_031761425.1 Cosmopolites sordidus
TCTGCGTTTATCTCCGAAACGGCGTCAGATAGCTTTGCGGGATTGGTTTCATTCGATCGAACGGGGTCTCTTACGTTAGGAAATGTGTTTTTAACATTGGAAATAATTTGTATTTAAAAGTTAGAGAAATATTTTTCGATTTTTTACGGACATGTGCGTTTATCTCCGAAACGGCGTCAGATAGCTTTGCGGGATTGGTTTCATTGGATCGAACGGGGTCTCTTACGTTAGGAAATGTGTCCTTAACATTGAAAACAATTTGTATTTAAAAGTTAGGAAATATTTTTCGATTTTTTACGGACATCTGCGTTTATCTCCGAAACGGCGTCAGATAGCTTTGCGGGATTGGTTTCATTGGACCGAACGGGGTCAATTACGTTAGGAAATGTGTTTTTAACATTGAAAATAATTTGTATTTAAAAGTTAGAAGAATATTTTTCGATTTTTTACAGACATCTGCGTTTACCTCCGAAACGGCGTTAGATAGCTTTGCGGGAATGGTTTCTTTGGATCGAACGGGGTCTCTTACATTAGGAAATGTGTTTTTAACAGTGAAAATAATTTGTATTTAAAAGTTAGAAGAATATTTTTCGATTTTTTACGGACATCTGCGTTTATCTCCGAAACGGCGTTAGATAGCTTTGCGGGAATGGTTTCGTTGGATCGAACGGGGTCTGTTACGTTAGGAAATGTGTCCTTAACATTGAATACAATTTGTATTTAAAAGTTAGAGAAATATTTTTCAATTTTTTACGGACATCTGCGTTTATCTCCGAAACGGCGTCAGATAGCTTTGCGGGATTGGTTTCATTGGATCGAACGGGGTCTCTTACGTTAGGAAATGTGTTTTTAACATTGAAAATAATTTGTATTTAAAAGTTAGAAGAATATTTTTCGATTTTTTACGGACATCTGCGTTTATCTCCGAAACGGCGTTAGATAGCTTTGCGGGAATGGTTTCGTTCAATCGAACGGGGTCTCTTACGTTAGGAAATGTGTCCTTAACATTGAAAACAATTTGTATTTAAAAGTTAGGAAATATTTTTCGATTTTTTACGGACATCTGCGTTTATCTCCGAAACGGCGTCAGATAGCTTTGCGGGATTGGTTTCATTGGATCGAACGGGGTCAATTACGTTAGGAAATGTGTTTTTAACATTGAAAATAATTTGTATTTAAAAGTTAGAAGAATATTTTTCGATTTTTTACAGACATCTGCGTTTATCTCCGAAACGGCGTTAGATAGCTTTGCGGGATTGGTTTCATTGGATCGAACGGGGTCTCTTACGTTAGGAAATGTGTCCTTAACATTGAAAACAATTTGTATTTAAAAGTTAGGAAATATTTTTCGATTTTTTACGGACATCTGCGTTTAACTCCGAAACGACGTTAGATAGCTTTGCGGGAATGGTTTCGTTGGATCGAACGGCGTCTCTTACGTTAGGAAATGTGTCCTTAACATTGAAAACAATTTGTATTTAAAAGTTAGAGGAATATTTTTCGATTTTTTACGGACATCTGCGTTTATCTCCGAAACGGCGTCAGATAGCTTTGCGGGATTGGTTTCATTCGATCGAACGGGGTCACTTACGTTAGGAAATGTGTTTTTAACATTGAAAATAATTTGTATTTAAAAGTTAGAGAAATATTTTTCGATTTTTTACGGACATGTGCGTTTATCTCCGAAACGGCGTCAGATAGCTTTGCGGGATTGGTTTCATTGGATCGAACGGGGTCTCCTACGTTAGGAAATGTGTCCTTAACATTGAAAACAATTTGTATTTAAAAGTTAGGAAATATTTTTCGATTTTTTACGGACATCTGCGTTTATCTCCGAAACGGCGTCAGATAGCTTTGCGGGATTGGTTTCATTGGATCGAACGGGGTCAATTACGTTAGGAAATGTGTTTTTAACATTGAAAATAATTTGTATTTAAAAGTTAGAAGAATATTTTTCGATTTTTTACAGACATCTGCGTTTATCTCCGAAACGGCGTTAGATAGCTTTGCGGGAATGGTTTCTTTGGATCGAACGGGGTCTCTTACATTAGGAAATGTGTTTTTAACAGTGAAAATAATTTGTATTTAAAAGTTAGAAGAATATTTTTCGATTTTTTACGGACATCTGCGTTTATCTCCGAAACGGCGTTAGATAGCTTTGCGGGAATGGTTTCGTTGGATCGAACGGGGTCTGTTACGTTAGGAAATGTGTCCTTAACATTGAAAACAATTTGTATTTAAAAGTTAGAGAAATATTTTTCGATTTTTTACGGACATCTGCGTTTATCTCCGAAACGGCGTCAGATAGCTTTGCGGGATTGGTTTCATTGGATCGAACGGGGACTCTTACGTTAGGAAATGTGTTTTTAACATTGAAAATAATTTGTATTTAAAAGTTAGAAGAATATTTTTCGATTTTTTACGGACATCTGCGTTTAACTCCGAAACGGCGTTAGATAGCTTTGCGGGAATGGTTTCGTTGGATCGAACGGGGTCTGTTACGTTAGGAAATGTGTCCTTAACATTGAAAACAATTTGTATTTAAAAGTTAGAGAAATATTTTTCGATTTTTTACGGACATGTGCGTTTATCTCCGAAACGGCGTCAGATAGCTTTGCGGGATTGGTTTCATTGGATCGAACGGGGTCTCTTACGTTAGGAAATGTGTTTTAACATTGAAAATAATTTGAATTTAAAAGTTAGAAGAATATTTTTCGATTTTTTACGGACATCTGCGTTTATCTCCGAAACGGCGTTAGATAGCTTTGCGGGAATGGTTTCGTTGGATCGAACGGGGTCTGTTACGTTAGGAAATGTGTCCTTAACATTGAAAACAATTTGTATTTAAAAGTTAGAGGAATATTTTTCGATTTTTTACAGACATCTGCGTTTATCTCCGAAACGGCGTCAGATAGCTTTGCGGGATTGGTTTCATTCGATCGAACGGGGTCTCTTACGTTAGGAAATGTGTTTTTAACATCGAAAATAATTTGTATTTAAAAGTTAGAAGAATATTTTTCGATTTTTTACGGACATCTGCGTTTATCACCGAAACGGCGTTAGATAGCTTTGCGGGAATGGTTTCGTTGGATCGAACGGGGTCTGTTACGTTAGGAAATGTGTCCTTAACATTGAAAACAATTTGTATTTAAAAGTTAGAGAAATATTTTTCGATTTTTTACGGACATCTGCGTTTATCTCCGAAACGGCGTCAGATAGCTTTGCGGGATTGGTTTCATTGGATCGAACGGGGTCAATTACGTTAGGAAATGTGTTTTTAACATTGAAAACAATTTGTATTTAAAAGTTAGAGAAATATTTTTCGATTTTTTACGGACATCTGCGTTTATCTCCGAAACGGCGTCAGATAGCTATCTGACGCCGTTTCGGCGGGATTGGCTTCATTGGATCGAACGGGGTCTCTTACGTTAGGAAATGTGTTTTTAACATTGAAAATAATTTGTATTTAAAAGTTAGAAGAATATTTTTCGATTTTTTACGGACATCTGCGTTTATCTCCGAAACGGCGTTAGATAGCTTTGCGGGAATGGTTTCATTCAATCGAACGGGGTCTGTTACGTTAGGAAATGTGTCCTTAACATTGAAAACAATTTGTATTTAAAAGTTAGAGAAATATTTTTCGATTTTTTACGGACATCTGCGTTTATCTCCGAAACGGCGTCAGATAGCTTTGCGGGATTGGTTTCATTGGATCGAACGGGGTCTCTTACGTTAGGAAATGTGTTTTTAACATTGAAAATAATTTGTATTTAAAAGTTAGAAGAATATTTTTCGATTTTTTACGGACATCTGCTTTTATCTCCGAAACGGCGTTAGATAGCTTTGCGGGAATGGATTCATTGGATCGAACGGGGTCTGTTACGTTAGGAAAAATGTCTTTAACATTAAAAACAAATTGTATTTAAAAGTTAGAAAAATATTTTTCGATTTTTTACGGACATGTGGGTTTATCTCCGAAACGGCGTCAGATAGCTTTGCGGGATTGGTTTCATTGGGTCGAACGGGGTCTGCTACGTTAGGAAATGTGTTTTTAACATTGAAAATAATTTGTATTTAAAAGTTAGAAGAATATTTTTCGATTTTTTACAGACATCTGCGTTTATCTCCGAAACGGCGTTAGATAGCTTTGCGGGAATGGTTTCATTGGATCGAACGGGGTCTCTTACATTAGGAAATGTGTTCTTAACATTGAAAATAATTTGTATTTAAAAGTTAGAAGAATATTTTTCGATTTTTTACGGACATCTGCGTTTATCTCCGAAACGGCGTTAGATAGCTTTGCGGGAATGGTTTCATTCAATCGAACGGGGTCTGTTACGTTAGGAAATGTGTCCTTAACATTGAAAACAATTTGTATTTAAAAGTTAGAGAAATATTTTTCGATTTTTTACGGACATCTGCGTTTATCTCCGAAACGGCCTCAGATAGCTTTGCGGGATTGGTTTCATTGGATCGAACGGGGTCTCTTACGTTAGGAAATGTGTTTTTAACATTGAAAATAATTTGTATTTAAAAGTTAGAAGAATATTTTTCGATTTTTTACGGACATCTGCGTTTATCTCCGAAACGGCGTTAGATAGCTTTGCGGGAATGGTTTCGTTGGATCGAACGGGGTCTCTTACGTTAGGAAATGTGTCCTTAACATTGAAAACAATTTGTATTTAAAAGTTAGAGAAATATTTTTCGATTTTTTACGGACATCTGCGTTTATCTCCGAAACGGCGTCAGATAGCTTTGTGGGAATGGTTTCGTTGGATCGAACGGGGTCTCTTACGTTAGGAAATGTGTCCTTAACATTGAAAACAATTTGTATTTAAAAGTTAGAGAAATATTTTTCGATTTTTTACGGACATCTGCGTTTATCTCCGAAACGGCATTAGATAGCTTTGCGGGAATGGTTTCGTTGGATCGAACGGGGTCTCTTACGTTAGGAAATGTGTCCTTAACATTGAAAACAATTTGTATTTAAAAGTTAGAGAAATATTTTTCGATTTTTTACGGACATCTGCGTTTATCTCCGAAACGGCCTCAGATAGCTTTGCGGGATTGGTTTCATTGGATCGAACGGGGTCTCTTACGTTAGGAAATGTGTTTTTAACATTGAAAATAATTTGTATTTAAAAGTTAGAAGAATATTTTTCGATTTTTTACGGACATCTGCGTTTATCTCCGAAACGGCGTTAGATAGCTTTGCGGGAATGGTTTCGTTGGATCGAAGGGGGTCTCTTACGTTAGGAAATGTGTCCTTAACATTGAAAACAATTTGTATTTAAAAGTTAGAGAAATATTTTTCGATTTTTTACGGACATCTGCGTTTATCTCCGAAACGGCCTCAGATAGCTTTGCGGGATTGGTTTCATTGGATCGAACGGGGTCTCTTACGTTAGGAAATGTGTTTTTAACATTGAAAATAATTTGTATTTAAAAGTTAGAAAAATATTTTTCGATTTTTTACGGACATCTGCGTTTAACTCCGAAACGGCGTTAGATAGTTTTGCGGGAATAGTTTCGTTGGATCGAACGGCGTCTCTTACGTTAGGAAATGTGTCCTTAACATTGAAAACAATTTGTATTTAAAAGTTAGAGGAATATTTTTCGATTTTTTACGGACATCTGCGTTTATCTCCGAAACAGCGTCACATAGCTTTGCGGGATTGGTTTCATTGGATCGAACGGGGTCAATTACGTTAGGAAATGTGTTTTTAACATTGAAAATAATTTGTATTTAAAAGTTAGAAGAATATTTTTCGATTTTTTACGGACATCTGCGTTTATCTCCGAAACGGCGTTAGATAGCTTTGCGGGAATGGTTTCTTTGGATCGAACGGGGTCTGTTACGTTAGGAAATGTGTCCTTAACATTGAAAACAATTTGTATTTAAAAGTTAGAAAAATATTTTTCGATTTTTTACGGACATCTGCGTTTAACTCCGAAACGGCGTTAGATAGCTTTGCGGGAATGGTTTCGTTGGATCGAACGGGGTCTCTTACGTTAGGAAATGTGTCCTTAACATTGAAAACAATTTGTATTTAAAAGTTAGGAAATATTTTTCGATTTTTTACGGACATCTGCGTTTATCTCCGAAACAGCGTCAGATAGCTTTGCGGGATTGGTTTCATTGGGTCGAACGGGGTCTGTTACGTTAGGAAATGTATTTTTAACATTGAAAATAATTTGTATTTAAAAGTTAGAAAAATATTTTTCGATTTTTTACGGACATCTGCGTTTAACTCCGAAACGGCGTTAGATAGCTATGCGGGAATGGTTTCGTTGGATCGAACGGGGTCTGTTACGTTAGGAAATGTGTCCTTAACATTGAAAACAATTTGTATTTAAAAGTTAGAGAAATATTTTTCGATTTTTTACGGACATGTGCGTTTATCTCCGAAACGGCGTCAGATAGCTTTGCGGGATTGGTTTCATTGGATCGAACGGGGTCTCTTACGTTAGGAAATGTGTCCTTAACATTGAAAACAATTTGTATTTAAAAGTTAGGAAATATTTTTCGATTTTTTACGGACATCTGCGTTTAACTCCGAAACGACGTTAGATAGCTTTGCGGGAATGGTTTCGTTGGATCGAACGGCGTCTCTTACGTTAGGAAATGTGTCCTTAACATTGAAAACAATTTGTATTTAAAAGTTAGAGGAATATTTTTCGATTTTTTACGGACATCTGCGTTTATCTCCGAAACGGCGTCAGATAGCTTTGCGGGATTGGTTTCATTCGATCGAACGGGGTCACTTACGTTAGGAAATGTGTTTTTAACATTGAAAATAATTTGTATTTAAAAGTTAGAGAAATATTTTTCGATTTTTTACGGACATGTGCGTTTATCTCCGAAACGGCGTCAGATAGCTTTGCGGGATTGGTTTCATTGGATCGAACGGGGTCTCTTACGTTAGGAAATGTGTCCTTAACATTGAAAACAATTTGTATTTAAAAGTTAGGAAATATTTTTCGATTTTTTACGGACATCTGCGTTTATCTCCGAAACGGCGTCAGATAGCTTTGCGGGATTGGTTTCATTGGATCGAACGGGGTCAATTACGTTAGGAAATGTGTTTTTAACATTGAAAATAATTTGTATTTAAAAGTTAGAAGAATATTTTTCGATTTTTTACAGACATCTGCGTTTATCTCCGAAACGGCGTTAGATAGCTTTGCGGGAATGGTTTCTTTGGATCGAACGGGGTCTCTTACATTAGGAAATGTGTTTTTAACAGTGAAAATAATTTGTATTTAAAAGTTAGAAGAATATTTTTCGATTTTTTACGGACATCTGCGTTTATCTCCGAAACGGCGTTAGATAGCTTTGCGGGAATGGTTTCGTTGGATCGAACGGGGTCTGTTACGTTAGGAAATGTGTCCTTAACATTGAAAACAATTTGTATTTAAAAGTTAGAGAAATATTTTTCGATTTTTTACGGACATCTGCGTTTATCTCCGAAACGGCGTCAGATAGCTTTGCGGGATTGGTTTCATTGGATCGAACGGGGACTCTTACGTTAGGAAATGTGTTTTTAACATTGAAAATAATTTGTATTTAAAAGTTAGAAGAATATTTTTCGATTTTTTACGGACATCTGCGTTTATCTCCGAAACGGCGTTAGATAGCTTTGCGGGAATGGTTTCGTTCAATCGAACGGGGTCTGTTACGTTAGGAAAAATGTCTTTAACATTAAAAACAAATTGTATCTAAAAGTTAGAAAAATATTTTTCGATTTTTTACGGACATGTGGGTTTATCTCCGAAACGGCGTCAGACAGCTTTGCGGGATTGGTTTCATTGGGTCGAACGGGGTCTGTTACGTTAGGAAATGTATTTTTAACATTGAAAATAATTTGTATTTAAAAGTTAGAAAAATATTTTTCGATTTTTTACGGACATCTGCGTTTAACTCCGAAACGGCGTTAGATAGCTTTGCGGGAATGGTTTCGATGGATCGAGCGGCGTCTCTTACGTTAGGAAATGTGTCCTTAACATTGAAAACAATTTGTATTTAAAAGTTAGAGGAATATTTTTCGATTTTTTACGGACATCTGCGTTTATCTCCGAAACGGCGTCAGATAGCTTTGCGGGATTGGTTTCATTCGATCGAACGGGGTCTCTTACGTTAGGAAATGTGTTTTTAACATTGAAAATAATTTGTATTTAAAAGTTAGAAGAATATTTTTCGATTTTTTACGGACATCTGCGTTTAACTCCGAAACGGCGTTAGATAGCTTTGCGGGAATGGTTTCGTTGGATCGAACGGGGTCTGTTACGTTAGGAAATGTGTCCTTAACATTGAAAACAATTTGTATTTAAAAGTTAGAGAAATATTTTTCGATTTTTTACGGACATGTGCGTTTATCTCCGAAACGGCGTCAGATAGCTTTGCGGGATTGGTTTCATTGGATCGAACGGGGTCTCTTACGTTAGGAAATGTGTTTTAACATTGAAAATAATTTGAATTTAAAAGTTAGAAGAATATTTTTCGATTTTTTACGGACATCTGCGTTTATCTCCGAAACGGCGTTAGATAGCTTTGCGGGAATGGTTTCGTTGGATCGAACGGGGTCTGTTACGTTAGGAAATGTGTCCTTAACATTGAAAACAATTTGTATTTAAAAGTTAGAGGAATATTTTTCGATTTTTTACAGACATCTGCGTTTATCTCCGAAACGGCGTCAGATAGCTTTGCGGGATTGGTTTCATTCGATCGAACGGGGTCTCTTACGTTAGGAAATGTGTTTTTAACATCGAAAATAATTTGTATTTAAAAGTTAGAAGAATATTTTTCGATTTTTTACGGACATCTGCGTTTATCACCGAAACGGCGTTAGATAGCTTTGCGGGAATGGTTTCGTTGGATCGAACGGGGTCTGTTACGTTAGGAAATGTGTCCTTAACATTGAAAACAATTTGTATTTAAAAGTTAGAGAAATATTTTTCGATTTTTTACGGACATCTGCGTTTATCTCCGAAACGGCGTCAGATAGCTTTGCGGGATTGGTTTCATTGGATCGAACGGGGTCAATTACGTTAGGAAATGTGTTTTTAACATTGAAAACAATTTGTATTTAAAAGTTAGAGAAATATTTTTCGATTTTTTACGGACATCTGCGTTTATCTCCGAAACGGCGTCAGATAGCTATCTGACGCCGTTTCGGCGGGATTGGCTTCATTGGATCGAACGGGGTCTCTTACGTTAGGAAATGTGTTTTTAACATTGAAAATAATTTGTATTTAAAAGTTAGAAGAATATTTTTCGATTTTTTACGGACATCTGCGTTTATCTCCGAAACGGCGTTAGATAGCTTTGCGGGAATGGTTTCATTCAATCGAACGGGGTCTGTTACGTTAGGAAATGTGTCCTTAACATTGAAAACAATTTGTATTTAAAAGTTAGAGAAATATTTTTCGATTTTTTACGGACATCTGCGTTTATCTCCGAAACGGCGTCAGATAGCTTTGCGGGATTGGTTTCATTGGATCGAACGGGGTCTCTTACGTTAGGAAATGTGTTTTTAACATTGAAAATAATTTGTATTTAAAAGTTAGAAGAATATTTTTCGATTTTTTACGGACATCTGCTTTTATCTCCGAAACGGCGTTAGATAGCTTTGCGGGAATGGATTCATTGGATCGAACGGGGTCTGTTACGTTAGGAAAAATGTCTTTAACATTAAAAACAAATTGTATTTAAAAGTTAGAAAAATATTTTTCGATTTTTTACGGACATGTGGGTTTATCTCCGAAACGGCGTCAGATAGCTTTGCGGGATTGGTTTCATTGGGTCGAACGGGGTCTGCTACGTTAGGAAATGTGTTTTTAACATTGAAAATAATTTGTATTTAAAAGTTAGAAGAATATTTTTCGATTTTTTACAGACATCTGCGTTTATCTCCGAAACGGCGTTAGATAGCTTTGCGGGAATGGTTTCATTGGATCGAACGGGGTCTCTTACATTAGGAAATGTGTTCTTAACATTGAAAATAATTTGTATTTAAAAGTTAGAAGAATATTTTTCGATTTTTTACGGACATCTGCGTTTATCTCCGAAACGGCGTTAGATAGCTTTGCGGGAATGGTTTCATTCAATCGAACGGGGTCTGTTACGTTAGGAAATGTGTCCTTAACATTGAAAACAATTTGTATTTAAAAGTTAGAGAAATATTTTTCGATTTTTTACGGACATCTGCGTTTATCTCCGAAACGGCCTCAGATAGCTTTGCGGGATTGGTTTCATTGGATCGAACGGGGTCTCTTACGTTAGGAAATGTGTTTTTAACATTGAAAATAATTTGTATTTAAAAGTTAGAAGAATATTTTTCGATTTTTACGGACATCTGCGTTTATCTCCGAAACGGCGTTAGATAGCTTTGCGGGAATGGTTTCGTTGGATCGAACGGGGTCTCTTACGTTAGGAAATGTGTCCTTAACATTGAAAACAATTTGTATTTAAAAGTTAGAGAAATATTTTTCGATTTTTTACGGACATCTGCGTTTATCTCCGAAACGGCGTCAGATAGCTTTGTGGGAATGGTTTCGTTGGATCGAACGGGGTCTCTTACGTTAGGAAATGTGTCCTTAACATTGAAAACAATTTGTATTTAAAAGTTAGAGAAATATTTTTCGATTTTTTACGGACATCTGCGTTTATCTCCGAAACGGCATTAGATAGCTTTGCGGGAATGGTTTCGTTGGATCGAACGGGGTCTCTTACGTTAGGAAATGTGTCCTTAACATTGAAAACAATTTGTATTTAAAAGTTAGAGAAATATTTTTCGATTTTTTACGGACATCTGCGTTTATCTCCGAAACGGCCTCAGATAGCTTTGCGGGATTGGTTTCATTGGATCGAACGGGGTCTCTTACGTTAGGAAATGTGTTTTTAACATTGAAAATAATTTGTATTTAAAAGTTAGAAGAATATTTTTCGATTTTTTACGGACATCTGCGTTTATCTCCGAAACGGCGTTAGATAGCTTTGCGGGAATGGTTTCGTTGGATCGAAGGGGGTCTCTTACGTTAGGAAATGTGTCCTTAACATTGAAAACAATTTGTATTTAAAAGTTAGAGAAATATTTTTCGATTTTTTACGGACATCTGCGTTTATCTCCGAAACGGCCTCAGATAGCTTTGCGGGAATGGTTTCGTTGGATCGAAGGGGGTCTCTTACGTTAGGAAATGTGTCCTTAACATTGAAAACAATTTGTATTTAAAAGTTAGAGAAATATTTTTCGATTTTTTACGGACATCTGCGTTTATCTCCGAAACGGCCTCAGATAGCTTTGCGGGATTGGTTTCATTGGATCGAACGGGGTCTCTTACGTTAGGAAATGTGTCCTTATCATTGAAAACAATTTGAATTTAAAAGTTAGAAGAATATTTTTCGATTTTTTACGGACATCTGCGTTTATCTCCGAAACGGCGTCAGATAGCTTTGCGGGATTGGTTTCATTGGATCGAACGGGGTCAATTACGTTAGGAAATGTGTTTTTAACATTGAAAATAATTTGTATTTAAAAGTTAGAAGAATATTTTTCGATTTTTTACGGACATCTGCGTTTATCTCCGAAACGGCGTTAGATAGCTTTGCGGGAATGGTTTCTTTGGATCGAACGGGGTCTGTTACGTTAAGAAATGTGTCCTTAACATTGAAAACAATTTGTATTTAAAAGTTAGAGAAATAATTTTCGATTTTTTACGGACATCTGCGTTTAACTCCGAAACGGCGTTAGATAGCTTTGCGGGAATGGTTTCGTTGGATCGAACGGGGTCTCTTACGTTAGGAAATGTGTCCTTATCATTGAAAACAATTTGTATTTAAAAGTTAGGAAATATTTTTCGATTTTTTACGGACATCTGCGTTTATCTCCGAAACGGCGTTAGATAGCTTTGCGGGAATGGTTTCATTCAATCGAACGGGGTCTGTTACGTTAGGAAATGTGTCCTTAACATTGAAAACAATTTGTATTTAAAAGTTAGAGAAATATTTTTCGATTTTTTACGGACATCTGCGTTTATCTCCGAAACGGCGTCAGATAGCTTTGCGGGATTGGTTTCGTTGGATCGAACGGGGTCTGTTACGTTAGGAAATGTGTCCTTAACATTGAAAACAATTTGTATATAAAAGTTAGAAGAATATTTTTCGATTTTTTACGGACATCTGCGTTTATCTCCGAAACGGCGTCAGATAGCTTTGCGGGATTGGTTTCATTGGATCGAACGGGGTCTCTTACGTTAGGAAATGTGTCCTTAACATTGAAAACAATTTGTATTTAAAAGTTAGGAAATATTTTTCGATTTTTTACGGACATCTGCGTTTATCTCCGAAACGGCGTCAGATAGCTTTGCGGGATTGGTTTCATTGGATCGAACGGGGTCAATTACGTTAGGAAATGTGTTTTTAACATTGAAAATAATTTGTATTTAAAAGTTAGAAGAATATTTTTCGATTTTTTACGGACATCTGCGTTTATCTCCGAAACGGCGTCAGATAGCTTTGCGGGATTGGTTTCATTGGATCGAACGGGGTCTCTTACGTTAGGAAATGTGTTTTTAACATTGAAAATAATTTGTATTTAAAAGTTAGAAGAATATATTTCGATTTTTTACGGACATCTGCGTTTATCTCCGAAACGGCGTTAGATAGCTTTGCGGGAATGGTTTCGTTGGATCGAACGGGGTCTCTTACGTTAGGAAATGTGTTTTTAACATTGAAAATAATTTGTATTTAAAAGTTAGAAGAATATTTTTCGATTTTTTACGGACATCTGCGTTTATCTCCGAAACGGCGTCAGATAGCTTTGCGGGATTGGTTTCATTGGATCGAACGGGGTCTCTTACGTTAGGAAATGTGTCCTTAACATTGAAAACAATTTGTATTTAAAAGTTAGGAAATATTTTTCGATTTTTTACGGACATCTGCGTTTATCTCCGAAACGGCGTCAGATAGCTTTGCGGGATTGGTTTCATTGGATCGAACGGGGTCAATTACGTTAGGAAATGTGTCCTTATCATTGAAAACAATTTGTATTTAAAAGTTAGGAAATATTTTTCGATTTTTTACAGACATCTGCGTTTATCTCCGAAACGGCGTTAGATAGCTTTGCGGGAATGGTTTCATTGGATCGAACGGGGTCTCTTACGTTAGGAAATGTGTTTTTAACATTGAAAATAATTTGTATTTAAAAGTTAGAAGAATATTTTTCGATTTTTTACGGACATCTGCGTTTATCTCCGAAACGGCGTTAGATAGCTTTGCGGGAATGGTTTCTTTGGATCGAACGGGGTCTGTTACGTTAGGAAATGTGTCCTTAACATTGAAAACAATTTGTATTTAAAAGTTAGAAAAATATTTTTCGATTTTTTACGGACATCTGCGTTTAACTCCGAAACGGCGTTAGATAGCTATGCGGGAATGGTTTCGTTGGATCGAACGGGGTCTGTTACGTTAGGAAATGTGTCCTTAACATTGAAAACAATTTGTATTTAAAAGTTAGAAAAATATTTTTCGATTTTTTACGGACATCTGCGTTTAACTCCGAAACGGCGTTAGATAACTTTGCGGGAATGGTTTCGTTGGATCGAACGGCGTCTCTTACGTTAGGAAATGTGTCCTTAGCATTGAAAACAATTTGTATTTAAAAGTTAGAAACATATTTTTCGATTTTTTACGGACATCTGCGTTTAACTCCGAAACGGCGTTAGATAGCTATGCGGGAATGGTTTCGTTGGATCGAACGGGGTCTGTTACGTTAGGAAATGTGTCCTTAACATTGAAAACAATTTGTATTTAAAAGTTAGAGAAATATTTTTCGATTTTTTACGGACATGTGCGTTTATCTCCGAAACGGCATCAGATAGCTTTGCGGGATTGGTTTCATTGGATCGAACGGGGTCTCTTACGTTAGGAAATGTGTCCTTAACATTGAAAACAATTTGTATTTAAAAGTTAGGAAATATTTTTCGATTTTTTACGGACATCTGCGTTTAACTCCGAAACGACGTTAGATAGCTTTGCGGGAATGGTTTCGTTGGATCGAACGGCGTCTCTTACGTTAGGAAATGTGTCCTTAACATTGAAAACAATTTGTATTTAAAAGTTAGAGGAATATTTTTCGATTTTTTACGGACATCTGCGTTTATCTCCGAAACGGCGTCAGATAGCTTTGCGGGATTGGTTTCATTCGATCGAACGGGGTCTCTTACGTTAGGAAATGTGTTTTTAACATTGGAAATAATTTGTATTTAAAAGTTAGAGAAATATTTTTCGATTTTTTACGGACATGTGCGTTTATCTCCGAAACGGCGTCAGATAGCTTTGCGGGATTGGTTTCATTGGATCGAACGGGGTCTCTTACGTTAGGAAATGTGTCCTTAACATTGAAAACAATTTGTATTTAAAAGTTAGAAGAATATTTTTCGATTTTTTACGGACATCTGCGTTTATCTCCGAAACGGCGTTAGATAGCTTTGCGGGAATGGTTTCGTTGGATCGAACGGGGTCTGTTACGTTAGGAAATGTGTCCTTAACATTGAAAACAATTTGTATTTAAAAGTTAGAGAAATATTTTTCGATTTTTTACGGACATCTGCGTTTATCTCCGAAACGGCGTCAGATAGCTTTGCGGGATTGGTTTCATTGGATCGAACGGGGTCTCTTACGTTAGGAAATGTGTTTTTAACATTGAAAATAATTTGTATTTAAAAGTTAGAAGAATATTTTTCGATTTTTTACGGACATCTGCGTTTATCTCCGAAACGGCGTTAGATAGCTTTGCGGGAATGGTTTCGTTCAATCGAACGGGGTCTCTTACGTTAGGAAATGTGTCCTTAACATTGAAAACAATTTGTATTTAAAAGTTAGGAAATATTTTTCGATTTTTTACGGACATCTGCGTTTATCTCCGAAACGGCGTCAGATAGCTTTGCGGGATTGGTTTCATTGGATCGAACGGGGTCAATTACGTTAGGAAATGTGTTTTTAACATTGAAAATAATTTGTATTTAAAAGTTAGAAGAATATTTTTCGATTTTTTACAGACATCTGCGTTTATCTCCGAAACGGCGTTAGATAGCTTTGCGGGAATGGTTTCTTTGGATCGAACGGGGTCTCTTACATTAGGAAATGTGTTTTTAACAGTGAAAATAATTTGTATTTAAAAGTTAGAAGAATATTTTTCGATTTTTTACGGACATCTGCGTTTATCTCCGAAACGGCGTTAGATAGCTTTGCGGGAATGGTTTCGTTGGATCGAACGGGGTCTGTTACGTTAGGAAATGTGTCCTTAACATTGAAAACAATTTGTATTTAAAAGTTAGAGAAATATTTTTCGATATTTTACGGACATCTGCGTTTATCTCCGAAACGGCGTCAGATAGCTTTGCGGGATTGGTTTCATTGGATCGAACGGGGTCAATTACGTTAGGAAATGTGTTTTTAACATTGAAAATAATTTGTATTTAAAAGTTAGAAAAATATTTTTCGATTTTTTACGGACATGTGGGTTTATCTCCGAAACGGCGTCAGACAGCTTTGCGGGATTGGTTTCATTGGGTCGAACGGGGTCTGTTACGTTAGGAAATGTATTTTTAACATTGAAAATAATTTGTATTTAAAAGTTAGAAAAATATTTTTCGATTTTTTACGGACATCTGCGTTTAACTCCGAAACGGCGTTAGATAGCTATGCGGGAATGGTTTCGTTGGATCGAACGGGGTCTGTTACGTTAGGAAATGTGTCCTTAACATTGAAAACAATTTGTATTTAAAAGTTAGAGAAATATTTTTCGATTTTTTACGGACATGTGCGTTTATCTCCGAAACGGCGTCAGATAGCTTTGCGGGATTGGTTTCATTGGATCGAACGGGGTCTCTTACGTTAGGAAATGTGTCCTTAACATTGAAAACAATTTGTATTTAAAAGTTAGGAAATATTTTTCGATTTTTTACGGACATCTGCGTTTAACTCCGAAACGACGTTAGATAGCTTTGCGGGAATGGTTTCGTTGGATCGAACGGCGTCTCTTACGTTAGGAAATGTGTCCTTAACATTGAAAACAATTTGTATTTAAAAGTTAGAGGAATATTTTTCGATTTTTTACGGACATCTGCGTTTATCTCCGAAACGGCGTCAGATAGCTTTGCGGGATTGGTTTCATTCGATCGAACGGGGTCACTTACGTTAGGAAATGTGTTTTTAACATTGAAAATAATTTGTATTTAAAAGTTAGAGAAATATTTTTCGATTTTTTACGGACATGTGCGTTTATCTCCGAAACGGCGTCAGATAGCTTTGCGGGATTGGTTTCATTGGATCGAACGGGGTCTCTTACGTTAGGAAATGTGTCCTTAACATTGAAAACAATTTGTATTTAAAAGTTAGGAAATATTTTTCGATTTTTTACGGACATCTGCGTTTATCTCCGAAACGGCGTCAGATAGCTTTGCGGGATTGGTTTCATTGGATCGAACGGGGTCAATTACGTTAGGAAATGTGTTTTTAACATTGAAAATAATTTGTATTTAAAAGTTAGAAGAATATTTTTCGATTTTTTACAGACATCTGCGTTTATCTCCGAAACGGCGTTAGATAGCTTTGCGGGAATGGTTTCTTTGGATCGAACGGGGTCTCTTACATTAGGAAATGTGTTTTTAACAGTGAAAATAATTTGTATTTAAAAGTTAGAAGAATATTTTTCGATTTTTTACGGACATCTGCGTTTATCTCCGAAACGGCGTTAGATAGCTTTGCGGGAATGGTTTCGTTGGATCGAACGGGGTCTGTTACGTTAGGAAATGTGTCCTTAACATTGAAAACAATTTGTATTTAAAAGTTAGAGAAATATTTTTCGATTTTTTACGGACATCTGCGTTTATCTCCGAAACGGCGTCAGATAGCTTTGCGGGATTGGTTTCATTGGATCGAACGGGGACTCTTACGTTAGGAAATGTGTTTTTAACATTGAAAATAATTTGTATTTAAAAGTTAGAAGAATATTTTTCGATTTTTTACGGACATCTGCGTTTAACTCCGAAACGGCGTTAGATAGCTTTGCGGGAATGGTTTCGTTGGATCGAACGGGGTCTGTTACGTTAGGAAATGTGTCCTTAACATTGAAAACAATTTGTATTTAAAAGTTAGAGAAATATTTTTCGATTTTTTACGGACATGTGCGTTTATCTCCGAAACGGCGTCAGATAGCTTTGCGGGATTGGTTTCATTGGATCGAACGGGGTCTCTTACGTTAGGAAATGTGTTTTAACATTGAAAATAATTTGAATTTAAAAGTTAGAAGAATATTTTTCGATTTTTTACGGACATCTGCGTTTATCTCCGAAACGGCGTTAGATAGCTTTGCGGGAATGGTTTCGTTGGATCGAACGGGGTCTGTTACGTTAGGAAATGTGTCCTTAACATTGAAAACAATTTGTATTTAAAAGTTAGAGGAATATTTTTCGATTTTTTACAGACATCTGCGTTTATCTCCGAAACGGCGTCAGATAGCTTTGCGGGATTGGTTTCATTCGATCGAACGGGGTCTCTTACGTTAGGAAATGTGTTTTTAACATCGAAAATAATTTGTATTTAAAAGTTAGAAGAATATTTTTCGATTTTTTACGGACATCTGCGTTTATCACCGAAACGGCGTTAGATAGCTTTGCGGGAATGGTTTCGTTGGATCGAACGGGGTCTGTTACGTTAGGAAATGTGTCCTTAACATTGAAAACAATTTGTATTTAAAAGTTAGAGAAATATTTTTCGATTTTTTACGGACATCTGCGTTTATCTCCGAAACGGCGTCAGATAGCTTTGCGGGATTGGTTTCATTGGATCGAACGGGGTCAATTACGTTAGGAAATGTGTTTTTAACATTGAAAACAATTTGTATTTAAAAGTTAGAGAAATATTTTTCGATTTTTTACGGACATCTGCGTTTATCTCCGAAACGGCGTCAGATAGCTATCTGACGCCGTTTCGGCGGGATTGGCTTCATTGGATCGAACGGGGTCTCTTACGTTAGGAAATGTGTTTTTAACATTGAAAATAATTTGTATTTAAAAGTTAGAAGAATATTTTTCGATTTTTTACGGACATCTGCGTTTATCTCCGAAACGGCGTTAGATAGCTTTGCGGGAATGGTTTCATTCAATCGAACGGGGTCTGTTACGTTAGGAAATGTGTCCTTAACATTGAAAACAATTTGTATTTAAAAGTTAGAGAAATATTTTTCGATTTTTTACGGACATCTGCGTTTATCTCCGAAACGGCGTCAGATAGCTTTGCGGGATTGGTTTCATTGGATCGAACGGGGTCTCTTACGTTAGGAAATGTGTTTTTAACATTGAAAATAATTTGTATTTAAAAGTTAGAAGAATATTTTTCGATTTTTTACGGACATCTGCTTTTATCTCCGAAACGGCGTTAGATAGCTTTGCGGGAATGGATTCATTGGATCGAACGGGGTCTGTTACGTTAGGAAAAATGTCTTTAACATTAAAAACAAATTGTATTTAAAAGTTAGAAAAATATTTTTCGATTTTTTACGGACATGTGGGTTTATCTCCGAAACGGCGTCAGATAGCTTTGCGGGATTGGTTTCATTGGGTCGAACGGGGTCTGCTACGTTAGGAAATGTGTTTTTAACATTGAAAATAATTTGTATTTAAAAGTTAGAAGAATATTTTTCGATTTTTTACAGACATCTGCGTTTATCTCCGAAACGGCGTTAGATAGCTTTGCGGGAATGGTTTCATTGGATCGAACGGGGTCTCTTACATTAGGAAATGTGTTCTTAACATTGAAAATAATTTGTATTTAAAAGTTAGAAGAATATTTTTCGATTTTTTACGGACATCTGCGTTTATCTCCGAAACGGCGTTAGATAGCTTTGCGGGAATGGTTTCATTCAATCGAACGGGGTCTGTTACGTTAGGAAATGTGTCCTTAACATTGAAAACAATTTGTATTTAAAAGTTAGAGAAATATTTTTCGATTTTTTACGGACATCTGCGTTTATCTCCGAAACGGCCTCAGATAGCTTTGCGGGATTGGTTTCATTGGATCGAACGGGGTCTCTTACGTTAGGAAATGTGTTTTTAACATTGAAAATAATTTGTATTTAAAAGTTAGAAGAATATTTTTCGATTTTTTACGGACATCTGCGTTTATCTCCGAAACGGCGTTAGATAGCTTTGCGGGAATGGTTTCGTTGGATCGAACGGGGTCTCTTACGTTAGGAAATGTGTCCTTAACATTGAAAACAATTTGTATTTAAAAGTTAGAGAAATATTTTTCGATTTTTTACGGACATCTGCGTTTATCTCCGAAACGGCGTCAGATAGCTTTGTGGGAATGGTTTCGTTGGATCGAACGGGGTCTCTTACGTTAGGAAATGTGTCCTTAACATTGAAAACAATTTGTATTTAAAAGTTAGAGAAATATTTTTCGATTTTTTACGGACATCTGCGTTTATCTCCGAAACGGCATTAGATAGCTTTGCGGGAATGGTTTCGTTGGATCGAACGGGGTCTCTTACGTTAGGAAATGTGTCCTTAACATTGAAAACAATTTGTATTTAAAAGTTAGAGAAATATTTTTCGATTTTTTACGGACATCTGCGTTTATCTCCGAAACGGCCTCAGATAGCTTTGCGGGATTGGTTTCATTGGATCGAACGGGGTCTCTTACGTTAGGAAATGTGTTTTTAACATTGAAAATAATTTGTATTTAAAAGTTAGAAGAATATTTTTCGATTTTTTACGGACATCTGCGTTTATCTCCGAAACGGCGTTAGATAGCTTTGCGGGAATGGTTTCGTTGGATCGAAGGGGGTCTCTTACGTTAGGAAATGTGTCCTTAACATTGAAAACAATTTGTATTTAAAAGTTAGAGAAATATTTTTCGATTTTTTACGGACATCTGCGTTTATCTCCGAAACGGCCTCAGATAGCTTTGCGGGATTGGTTTCATTGGATCGAACGGGGTCTCTTACGTTAGGAAATGTGTTTTTAACATTGAAAATAATTTGTATTTAAAAGTTAGAAAAATATTTTTCGATTTTTTACGGACATCTGCGTTTAACTCCGAAACGGCGTTAGATAGTTTTGCGGGAATAGTTTCGTTGGATCGAACGGCGTCTCTTACGTTAGGAAATGTGTCCTTAACATTGAAAACAATTTGTATTTAAAAGTTAGAGGAATATTTTTCGATTTTTTACGGACATCTGCGTTTATCTCCGAAACAGCGTCAGATAGCTTTGCGGGATTGGTTTCATTGGATCGAACGGGGTCAATTACGTTAGGAAATGTGTTTTTAACATTGAAAATAATTTGTATTTAAAAGTTAGAAGAATATTTTTCGATTTTTTACGGACATCTGCGTTTATCTCCGAAACGGCGTTAGATAGCTTTGCGGGAATGGTTTCTTTGGATCGAACGGGGTCTGTTACGTTAGGAAATGTGTCCTTAACATTGAAAACAATTTGTATTTAAAAGTTAGAAAAATATTTTTCGATTTTTTACGGACATCTGCGTTTAACTCCGAAACGGCGTTAGATAGCTTTGCGGGAATGGTTTCGTTGGATCGAACGGGGTCTCTTACGTTAGGAAATGTGTCCTTAACATTGAAAACAATTTGTATTTAAAAGTTAGGAAATATTTTTCGATTTTTTACGGACATCTGCGTTTATCTCCGAAACAGCGTCAGATAGCTTTGCGGGATTGGTTTCATTGGGTCGAACGGGGTCTGTTACGTTAGGAAATGTATTTTTAACATTGAAAATAATTTGTATTTAAAAGTTAGAAAAATATTTTTCGATTTTTTACGGACATCTGCGTTTAACTCCGAAACGGCGTTAGATAGCTATGCGGGAATGGTTTCGTTGGATCGAACGGGGTCTGTTACGTTAGGAAATGTGTCCTTAACATTGAAAACAATTTGTATTTAAAAGTTAGAGAAATATTTTTCGATTTTTTACGGACATGTGCGTTTATCTCCGAAACGGCGTCAGATAGCTTTGCGGGATTGGTTTCATTGGATCGAACGGGGTCTCTTACGTTAGGAAATGTGTCCTTAACATTGAAAACAATTTGTATTTAAAAGTTAGGAAATATTTTTCGATTTTTTACGGACATCTGCGTTTAACTCCGAAACGACGTTAGATAGCTTTGCGGGAATGGTTTCGTTGGATCGAACGGCGTCTCTTACGTTAGGAAATGTGTCCTTAACATTGAAAACAATTTGTATTTAAAAGTTAGAGGAATATTTTTCGATTTTTTACGGACATCTGCGTTTATCTCCGAAACGGCGTCAGATAGCTTTGCGGGATTGGTTTCATTCGATCATGGGGTCACTTGCGTTAGGAAATGTGTTTTTAACATTGAAAATAATTTGTATTTAAAAGTTAGAGAAATATTTTTCGATTTTTTACGGACATGTGCGTTTATCTCCGAAACGGCGTCAGATAGCTTTGCGGGATTGGTTTCATTGGATCGAACGGGGTCTCTTACGTTAGGAAATGTGTCCTTAACATTGAAAACAATTTGTATTTAAAAGTTAGGAAATATTTTTCGATTTTTTACGGACATCTGCGTTTATCTCCGAAACGGCGTCAGATAGCTTTGCGGGATTGGTTTCATTGGATCGAACGGGGTCAATTACGTTAGGAAATGTGTTTTTAACATTGAAAATAATTTGTATTTAAAAGTTAGAAGAATATTTTTCGATTTTTTACAGACATCTGCGTTTATCTCCGAAACGGCGTTAGATAGCTTTGCGGGAATGGTTTCATTGGATCGAACGGGGTCTCTTACGTTAGGAAATGTGTTTTTAACATTGAAAATAATTTGTATTTAAAAGTTAGAAGAATATTTTTCGATTTTTTACGGACATCTGCGTTTATCTCCGAAACGGCGTTAGATAGCTTTGCGGGAATGGTTTCTTTGGATCGAACGGGGTCTGTTACGTTAGGAAATGTGTCCTTAACATTGAAAACAATTTGTATTTAAAAGTTAGAAAAATATTTTTCGATTTTTTACGGACATCTGCGTTTAACTCCGAAACGGCGTTAGATAGCTATGCGGGAATGGTTTCGTTGGATCGAACGGGGTCTGTTACGTTAGGAAATGTGTCCTTAACATTGAAAACAATTTGTATTTAAAAGTTAGAAAAATATTTTTCGATTTTTTACGGACATCTGCGTTTAACTCCGAAACGGCGTTAGATAACTTTGCGGGAATGGTTTCGTTGGATCGAACGGCGTCTCTTACGTTAGGAAATGTGTCCTTAGCATTGAAAACAATTTGTATTTAAAAGTTAGAAACATATTTTTCGATTTTTTACGGACATCTGCGTTTAACTCCGAAACGGCGTTAGATAGCTATGCGGGAATGGTTTCGTTGGATCGAACGGGGTCTGTTACGTTAGGAAATGTGTCCTTAACATTGAAAACAATTTGTATTTAAAAGTTAGAGAAATATTTTTCGATTTTTTACGGACATGTGCGTTTATCTCCGAAACGGCATCAGATAGCTTTGCGGGATTGGTTTCATTGGATCGAACGGGGTCTCTTACGTTAGGAAATGTGTCCTTAACATTGAAAACAATTTGTATTTAAAAGTTAGGAAATATTTTTCGATTTTTTACGGACATCTGCGTTTAACTCCGAAACGACGTTAGATAGCTTTGCGGGAATGGTTTCGTTGGATCGAACGGCGTCTCTTACGTTAGGAAATGTGTCCTTAACATTGAAAACAATTTGTATTTAAAAGTTAGAGGAATATTTTTCGATTTTTTACGGACATCTGCGTTTATCTCCGAAACGGCGTCAGATAGCTTTGCGGGATTGGTTTCATTCGATCGAACGGGGTCTCTTACGTTAGGAAATGTGTTTTTAACATTGGAAATAATTTGTATTTAAAAGTTAGAGAAATATTTTTCGATTTTTTACGGACATGTGCGTTTATCTCCGAAACGGCGTCAGATAGCTTTGCGGGATTGGTTTCATTGGATCGAACGGGGTCTCTTACGTTAGGAAATGTGTCCTTAACATTGAAAACAATTTGTATTTAAAAGTTAGGAAATATTTTTCGATTTTTTACGGACATCTGCGTTTATCTCCGAAACGGCGTCAGATAGCTTTGCGGGATTGGTTTCATTGGACCGAACGGGGTCAATTACGTTAGGAAATGTGTTTTTAACATTGAAAATAATTTGTATTTAAAAGTTAGAAGAATATTTTTCGATTTTTTACAGACATCTGCGTTTACCTCCGAAACGGCGTTAGATAGCTTTGCGGGAATGGTTTCTTTGGATCGAACGGGGTCTCTTACATTAGGAAATGTGTTTTTAACAGTGAAAATAATTTGTATTTAAAAGTTAGAAGAATATTTTTCGATTTTTTACGGACATCTGCGTTTATCTCCGAAACGGCGTTAGATAGCTTTGCGGGAATGGTTTCGTTGGATCGAACGGGGTCTGTTACGTTAGGAAATGTGTCCTTAACATTGAATACAATTTGTATTTAAAAGTTAGAGAAATATTTTTCAATTTTTTACGGACATCTGCGTTTATCTCCGAAACGGCGTCAGATAGCTTTGCGGGATTGGTTTCATTGGATCGAACGGGGTCTCTTACGTTAGGAAATGTGTTTTTAACATTGAAAATAATTTGTATTTAAAAGTTAGAAGAATATTTTTCGATTTTTTACGGACATCTGCGTTTATCTCCGAAACGGCGTTAGATAGCTTTGCGGGAATGGTTTCGTTCAATCGAACGGGGTCTCTTACGTTAGGAAATGTGTCCTTAACATTGAAAACAATTTGTATTTAAAAGTTAGGAAATATTTTTCGATTTTTTACGGACATCTGCGTTTATCTCCGAAACGGCGTCAGATAGCTTTGCGGGATTGGTTTCATTGGATCGAACGGGGTCAATTACGTTAGGAAATGTGTTTTTAACATTGAAAATAATTTGTATTTAAAAGTTAGAAGAATATTTTTCGATTTTTTACAGACATCTGCGTTTATCTCCGAAACGGCGTTAGATAGCTTTGCGGGATTGGTTTCATTGGATCGAACGGGGTCTCTTACGTTAGGAAATGTGTCCTTAACATTGAAAACAATTTGTATTTAAAAGTTAGGAAATATTTTTCGATTTTTTACGGACATCTGCGTTTAACTCCGAAACGACGTTAGATAGCTTTGCGGGAATGGTTTCGTTGGATCGAACGGCGTCTCTTACGTTAGGAAATGTGTCCTTAACATTGAAAACAATTTGTATTTAAAAGTTAGAGGAATATTTTTCGATTTTTTACGGACATCTGCGTTTATCTCCGAAACGGCGTCAGATAGCTTTGCGGGATTGGTTTCATTCGATCGAACGGGGTCACTTACGTTAGGAAATGTGTTTTTAACATTGAAAATAATTTGTATTTAAAAGTTAGAGAAATATTTTTCGATTTTTTACGGACATGTGCGTTTATCTCCGAAACGGCGTCAGATAGCTTTGCGGGATTGGTTTCATTGGATCGAACGGGGTCTCCTACGTTAGGAAATGTGTCCTTAACATTGAAAACAATTTGTATTTAAAAGTTAGGAAATATTTTTCGATTTTTTACGGACATCTGCGTTTATCTCCGAAACGGCGTCAGATAGCTTTGCGGGATTGGTTTCATTGGATCGAACGGGGTCAATTACGTTAGGAAATGTGTTTTTAACATTGAAAATAATTTGTATTTAAAAGTTAGAAGAATATTTTTCGATTTTTTACAGACATCTGCGTTTATCTCCGAAACGGCGTTAGATAGCTTTGCGGGAATGGTTTCTTTGGATCGAACGGGGTCTCTTACATTAGGAAATGTGTTTTTAACAGTGAAAATAATTTGTATTTAAAAGTTAGAAGAATATTTTTCGATTTTTTACGGACATCTGCGTTTATCTCCGAAACGGCGTTAGATAGCTTTGCGGGAATGGTTTCGTTGGATCGAACGGGGTCTGTTACGTTAGGAAATGTGTCCTTAACATTGAAAACAATTTGTATTTAAAAGTTAGAGAAATATTTTTCGATTTTTTACGGACATCTGCGTTTATCTCCGAAACGGCGTCAGATAGCTTTGCGGGATTGGTTTCATTGGATCGAACGGGGACTCTTACGTTAGGAAATGTGTTTTTAACATTGAAAATAATTTGTATTTAAAAGTTAGAAGAATATTTTTCGATTTTTTACGGACATCTGCGTTTAACTCCGAAACGGCGTTAGATAGCTTTGCGGGAATGGTTTCGTTGGATCGAACGGGGTCTGTTACGTTAGGAAATGTGTCCTTAACATTGAAAACAATTTGTATTTAAAAGTTAGAGAAATATTTTTCGATTTTTTACGGACATGTGCGTTTATCTCCGAAACGGCGTCAGATAGCTTTGCGGGATTGGTTTCATTGGATCGAACGGGGTCTCTTACGTTAGGAAATGTGTTTTAACATTGAAAATAATTTGAATTTAAAAGTTAGAAGAATATTTTTCGATTTTTTACGGACATCTGCGTTTATCTCCGAAACGGCGTTAGATAGCTTTGCGGGAATGGTTTCGTTGGATCGAACGGGGTCTGTTACGTTAGGAAATGTGTCCTTAACATTGAAAACAATTTGTATTTAAAAGTTAGAGGAATATTTTTCGATTTTTTACAGACATCTGCGTTTATCTCCGAAACGGCGTCAGATAGCTTTGCGGGATTGGTTTCATTCGATCGAACGGGGTCTCTTACGTTAGGAAATGTGTTTTTAACATCGAAAATAATTTGTATTTAAAAGTTAGAAGAATATTTTTCGATTTTTTACGGACATCTGCGTTTATCTCCGAAACGGCGTCAGATAGCTTTGCGGGATTGGTTTCATTGGATCGAACGGGGTCTCTTACGTTAGGAAATGTGTCCTTAACATTGAAAACAATTTGTATTTAAAAGTTAGGAAATATTTTTCGATTTTTTACGGACATCTGCGTTTATCTCCGAAACGGCGTCAGATAGCTTTGCGGGATTGGTTTCATTGGATCGAACGGGGTCAATTACGTTAGGAAATGTGTCCTTATCATTGAAAACAATTTGTATTTAAAAGTTAGGAAATATTTTTCGATTTTTTACAGACATCTGCGTTTATCTCCGAAACGGCGTTAGATAGCTTTGCGGGAATGGTTTCATTGGATCGAACGGGGTCTCTTACGTTAGGAAATGTGTTTTTAACATTGAAAATAATTTGTATTTAAAAGTTAGAAGAATATTTTTCGATTTTTTACGGACATCTGCGTTTATCTCCGAAACGGCGTTAGATAGCTTTGCGGGAATGGTTTCTTTGGATCGAACGGGGTCTGTTACGTTAGGAAATGTGTCCTTAACATTGAAAACAATTTGTATTTAAAAGTTAGAAAAATATTTTTCGATTTTTTACGGACATCTGCGTTTAACTCCGAAACGGCGTTAGATAGCTATGCGGGAATGGTTTCGTTGGATCGAACGGGGTCTGTTACGTTAGGAAATGTGTCCTTAACATTGAAAACAATTTGTATTTAAAAGTTAGAAAAATATTTTTCGATTTTTTACGGACATCTGCGTTTAACTCCGAAACGGCGTTAGATAACTTTGCGGGAATGGTTTCGTTGGATCGAACGGCGTCTCTTACGTTAGGAAATGTGTCCTTAGCATTGAAAACAATTTGTATTTAAAAGTTAGAAACATATTTTTCGATTTTTTACGGACATCTGCGTTTAACTCCGAAACGGCGTTAGATAGCTATGCGGGAATGGTTTCGTTGGATCGAACGGGGTCTGTTACGTTAGGAAATGTGTCCTTAACATTGAAAACAATTTGTATTTAAAAGTTAGAGAAATATTTTTCGATTTTTTACGGACATGTGCGTTTATCTCCGAAACGGCATCAGATAGCTTTGCGGGATTGGTTTCATTGGATCGAACGGGGTCTCTTACGTTAGGAAATGTGTCCTTAACATTGAAAACAATTTGTATTTAAAAGTTAGGAAATATTTTTCGATTTTTTACGGACATCTGCGTTTAACTCCGAAACGACGTTAGATAGCTTTGCGGGAATGGTTTCGTTGGATCGAACGGCGTCTCTTACGTTAGGAAATGTGTCCTTAACATTGAAAACAATTTGTATTTAAAAGTTAGAGGAATATTTTTCGATTTTTTACGGACATCTGCGTTTATCTCCGAAACGGCGTCAGATAGCTTTGCGGGATTGGTTTCATTCGATCGAACGGGGTCTCTTACGTTAGGAAATGTGTTTTTAACATTGGAAATAATTTGTATTTAAAAGTTAGAGAAATATTTTTCGATTTTTTACGGACATGTGCGTTTATCTCCGAAACGGCGTCAGATAGCTTTGCGGGATTGGTTTCATTGGATCGAACGGGGTCTCTTACGTTAGGAAATGTGTCCTTAACATTGAAAACAATTTGTATTTAAAAGTTAGGAAATATTTTTCGATTTTTTACGGACATCTGCGTTTATCTCCGAAACGGCGTCAGATAGCTTTGCGGGATTGGTTTCATTGGACCGAACGGGGTCAATTACGTTAGGAAATGTGTTTTTAACATTGAAAATAATTTGTATTTAAAAGTTAGAAGAATATTTTTCGATTTTTTACAGACATCTGCGTTTACCTCCGAAACGGCGTTAGATAGCTTTGCGGGAATGGTTTCTTTGGATCGAACGGGGTCTCTTACATTAGGAAATGTGTTTTTAACAGTGAAAATAATTTGTATTTAAAAGTTAGAAGAATATTTTTCGATTTTTTACGGACATCTGCGTTTATCTCCGAAACGGCGTTAGATAGCTTTGCGGGAATGGTTTCGTTGGATCGAACGGGGTCTGTTACGTTAGGAAATGTGTCCTTAACATTGAAAACAATTTGTATTTAAAAGTTAGAGAAATATTTTTCGATTTTTTACGGACATCTGCGTTTATCTCCGAAACGGCGTCAGATAGCTTTGCGGGATTGGTTTCATTGGATCGAACGGGGTCTCTTACGTTAGGAAATGTGTTTTTAACATTGAAAATAATTTGTATTTAAAAGTTAGAAGAATATTTTTCGATTTTTTACGGACATCTGCGTTTATCTCCGAAACGGCGTTAGATAGCTTTGCGGGAATGGTTTCGTTCAATCGAACGGGGTCTCTTACGTTAGGAAATGTGTCCTTAACATTGAAAACAATTTGTATTTAAAAGTTAGGAAATATTTTTCGATTTTTTACGGACATCTGCGTTTATCTCCGAAACGGCGTCAGATAGCTTTGCGGGATTGGTTTCATTGGATCGAACGGGGTCAATTACGTTAGGAAATGTGTTTTTAACATTGAAAATAATTTGTATTTAAAAGTTAGAAGAATATTTTTCGATTTTTTACAGACATCTGCGTTTATCTCCGAAACGGCGTTAGATAGCTTTGCGGGAATGGTTTCTTTGGATCGAACGGGGTCTCTTACATTAGGAAATGTGTTTTTAACAGTGAAAATAATTTGTATTTAAAAGTTAGAAGAATATTTTTCGATTTTTTACGGACATCTGCGTTTATCTCCGAAACGGCGTTAGATAGCTTTGCGGGAATGGTTTCGTTGGATCGAACGGGGTCTGTTACGTTAGGAAATGTGTCCTTAACATTGAAAACAATTTGTATTTAAAAGTTAGAGAAATATTTTTCGATTTTTTACGGACATCTGCGTTTATCTCCGAAACGGCGTCAGATAGCTTTGCGGGATTGGTTTCATTGGATCGAACGGGGTCAATTACGTTAGGAAATGTGTTTTTAACATTGAAAATAATTTGTATTTAAAAGTTAGAAAAATATTTTTCGATTTTTTACGGACATGTGGGTTTATCTCCGAAACGGCGTCAGACAGCTTTGCGGGATTGGTTTCATTGGGTCGAACGGGGTCTGTTACGTTAGGAAATGTATTTTTAACATTGAAAATAATTTGTATTTAAAAGTTAGAAAAATATTTTTCGATTTTTTACGGACATCTGCGTTTAACTCCGAAACGGCGTTAGATAGCTATGCGGGAATGGTTTCGTTGGATCGAACGGGGTCTGTTACGTTAGGAAATGTGTCCTTAACATTGAAAACAATTTGTATTTAAAAGTTAGAGAAATATTTTTCGATTTTTTACGGACATGTGCGTTTATCTCCGAAACGGCGTCAGATAGCTTTGCGGGATTGGTTTCATTGGATCGAACGGGGTCTCTTACGTTAGGAAATGTGTCCTTAACATTGAAAACAATTTGTATTTAAAAGTTAGGAAATATTTTTCGATTTTTTACGGACATCTGCGTTTAACTCCGAAACGACGTTAGATAGCTTTGCGGGAATGGTTTCGTTGGATCGAACGGCGTCTCTTACGTTAGGAAATGTGTCCTTAACATTGAAAACAATTTGTATTTAAAAGTTAGAGGAATATTTTTCGATTTTTTACGGACATCTGCGTTTATCTCCGAAACGGCGTCAGATAGCTTTGCGGGATTGGTTTCATTCGATCGAACGGGGTCACTTACGTTAGGAAATGTGTTTTTAACATTGAAAATAATTTGTATTTAAAAGTTAGAGAAATATTTTTCGATTTTTTACGGACATGTGCGTTTATCTCCGAAACGGCGTCAGATAGCTTTGCGGGATTGGTTTCATTGGATCGAACGGGGTCTCTTACGTTAGGAAATGTGTCCTTAACATTGAAAACAATTTGTATTTAAAAGTTAGGAAATATTTTTCGATTTTTTACGGACATCTGCGTTTATCTCCGAAACGGCGTCAGATAGCTTTGCGGGATTGGTTTCATTGGATCGAACGGGGTCAATTACGTTAGGAAATGTGTTTTTAACATTGAAAATAATTTGTATTTAAAAGTTAGAAGAATATTTTTCGATTTTTTACAGACATCTGCGTTTATCTCCGAAACGGCGTTAGATAGCTTTGCGGGAATGGTTTCTTTGGATCGAACGGGGTCTCTTACATTAGGAAATGTGTTTTTAACAGTGAAAATAATTTGTATTTAAAAGTTAGAAGAATATTTTTCGATTTTTTACGGACATCTGCGTTTATCTCCGAAACGGCGTTAGATAGCTTTGCGGGAATGGTTTCGTTGGATCGAACGGGGTCTGTTACGTTAGGAAATGTGTCCTTAACATTGAAAACAATTTGTATTTAAAAGTTAGAGAAATATTTTTCGATTTTTTACGGACATCTGCGTTTATCTCCGAAACGGCGTCAGATAGCTTTGCGGGATTGGTTTCATTGGATCGAACGGGGACTCTTACGTTAGGAAATGTGTTTTTAACATTGAAAATAATTTGTATTTAAAAGTTAGAAGAATATTTTTCGATTTTTTACGGACATCTGCGTTTAACTCCGAAACGGCGTTAGATAGCTTTGCGGGAATGGTTTCGTTGGATCGAACGGGGTCTGTTACGTTAGGAAATGTGTCCTTAACATTGAAAACAATTTGTATTTAAAAGTTAGAGAAATATTTTTCGATTTTTTACGGACATGTGCGTTTATCTCCGAAACGGCGTCAGATAGCTTTGCGGGATTGGTTTCATTGGATCGAACGGGGTCTCTTACGTTAGGAAATGTGTTTTAACATTGAAAATAATTTGAATTTAAAAGTTAGAAGAATATTTTTCGATTTTTTACGGACATCTGCGTTTATCTCCGAAACGGCGTTAGATAGCTTTGCGGGAATGGTTTCGTTGGATCGAACGGGGTCTGTTACGTTAGGAAATGTGTCCTTAACATTGAAAACAATTTGTATTTAAAAGTTAGAGGAATATTTTTCGATTTTTTACAGACATCTGCGTTTATCTCCGAAACGGCGTCAGATAGCTTTGCGGGATTGGTTTCATTCGATCGAACGGGGTCTCTTACGTTAGGAAATGTGTTTTTAACATCGAAAATAATTTGTATTTAAAAGTTAGAAGAATATTTTTCGATTTTTTACGGACATCTGCGTTTATCACCGAAACGGCGTTAGATAGCTTTGCGGGAATGGTTTCGTTGGATCGAACGGGGTCTGTTACGTTAGGAAATGTGTCCTTAACATTGAAAACAATTTGTATTTAAAAGTTAGAGAAATATTTTTCGATTTTTTACGGACATCTGCGTTTATCTCCGAAACGGCGTCAGATAGCTTTGCGGGATTGGTTTCATTGGATCGAACGGGGTCAATTACGTTAGGAAATGTGTTTTTAACATTGAAAACAATTTGTATTTAAAAGTTAGAGAAATATTTTTCGATTTTTTACGGACATCTGCGTTTATCTCCGAAACGGCGTCAGATAGCTATCTGACGCCGTTTCGGCGGGATTGGCTTCATTGGATCGAACGGGGTCTCTTACGTTAGGAAATGTGTTTTTAACATTGAAAATAATTTGTATTTAAAAGTTAGAAGAATATTTTTCGATTTTTTACGGACATCTGCGTTTATCTCCGAAACGGCGTTAGATAGCTTTGCGGGAATGGTTTCATTCAATCGAACGGGGTCTGTTACGTTAGGAAATGTGTCCTTAACATTGAAAACAATTTGTATTTAAAAGTTAGAGAAATATTTTTCGATTTTTTACGGACATCTGCGTTTATCTCCGAAACGGCGTCAGATAGCTTTGCGGGATTGGTTTCATTGGATCGAACGGGGTCTCTTACGTTAGGAAATGTGTTTTTAACATTGAAAATAATTTGTATTTAAAAGTTAGAAGAATATTTTTCGATTTTTTACGGACATCTGCTTTTATCTCCGAAACGGCGTTAGATAGCTTTGCGGGAATGGATTCATTGGATCGAACGGGGTCTGTTACGTTAGGAAAAATGTCTTTAACATTAAAAACAAATTGTATTTAAAAGTTAGAAAAATATTTTTCGATTTTTTACGGACATGTGGGTTTATCTCCGAAACGGCGTCAGATAGCTTTGCGGGATTGGTTTCATTGGGTCGAACGGGGTCTGCTACGTTAGGAAATGTGTTTTTAACATTGAAAATAATTTGTATTTAAAAGTTAGAAGAATATTTTTCGATTTTTTACAGACATCTGCGTTTATCTCCGAAACGGCGTTAGATAGCTTTGCGGGAATGGTTTCATTGGATCGAACGGGGTCTCTTACATTAGGAAATGTGTTCTTAACATTGAAAATAATTTGTATTTAAAAGTTAGAAGAATATTTTTCGATTTTTTACGGACATCTGCGTTTATCTCCGAAACGGCGTTAGATAGCTTTGCGGGAATGGTTTCATTCAATCGAACGGGGTCTGTTACGTTAGGAAATGTGTCCTTAACATTGAAAACAATTTGTATTTAAAAGTTAGAGAAATATTTTTCGATTTTTTACGGACATCTGCGTTTATCTCCGAAACGGCCTCAGATAGCTTTGCGGGATTGGTTTCATTGGATCGAACGGGGTCTCTTACGTTAGGAAATGTGTTTTTAACATTGAAAATAATTTGTATTTAAAAGTTAGAAGAATATTTTTCGATTTTTTACGGACATCTGCGTTTATCTCCGAAACGGCGTTAGATAGCTTTGCGGGAATGGTTTCGTTGGATCGAACGGGGTCTCTTACGTTAGGAAATGTGTCCTTAACATTGAAAACAATTTGTATTTAAAAGTTAGAGAAATATTTTTCGATTTTTTACGGACATCTGCGTTTATCTCCGAAACGGCGTCAGATAGCTTTGTGGGAATGGTTTCGTTGGATCGAACGGGGTCTCTTACGTTAGGAAATGTGTCCTTAACATTGAAAACAATTTGTATTTAAAAGTTAGAGAAATATTTTTCGATTTTTTACGGACATCTGCGTTTATCTCCGAAACGGCATTAGATAGCTTTGCGGGAATGGTTTCGTTGGATCGAACGGGGTCTCTTACGTTAGGAAATGTGTCCTTAACATTGAAAACAATTTGTATTTAAAAGTTAGAGAAATATTTTTCGATTTTTTACGGACATCTGCGTTTATCTCCGAAACGGCCTCAGATAGCTTTGCGGGATTGGTTTCATTGGATCGAACGGGGTCTCTTACGTTAGGAAATGTGTTTTTAACATTGAAAATAATTTGTATTTAAAAGTTAGAAGAATATTTTTCGATTTTTTACGGACATCTGCGTTTATCTCCGAAACGGCGTTAGATAGCTTTGCGGGAATGGTTTCGTTGGATCGAAGGGGGTCTCTTACGTTAGGAAATGTGTCCTTAACATTGAAAACAATTTGTATTTAAAAGTTAGAGAAATATTTTTCGATTTTTTACGGACATCTGCGTTTATCTCCGAAACGGCCTCAGATAGCTTTGCGGGATTGGTTTCATTGGATCGAACGGGGTCTCTTACGTTAGGAAATGTGTTTTTAACATTGAAAATAATTTGTATTTAAAAGTTAGAAAAATATTTTTCGATTTTTTACGGACATCTGCGTTTAACTCCGAAACGGCGTTAGATAGTTTTGCGGGAATAGTTTCGTTGGATCGAACGGCGTCTCTTACGTTAGGAAATGTGTCCTTAACATTGAAAACAATTTGTATTTAAAAGTTAGAGGAATATTTTTCGATTTTTTACGGACATCTGCGTTTATCTCCGAAACAGCGTCAGATAGCTTTGCGGGATTGGTTTCATTGGATCGAACGGGGTCAATTACGTTAGGAAATGTGTTTTTAACATTGAAAATAATTTGTATTTAAAAGTTAGAAGAATATTTTTCGATTTTTTACGGACATCTGCGTTTATCTCCGAAACGGCGTTAGATAGCTTTGCGGGAATGGTTTCTTTGGATCGAACGGGGTCTGTTACGTTAGGAAATGTGTCCTTAACATTGAAAACAATTTGTATTTAAAAGTTAGAAAAATATTTTTCGATTTTTTACGGACATCTGCGTTTAACTCCGAAACGGCGTTAGATAGCTTTGCGGGAATGGTTTCGTTGGATCGAACGGGGTCTCTTACGTTAGGAAATGTGTCCTTAACATTGAAAACAATTTGTATTTAAAAGTTAGGAAATATTTTTCGATTTTTTACGGACATCTGCGTTTATCTCCGAAACAGCGTCAGATAGCTTTGCGGGATTGGTTTCATTGGGTCGAACGGGGTCTGTTACGTTAGGAAATGTATTTTTAACATTGAAAATAATTTGTATTTAAAAGTTAGAAAAATATTTTTCGATTTTTTACGGACATCTGCGTTTAACTCCGAAACGGCGTTAGATAGCTATGCGGGAATGGTTTCGTTGGATCGAACGGGGTCTGTTACGTTAGGAAATGTGTCCTTAACATTGAAAACAATTTGTATTTAAAAGTTAGAGAAATATTTTTCGATTTTTTACGGACATGTGCGTTTATCTCCGAAACGGCGTCAGATAGCTTTGCGGGATTGGTTTCATTGGATCGAACGGGGTCTCTTACGTTAGGAAATGTGTCCTTAACATTGAAAACAATTTGTATTTAAAAGTTAGGAAATATTTTTCGATTTTTTACGGACATCTGCGTTTAACTCCGAAACGACGTTAGATAGCTTTGCGGGAATGGTTTCGTTGGATCGAACGGCGTCTCTTACGTTAGGAAATGTGTCCTTAACATTGAAAACAATTTGTATTTAAAAGTTAGAGGAATATTTTTCGATTTTTTACGGACATCTGCGTTTATCTCCGAAACGGCGTCAGATAGCTTTGCGGGATTGGTTTCATTCGATCATGGGGTCACTTGCGTTAGGAAATGTGTTTTTAACATTGAAAATAATTTGTATTTAAAAGTTAGAGAAATATTTTTCGATTTTTTACGGACATGTGCGTTTATCTCCGAAACGGCGTCAGATAGCTTTGCGGGATTGGTTTCATTGGATCGAACGGGGTCTCTTACGTTAGGAAATGTGTCCTTAACATTGAAAACAATTTGTATTTAAAAGTTAGGAAATATTTTTCGATTTTTTACGGACATCTGCGTTTATCTCCGAAACGGCGTCAGATAGCTTTGCGGGATTGGTTTCATTGGATCGAACGGGGTCAATTACGTTAGGAAATGTGTTTTTAACATTGAAAATAATTTGTATTTAAAAGTTAGAAGAATATTTTTCGATTTTTTACAGACATCTGCGTTTATCTCCGAAACGGCGTTAGATAGCTTTGCGGGAATGGTTTCATTGGATCGAACGGGGTCTCTTACGTTAGGAAATGTGTTTTTAACATTGAAAATAATTTGTATTTAAAAGTTAGAAGAATATTTTTCGATTTTTTACGGACATCTGCGTTTATCTCCGAAACGGCGTTAGATAGCTTTGCGGGAATGGTTTCTTTGGATCGAACGGGGTCTGTTACGTTAGGAAATGTGTCCTTAACATTGAAAACAATTTGTATTTAAAAGTTAGAAAAATATTTTTCGATTTTTTACGGACATCTGCGTTTAACTCCGAAACGGCGTTAGATAGCTATGCGGGAATGGTTTCGTTGGATCGAACGGGGTCTGTTACGTTAGGAAATGTGTCCTTAACATTGAAAACAATTTGTATTTAAAAGTTAGAAAAATATTTTTCGATTTTTTACGGACATCTGCGTTTAACTCCGAAACGGCGTTAGATAACTTTGCGGGAATGGTTTCGTTGGATCGAACGGCGTCTCTTACGTTAGGAAATGTGTCCTTAGCATTGAAAACAATTTGTATTTAAAAGTTAGAAACATATTTTTCGATTTTTTACGGACATCTGCGTTTAACTCCGAAACGGCGTTAGATAGCTATGCGGGAATGGTTTCGTTGGATCGAACGGGGTCTGTTACGTTAGGAAATGTGTCCTTAACATTGAAAACAATTTGTATTTAAAAGTTAGAGAAATATTTTTCGATTTTTTACGGACATGTGCGTTTATCTCCGAAACGGCATCAGATAGCTTTGCGGGATTGGTTTCATTGGATCGAACGGGGTCTCTTACGTTAGGAAATGTGTCCTTAACATTGAAAACAATTTGTATTTAAAAGTTAGGAAATATTTTTCGATTTTTTACGGACATCTGCGTTTAACTCCGAAACGACGTTAGATAGCTTTGCGGGAATGGTTTCGTTGGATCGAACGGCGTCTCTTACGTTAGGAAATGTGTCCTTAACATTGAAAACAATTTGTATTTAAAAGTTAGAGGAATATTTTTCGATTTTTTACGGACATCTGCGTTTATCTCCGAAACGGCGTCAGATAGCTTTGCGGGATTGGTTTCATTCGATCGAACGGGGTCTCTTACGTTAGGAAATGTGTTTTTAACATTGGAAATAATTTGTATTTAAAAGTTAGAGAAATATTTTTCGATTTTTTACGGACATGTGCGTTTATCTCCGAAACGGCGTCAGATAGCTTTGCGGGATTGGTTTCATTGGATCGAACGGGGTCTCTTACGTTAGGAAATGTGTCCTTAACATTGAAAACAATTTGTATTTAAAAGTTAGGAAATATTTTTCGATTTTTTACGGACATCTGCGTTTATCTCCGAAACGGCGTCAGATAGCTTTGCGGGATTGGTTTCATTGGACCGAACGGGGTCAATTACGTTAGGAAATGTGTTTTTAACATTGAAAATAATTTGTATTTAAAAGTTAGAAGAATATTTTTCGATTTTTTACAGACATCTGCGTTTACCTCCGAAACGGCGTTAGATAGCTTTGCGGGATTGGTTTCATTGGATCGAACGGGGTCTCTTACGTTAGGAAATGTGTCCTTAACATTGAAAACAATTTGTATTTAAAAGTTAGGAAATATTTTTCGATTTTTTACGGACATCTGCGTTTAACTCCGAAACGACGTTAGATAGCTTTGCGGGAATGGTTTCGTTGGATCGAACGGCGTCTCTTACGTTAGGAAATGTGTCCTTAACATTGAAAACAATTTGTATTTAAAAGTTAGAGGAATATTTTTCGATTTTTTACGGACATCTGCGTTTATCTCCGAAACGGCGTCAGATAGCTTTGCGGGATTGGTTTCATTCGATCGAACGGGGTCACTTACGTTAGGAAATGTGTTTTTAACATTGAAAATAATTTGTATTTAAAAGTTAGAGAAATATTTTTCGATTTTTTACGGACATGTGCGTTTATCTCCGAAACGGCGTCAGATAGCTTTGCGGGATTGGTTTCATTGGATCGAACGGGGTCTCCTACGTTAGGAAATGTGTCCTTAACATTGAAAACAATTTGTATTTAAAAGTTAGGAAATATTTTTCGATTTTTTACGGACATCTGCGTTTATCTCCGAAACGGCGTCAGATAGCTTTGCGGGATTGGTTTCATTGGATCGAACGGGGTCAATTACGTTAGGAAATGTGTTTTTAACATTGAAAATAATTTGTATTTAAAAGTTAGAAGAATATTTTTCGATTTTTTACAGACATCTGCGTTTATCTCCGAAACGGCGTTAGATAGCTTTGCGGGAATGGTTTCTTTGGATCGAACGGGGTCTCTTACATTAGGAAATGTGTTTTTAACAGTGAAAATAATTTGTATTTAAAAGTTAGAAGAATATTTTTCGATTTTTTACGGACATCTGCGTTTATCTCCGAAACGGCGTTAGATAGCTTTGCGGGAATGGTTTCGTTGGATCGAACGGGGTCTGTTACGTTAGGAAATGTGTCCTTAACATTGAAAACAATTTGTATTTAAAAGTTAGAGAAATATTTTTCGATTTTTTACGGACATCTGCGTTTATCTCCGAAACGGCGTCAGATAGCTTTGCGGGATTGGTTTCATTGGATCGAACGGGGACTCTTACGTTAGGAAATGTGTTTTTAACATTGAAAATAATTTGTATTTAAAAGTTAGAAGAATATTTTTCGATTTTTTACGGACATCTGCGTTTAACTCCGAAACGGCGTTAGATAGCTTTGCGGGAATGGTTTCGTTGGATCGAACGGGGTCTGTTACGTTAGGAAATGTGTCCTTAACATTGAAAACAATTTGTATTTAAAAGTTAGAGAAATATTTTTCGATTTTTTACGGACATATGCGTTTATCTCCGAAACGGCGTCAGATAGCTTTGCGGGATTGGTTTCATTGGATCGAACGGGGTCTCTTACGTTAGGAAATGTGTTTTAACATTGAAAATAATTTGAATTTAAAAGTTAGAAGAATATTTTTCGATTTTTTACGGACATCTGCGTTTATCTCCGAAACGGCGTTAGATAGCTTTGCGGGAATGGTTTCGTTGGATCGAACGGGGTCTGTTACGTTAGGAAATGTGTCCTTAACATTGAAAACAATTTGTATTTAAAAGTTAGAGGAATATTTTTCGATTTTTTACAGACATCTGCGTTTATCTCCGAAACGGCGTCAGATAGCTTTGCGGGATTGGTTTCATTCGATCGAACGGGGTCTCTTACGTTAGGAAATGTGTTTTTAACATCGAAAATAATTTGTATTTAAAAGTTAGAAGAATATTTTTCGATTTTTTACGGACATCTGCGTTTATCACCGAAACGGCGTTAGATAGCTTTGCGGGAATGGTTTCGTTGGATCGAACGGGGTCTGTTACGTTAGGAAATGTGTCCTTAACATTGAAAACAATTTGTATTTAAAAGTTAGAGAAATATTTTTCGATTTTTTACGGACATCTGCGTTTATCTCCGAAACGGCGTCAGATAGCTTTGCGGGATTGGTTTCATTGGATCGAACGGGGTCAATTACGTTAGGAAATGTGTTTTTAACATTGAAAACAATTTGTATTTAAAAGATAGAGAAATATTTTTCGATTTTTTACGGACATCTGCGTTTATCTCCGAAACGGCGTCAGATAGCTATCTGACGCCGTTTCGGCGGGATTGGCTTCATTGGATCGAACGGGGTCTCTTACGTTAGGAAATGTGTTTTTAACATTGAAAATAATTTGTATTTAAAAGTTAGAAGAATATTTTTCGATTTTTTACGGACATCTGCGTTTATCTCCGAAACGGCGTTAGATAGCTTTGCGGGAATGGTTTCATTCAATCGAACGGGGTCTGTTACGTTAGGAAATGTGTCCTTAACATTGAAAACAATTTGTATTTAAAAGTTAGAGAAATATTTTTCGATTTTTTACGGACATCTGCGTTTATCTCCGAAACGGCGTCAGATAGCTTTGCGGGATTGGTTTCATTGGATCGAACGGGGTCTCTTACGTTAGGAAATGTGTTTTTAACATTGAAAATAATTTGTATTTAAAAGTTAGAAGAATATTTTTCGATTTTTTACGGACATCTGCTTTTATCTCCGAAACGGCGTTAGATAGCTTTGCGGGAATGGATTCATTGGATCGAACGGGGTCTGTTACGTTAGGAAAAATGTCTTTAACATTAAAAACAAATTGTATTTAAAAGTTAGAAAAATATTTTTCGATTTTTTACGGACATGTGGGTTTATCTCCGAAACGGCGTCAGATAGCTTTGCGGGATTGGTTTCATTGGGTCGAACGGGGTCTGCTACGTTAGGAAATGTGTTTTTAACATTGAAAATAATTTGTATTTAAAAGTTAGAAGAATATTTTTCGATTTTTTACAGACATCTGCGTTTATCTCCGAAACGGCGTTAGATAGCTTTGCGGGAATGGTTTCATTGGATCGAACGGGGTCTCTTACATTAGGAAATGTGTTCTTAACATTGAAAATAATTTGTATTTAAAAGTTAGAAGAATATTTTTCGATTTTTTACGGACATCTGCGTTTATCTCCGAAACGGCGTTAGATAGCTTTGCGGGAATGGTTTCATTCAATCGAACGGGGTCTGTTACGTTAGGAAATGTGTCCTTAACATTGAAAACAATTTGTATTTAAAAGTTAGAGAAATATTTTTCGATTTTTTACGGACATCTGCGTTTATCTCCGAAACGGCCTCAGATAGCTTTGCGGGATTGGTTTCATTGGATCGAACGGGGTCTCTTACGTTAGGAAATGTGTTTTTAACATTGAAAATAATTTGTATTTAAAAGTTAGAAGAATATTTTTCGATTTTTTACGGACATCTGCGTTTATCTCCGAAACGGCGTTAGATAGCTTTGCGGGAATGGTTTCGTTGGATCGAACGGGGTCTCTTACGTTAGGAAATGTGTCCTTAACATTGAAAACAATTTGTATTTAAAAGTTAGAGAAATATTTTTCGATTTTTTACGGACATCTGCGTTTATCTCCGAAACGGCGTCAGATAGCTTTGTGGGAATGGTTTCGTTGGATCGAACGGGGTCTCTTACGTTAGGAAATGTGTCCTTAACATTGAAAACAATTTGTATTTAAAAGTTAGAGAAATATTTTTCGATTTTTTACGGACATCTGCGTTTATCTCCGAAACGGCATTAGATAGCTTTGCGGGAATGGTTTCGTTGGATCGAACGGGGTCTCTTACGTTAGGAAATGTGTCCTTAACATTGAAAACAATTTGTATTTAAAAGTTAGAGAAATATTTTTCGATTTTTTACGGACATCTGCGTTTATCTCCGAAACGGCCTCAGATAGCTTTGCGGGATTGGTTTCATTGGATCGAACGGGGTCTCTTACGTTAGGAAATGTGTTTTTAACATTGAAAATAATTTGTATTTAAAAGTTAGAAGAATATTTTTCGATTTTTTACGGACATCTGCGTTTATCTCCGAAACGGCGTTAGATAGCTTTGCGGGAATGGTTTCGTTGGATCGAAGGGGGTCTCTTACGTTAGGAAATGTGTCCTTAACATTGAAAACAATTTGTATTTAAAAGTTAGAGAAATATTTTTCGATTTTTTACGGACATCTGCGTTTATCTCCGAAACGGCCTCAGATAGCTTTGCGGGATTGGTTTCATTGGATCGAACGGGGTCTCTTACGTTAGGAAATGTGTTTTTAACATTGAAAATAATTTGTATTTAAAAGTTAGAAAAATATTTTTCGATTTTTTACGGACATCTGCGTTTAACTCCGAAACGGCGTTAGATAGTTTTGCGGGAATAGTTTCGTTGGATCGAACGGCGTCTCTTACGTTAGGAAATGTGTCCTTAACATTGAAAACAATTTGTATTTAAAAGTTAGAGGAATATTTTTCGATTTTTTACGGACATCTGCGTTTATCTCCGAAACAGCGTCAGATAGCTTTGCGGGATTGGTTTCATTGGATCGAACGGGGTCAATTACGTTAGGAAATGTGTTTTTAACATTGAAAATAATTTGTATTTAAAAGTTAGAAGAATATTTTTCGATTTTTTACGGACATCTGCGTTTATCTCCGAAACGGCGTTAGATAGCTTTGCGGGAATGGTTTCTTTGGATCGAACGGGGTCTGTTACGTTAGGAAATGTGTCCTTAACATTGAAAACAATTTGTATTTAAAAGTTAGAAAAATATTTTTCGATTTTTTACGGACATCTGCGTTTAACTCCGAAACGGCGTTAGATAGCTTTGCGGGAATGGTTTCGTTGGATCGAACGGGGTCTCTTACGTTAGGAAATGTGTCCTTAACATTGAAAACAATTTGTATTTAAAAGTTAGGAAATATTTTTCGATTTTTTACGGACATCTGCGTTTATCTCCGAAACAGCGTCAGATAGCTTTGCGGGATTGGTTTCATTGGGTCGAACGGGGTCTGTTACGTTAGGAAATGTATTTTTAACATTGAAAATAATTTGTATTTAAAAGTTAGAAAAATATTTTTCGATTTTTTACGGACATCTGCGTTTAACTCCGAAACGGCGTTAGATAGCTATGCGGGAATGGTTTCGTTGGATCGAACGGGGTCTGTTACGTTAGGAAATGTGTCCTTAACATTGAAAACAATTTGTATTTAAAAGTTAGAGAAATATTTTTCGATTTTTTACGGACATGTGCGTTTATCTCCGAAACGGCGTCAGATAGCTTTGCGGGATTGGTTTCATTGGATCGAACGGGGTCTCTTACGTTAGGAAATGTGTCCTTAACATTGAAAACAATTTGTATTTAAAAGTTAGGAAATATTTTTCGATTTTTTACGGACATCTGCGTTTAACTCCGAAACGACTTTAGATAGCTTTGCGGGAATGGTTTCGTTGGATCGAACGGCGTCTCTTACGTTAGGAAATGTGTCCTTAACATTGAAAACAATTTGTATTTAAAAGTTAGAGGAATATTTTTCGATTTTTTACGGACATCTGCGTTTATCTCCGAAACGGCGTCAGATAGCTTTGCGGGATTGGTTTCATTCGATCGAACGGGGTCACTTACGTTAGGAAATGTGTTTTTAACATTGAAAATAATTTGTATTTAAAAGTTAGAGAAATATTTTTCGATTTTTTACGGACATGTGCGTTTATCTCCGAAACGGCGTCAGATAGCTTTGCGGGATTGGTTTCATTGGATCGAACGGGGTCTCTTACGTTAGGAAATGTGTCCTTAACATTGAAAACAATTTGTATTTAAAAGTTAGGAAATATTTTTCGATTTTTTACGGACATCTGCGTTTATCTCCGAAACGGCGTCAGATAGCTTTGCGGGATTGGTTTCATTGGATCGAACGGGGTCAATTACGTTAGGAAATGTGTTTTTAACATTGAAAATAATTTGTATTTAAAAGTTAGAAGAATATTTTTCGATTTTTTACAGACATCTGCGTTTATCTCCGAAACGGCGTTAGATAGCTTTGCGGGAATGGTTTCTTTGGATCGAACGGGGTCTCTTACATTAGGAAATGTGTTTTTAACAGTGAAAATAATTTGTATTTAAAAGTTAGAAGAATATTTTTCGATTTTTTACGGACATCTGCGTTTATCTCCGAAACGGCGTTAGATAGCTTTGCGGGAATGGTTTCGTTGGATCGAACGGGGTCTGTTACGTTAGGAAATGTGTCCTTAACATTGAAAACAATTTGTATTTAAAAGTTAGAGAAATATTTTTCGATTTTTTACGGACATCTGCGTTTATCTCCGAAACGGCGTCAGATAGCTTTGCGGGATTGGTTTCATTGGATCGAACGGGGACTCTTACGTTAGGAAATGTGTTTTTAACATTGAAAATAATTTGTATTTAAAAGTTAGAAGAATATTTTTCGATTTTTTACGGACATCTGCGTTTATCTCCGAAACGGCGTTAGATAGCTTTGCGGGAATGGTTTCGTTCAATCGAACGGGGTCTGTTACGTTAGGAAAAATGTCTTTAACATTAAAAACAAATTGTATCTAAAAGTTAGAAAAATATTTTTCGATTTTTTACGGACATGTGGGTTTATCTCCGAAACGGCGTCAGACAGCTTTGCGGGATTGGTTTCATTGGGTCGAACGGGGTCTGTTACGTTAGGAAATGTATTTTTAACATTGAAAATAATTTGTATTTAAAAGTTAGAAAAATATTTTTCGATTTTTTACGGACATCTGCGTTTAACTCCGAAACGGCGTTAGATAGCTTTGCGGGAATGGTTTCGATGGATCGAGCGGCGTCTCTTACGTTAGGAAATGTGTCCTTAACATTGAAAACAATTTGTATTTAAAAGTTAGAGGAATATTTTTCGATTTTTTACGGACATCTGCGTTTATCTCCGAAACGGCGTCAGATAGCTTTGCGGGATTGGTTTCATTCGATCGAACGGGGTCTCTTACGTTAGGAAATGTGTTTTTAACATTGAAAATAATTTGTATTTAAAAGTTAGAAGAATATTTTTCGATTTTTTACGGACATCTGCGTTTAACTCCGAAACGGCGTTAGATAGCTTTGCGGGAATGGTTTCGTTGGATCGAACGGGGTCTGTTACGTTAGGAAATGTGTCCTTAACATTGAAAACAATTTGTATTTAAAAGTTAGAGAAATATTTTTCGATTTTTTACGGACATGTGCGTTTATCTCCGAAACGGCGTCAGATAGCTTTGCGGGATTGGTTTCATTGGATCGAACGGGGTCTCTTACGTTAGGAAATGTGTTTTAACATTGAAAATAATTTGAATTTAAAAGTTAGAAGAATATTTTTCGATTTTTTACGGACATCTGCGTTTATCTCCGAAACGGCGTTAGATAGCTTTGCGGGAATGGTTTCGTTGGATCGAACGGGGTCTGTTACGTTAGGAAATGTGTCCTTAACATTGAAAACAATTTGTATTTAAAAGTTAGAGGAATATTTTTCGATTTTTTACAGACATCTGCGTTTATCTCCGAAACGGCGTCAGATAGCTTTGCGGGATTGGTTTCATTCGATCGAACGGGGTCTCTTACGTTAGGAAATGTGTTTTTAACATCGAAAATAATTTGTATTTAAAAGTTAGAAGAATATTTTTCGATTTTTTACGGACATCTGCGTTTATCACCGAAACGGCGTTAGATAGCTTTGCGGGAATGGTTTCGTTGGATCGAACGGGGTCTGTTACGTTAGGAAATGTGTCCTTAACATTGAAAACAATTTGTATTTAAAAGTTAGAGAAATATTTTTCGATTTTTTACGGACATCTGCGTTTATCTCCGAAACGGCGTCAGATAGCTTTGCGGGATTGGTTTCATTGGATCGAACGGGGTCAATTACGTTAGGAAATGTGTTTTTAACATTGAAAACAATTTGTATTTAAAAGTTAGAGAAATATTTTTCGATTTTTTACGGACATCTGCGTTTATCTCCGAAACGGCGTCAGATAGCTATCTGACGCCGTTTCGGCGGGATTGGCTTCATTGGATCGAACGGGGTCTCTTACGTTAGGAAATGTGTTTTTAACATTGAAAATAATTTGTATTTAAAAGTTAGAAGAATATTTTTCGATTTTTTACGGACATCTGCGTTTATCTCCGAAACGGCGTTAGATAGCTTTGCGGGAATGGTTTCATTCAATCGAACGGGGTCTGTTACGTTAGGAAATGTGTCCTTAACATTGAAAACAATTTGTATTTAAAAGTTAGAGAAATATTTTTCGATTTTTTACGGACATCTGCGTTTATCTCCGAAACGGCGTCAGATAGCTTTGCGGGATTGGTTTCATTGGATCGAACGGGGTCTCTTACGTTAGGAAATGTGTTTTTAACATTGAAAATAATTTGTATTTAAAAGTTAGAAGAATATTTTTCGATTTTTTACGGACATCTGCTTTTATCTCCGAAACGGCGTTAGATAGCTTTGCGGGAATGGATTCATTGGATCGAACGGGGTCTGTTACGTTAGGAAAAATGTCTTTAACATTAAAAACAAATTGTATTTAAAAGTTAGAAAAATATTTTTCGATTTTTTACGGACATGTGGGTTTATCTCCGAAACGGCGTCAGATAGCTTTGCGGGATTGGTTTCATTGGGTCGAACGGGGTCTGCTACGTTAGGAAATGTGTTTTTAACATTGAAAATAATTTGTATTTAAAAGTTAGAAGAATATTTTTCGATTTTTTACAGACATCTGCGTTTATCTCCGAAACGGCGTTAGATAGCTTTGCGGGAATGGTTTCATTGGATCGAACGGGGTCTCTTACATTAGGAAATGTGTTCTTAACATTGAAAATAATTTGTATTTAAAAGTTAGAAGAATATTTTTCGATTTTTTACGGACATCTGCGTTTATCTCCGAAACGGCGTTAGATAGCTTTGCGGGAATGGTTTCATTCAATCGAACGGGGTCTGTTACGTTAGGAAATGTGTCCTTAACATTGAAAACAATTTGTATTTAAAAGTTAGAGAAATATTTTTCGATTTTTTACGGACATCTGCGTTTATCTCCGAAACGGCCTCAGATAGCTTTGCGGGATTGGTTTCATTGGATCGAACGGGGTCTCTTACGTTAGGAAATGTGTTTTTAACATTGAAAATAATTTGTATTTAAAAGTTAGAAGAATATTTTTCGATTTTTTACGGACATCTGCGTTTATCTCCGAAACGGCGTTAGATAGCTTTGCGGGAATGGTTTCGTTGGATCGAACGGGGTCTCTTACGTTAGGAAATGTGTCCTTAACATTGAAAACAATTTGTATTTAAAAGTTAGAGAAATATTTTTCGATTTTTTACGGACATCTGCGTTTATCTCCGAAACGGCGTCAGATAGCTTTGTGGGAATGGTTTCGTTGGATCGAACGGGGTCTCTTACGTTAGGAAATGTGTCCTTAACATTGAAAACAATTTGTATTTAAAAGTTAGAGAAATATTTTTCGATTTTTTACGGACATCTGCGTTTATCTCCGAAACGGCATTAGATAGCTTTGCGGGAATGGTTTCGTTGGATCGAACGGGGTCTCTTACGTTAGGAAATGTGTCCTTAACATTGAAAACAATTTGTATTTAAAAGTTAGAGAAATATTTTTCGATTTTTTACGGACATCTGCGTTTATCTCCGAAACGGCCTCAGATAGCTTTGCGGGATTGGTTTCATTGGATCGAACGGGGTCTCTTACGTTAGGAAATGTGTTTTTAACATTGAAAATAATTTGTATTTAAAAGTTAGAAGAATATTTTTCGATTTTTTACGGACATCTGCGTTTATCTCCGAAACGGCGTTAGATAGCTTTGCGGGAATGGTTTCGTTGGATCGAAGGGGGTCTCTTACGTTAGGAAATGTGTCCTTAACATTGAAAACAATTTGTATTTAAAAGTTAGAGAAATATTTTTCGATTTTTTACGGACATCTGCGTTTATCTCCGAAACGGCCTCAGATAGCTTTGCGGGATTGGTTTCATTGGATCGAACGGGGTCTCTTACGTTAGGAAATGTGTTTTTAACATTGAAAATAATTTGTATTTAAAAGTTAGAAAAATATTTTTCGATTTTTTACGGACATCTGCGTTTAACTCCGAAACGGCGTTAGATAGTTTTGCGGGAATAGTTTCGTTGGATCGAACGGCGTCTCTTACGTTAGGAAATGTGTCCTTAACATTGAAAACAATTTGTATTTAAAAGTTAGAGGAATATTTTTCGATTTTTTACGGACATCTGCGTTTATCTCCGAAACAGCGTCAGATAGCTTTGCGGGATTGGTTTCATTGGATCGAACGGGGTCAATTACGTTAGGAAATGTGTTTTTAACATTGAAAATAATTTGTATTTAAAAGTTAGAAGAATATTTTTCGATTTTTTACGGACATCTGCGTTTATCTCCGAAACGGCGTTAGATAGCTTTGCGGGAATGGTTTCTTTGGATCGAACGGGGTCTGTTACGTTAGGAAATGTGTCCTTAACATTGAAAACAATTTGTATTTAAAAGTTAGAAAAATATTTTTCGATTTTTTACGGACATCTGCGTTTAACTCCGAAACGGCGTTAGATAGCTTTGCGGGAATGGTTTCGTTGGATCGAACGGGGTCTCTTACGTTAGGAAATGTGTCCTTAACATTGAAAACAATTTGTATTTAAAAGTTAGGAAATATTTTTCGATTTTTTACGGACATCTGCGTTTATCTCCGAAACAGCGTCAGATAGCTTTGCGGGATTGGTTTCATTGGGTCGAACGGGGTCTGTTACGTTAGGAAATGTATTTTTAACATTGAAAATAATTTGTATTTAAAAGTTAGAAAAATATTTTTCGATTTTTTACGGACATCTGCGTTTAACTCCGAAACGGCGTTAGATAGCTATGCGGGAATGGTTTCGTTGGATCGAACGGGGTCTGTTACGTTAGGAAATGTGTCCTTAACATTGAAAACAATTTGTATTTAAAAGTTAGAGAAATATTTTTCGATTTTTTACGGACATGTGCGTTTATCTCCGAAACGGCGTCAGATAGCTTTGCGGGATTGGTTTCATTGGATCGAACGGGGTCTCTTACGTTAGGAAATGTGTCCTTAACATTGAAAACAATTTGTATTTAAAAGTTAGGAAATATTTTTCGATTTTTTACGGACATCTGCGTTTAACTCCGAAACGACTTTAGATAGCTTTGCGGGAATGGTTTCGTTGGATCGAACGGCGTCTCTTACGTTAGGAAATGTGTCCTTAACATTGAAAACAATTTGTATTTAAAAGTTAGAGGAATATTTTTCGATTTTTTACGGACATCTGCGTTTATCTCCGAAACGGCGTCAGATAGCTTTGCGGGATTGGTTTCATTCGATCGAACGGGGTCACTTACGTTAGGAAATGTGTTTTTAACATTGAAAATAATTTGTATTTAAAAGTTAGAGAAATATTTTTCGATTTTTTACGGACATGTGCGTTTATCTCCGAAACGGCGTCAGATAGCTTTGCGGGATTGGTTTCATTGGATCGAACGGGGTCTCTTACGTTAGGAAATGTGTCCTTAACATTGAAAACAATTTGTATTTAAAAGTTAGGAAATATTTTTCGATTTTTTACGGACATCTGCGTTTATCTCCGAAACGGCGTCAGATAGCTTTGCGGGATTGGTTTCATTGGATCGAACGGGGTCAATTACGTTAGGAAATGTGTTTTTAACATTGAAAATAATTTGTATTTAAAAGTTAGAAGAATATTTTTCGATTTTTTACAGACATCTGCGTTTATCTCCGAAACGGCGTTAGATAGCTTTGCGGGAATGGTTTCTTTGGATCGAACGGGGTCTCTTACATTAGGAAATGTGTTTTTAACAGTGAAAATAATTTGTATTTAAAAGTTAGAAGAATATTTTTCGATTTTTTACGGACATCTGCGTTTATCTCCGAAACGGCGTTAGATAGCTTTGCGGGAATGGTTTCGTTGGATCGAACGGGGTCTGTTACGTTAGGAAATGTGTCCTTAACATTGAAAACAATTTGTATTTAAAAGTTAGAGAAATATTTTTCGATTTTTTACGGACATCTGCGTTTATCTCCGAAACGGCGTCAGATAGCTTTGCGGGATTGGTTTCATTGGATCGAACGGGGACTCTTACGTTAGGAAATGTGTTTTTAACATTGAAAATAATTTGTATTTAAAAGTTAGAAGAATATTTTTCGATTTTTTACGGACATCTGCGTTTATCTCCGAAACGGCGTTAGATAGCTTTGCGGGAATGGTTTCGTTCAATCGAACGGGGTCTGTTACGTTAGGAAAAATGTCTTTAACATTAAAAACAAATTGTATCTAAAAGTTAGAAAAATATTTTTCGATTTTTTACGGACATGTGGGTTTATCTCCGAAACGGCGTCAGACAGCTTTGCGGGATTGGTTTCATTGGGTCGAACGGGGTCTGTTACGTTAGGAAATGTATTTTTAACATTGAAAATAATTTGTATTTAAAAGTTAGAAAAATATTTTTCGATTTTTTACGGACATCTGCGTTTAACTCCGAAACGGCGTTAGATAGCTTTGCGGGAATGGTTTCGATGGATCGAGCGGCGTCTCTTACGTTAGGAAATGTGTCCTTAACATTGAAAACAATTTGTATTTAAAAGTTAGAGGAATATTTTTCGATTTTTTACGGACATCTGCGTTTATCTCCGAAACGGCGTCAGATAGCTTTGCGGGATTGGTTTCATTCGATCGAACGGGGTCTCTTACGTTAGGAAATGTGTTTTTAACATTGAAAATAATTTGTATTTAAAAGTTAGAAGAATATTTTTCGATTTTTTACGGACATCTGCGTTTAACTCCGAAACGGCGTTAGATAGCTTTGCGGGAATGGTTTCGTTGGATCGAACGGGGTCTGTTACGTTAGGAAATGTGTCCTTAACATTGAAAACAATTTGTATTTAAAAGTTAGAGAAATATTTTTCGATTTTTTACGGACATGTGCGTTTATCTCCGAAACGGCGTCAGATAGCTTTGCGGGATTGGTTTCATTGGATCGAACGGGGTCTCTTACGTTAGGAAATGTGTTTTAACATTGAAAATAATTTGAATTTAAAAGTTAGAAGAATATTTTTCGATTTTTTACGGACATCTGCGTTTATCTCCGAAACGGCGTTAGATAGCTTTGCGGGAATGGTTTCGTTGGATCGAACGGGGTCTGTTACGTTAGGAAATGTGTCCTTAACATTGAAAACAATTTGTATTTAAAAGTTAGAGGAATATTTTTCGATTTTTTACAGACATCTGCGTTTATCTCCGAAACGGCGTCAGATAGCTTTGCGGGATTGGTTTCATTCGATCGAACGGGGTCTCTTACGTTAGGAAATGTGTTTTTAACATCGAAAATAATTTGTATTTAAAAGTTAGAAGAATATTTTTCGATTTTTTACGGACATCTGCGTTTATCACCGAAACGGCGTTAGATAGCTTTGCGGGAATGGTTTCGTTGGATCGAACGGGGTCTGTTACGTTAGGAAATGTGTCCTTAACATTGAAAACAATTTGTATTTAAAAGTTAGAGAAATATTTTTCGATTTTTTACGGACATCTGCGTTTATCTCCGAAACGGCGTCAGATAGCTTTGCGGGATTGGTTTCATTGGATCGAACGGGGTCAATTACGTTAGGAAATGTGTTTTTAACATTGAAAACAATTTGTATTTAAAAGTTAGAGAAATATTTTTCGATTTTTTACGGACATCTGCGTTTATCTCCGAAACGGCGTCAGATAGCTATCTGACGCCGTTTCGGCGGGATTGGCTTCATTGGATCGAACGGGGTCTCTTACGTTAGGAAATGTGTTTTTAACATTGAAAATAATTTGTATTTAAAAGTTAGAAGAATATTTTTCGATTTTTTACGGACATCTGCGTTTATCTCCGAAACGGCGTTAGATAGCTTTGCGGGAATGGTTTCATTCAATCGAACGGGGTCTGTTACGTTAGGAAATGTGTCCTTAACATTGAAAACAATTTGTATTTAAAAGTTAGAGAAATATTTTTCGATTTTTTACGGACATCTGCGTTTATCTCCGAAACGGCGTCAGATAGCTTTGCGGGATTGGTTTCATTGGATCGAACGGGGTCTCTTACGTTAGGAAATGTGTTTTTAACATTGAAAATAATTTGTATTTAAAAGTTAGAAGAATATTTTTCGATTTTTTACGGACATCTGCTTTTATCTCCGAAACGGCGTTAGATAGCTTTGCGGGAATGGATTCATTGGATCGAACGGGGTCTGTTACGTTAGGAAAAATGTCTTTAACATTAAAAACAAATTGTATTTAAAAGTTAGAAAAATATTTTTCGATTTTTTACGGACATGTGGGTTTATCTCCGAAACGGCGTCAGATAGCTTTGCGGGATTGGTTTCATTGGGTCGAACGGGGTCTGCTACGTTAGGAAATGTGTTTTTAACATTGAAAATAATTTGTATTTAAAAGTTAGAAGAATATTTTTCGATTTTTTACAGACATCTGCGTTTATCTCCGAAACGGCGTTAGATAGCTTTGCGGGAATGGTTTCATTGGATCGAACGGGGTCTCTTACATTAGGAAATGTGTTCTTAACATTGAAAATAATTTGTATTTAAAAGTTAGAAGAATATTTTTCGATTTTTTACGGACATCTGCGTTTATCTCCGAAACGGCGTTAGATAGCTTTGCGGGAATGGTTTCATTCAATCGAACGGGGTCTGTTACGTTAGGAAATGTGTCCTTAACATTGAAAACAATTTGTATTTAAAAGTTAGAGAAATATTTTTCGATTTTTTACGGACATCTGCGTTTATCTCCGAAACGGCCTCAGATAGCTTTGCGGGATTGGTTTCATTGGATCGAACGGGGTCTCTTACGTTAGGAAATGTGTTTTTAACATTGAAAATAATTTGTATTTAAAAGTTAGAAGAATATTTTTCGATTTTTACGGACATCTGCGTTTATCTCCGAAACGGCGTTAGATAGCTTTGCGGGAATGGTTTCGTTGGATCGAACGGGGTCTCTTACGTTAGGAAATGTGTCCTTAACATTGAAAACAATTTGTATTTAAAAGTTAGAGAAATATTTTTCGATTTTTTACGGACATCTGCGTTTATCTCCGAAACGGCGTCAGATAGCTTTGTGGGAATGGTTTCGTTGGATCGAACGGGGTCTCTTACGTTAGGAAATGTGTCCTTAACATTGAAAACAATTTGTATTTAAAAGTTAGAGAAATATTTTTCGATTTTTTACGGACATCTGCGTTTATCTCCGAAACGGCATTAGATAGCTTTGCGGGAATGGTTTCGTTGGATCGAACGGGGTCTCTTACGTTAGGAAATGTGTCCTTAACATTGAAAACAATTTGTATTTAAAAGTTAGAGAAATATTTTTCGATTTTTTACGGACATCTGCGTTTATCTCCGAAACGGCCTCAGATAGCTTTGCGGGATTGGTTTCATTGGATCGAACGGGGTCTCTTACGTTAGGAAATGTGTTTTTAACATTGAAAATAATTTGTATTTAAAAGTTAGAAGAATATTTTTCGATTTTTTACGGACATCTGCGTTTATCTCCGAAACGGCGTTAGATAGCTTTGCGGGAATGGTTTCGTTGGATCGAAGGGGGTCTCTTACGTTAGGAAATGTGTCCTTAACATTGAAAACAATTTGTATTTAAAAGTTAGAGAAATATTTTTCGATTTTTTACGGACATCTGCGTTTATCTCCGAAACGGCCTCAGATAGCTTTGCGGGATTGGTTTCATTGGATCGAACGGGGTCTCTTACGTTAGGAAATGTGTCCTTATCATTGAAAACAATTTGAATTTAAAAGTTAGAAGAATATTTTTCGATTTTTTACGGACATCTGCGTTTATCTCCGAAACGGCGTCAGATAGCTTTGCGGGATTGGTTTCATTGGATCGAACGGGGTCAATTACGTTAGGAAATGTGTTTTTAACATTGAAAATAATTTGTATTTAAAAGTTAGAAGAATATTTTTCGATTTTTTACGGACATCTGCGTTTATCTCCGAAACGGCGTTAGATAGCTTTGCGGGAATGGTTTCTTTGGATCGAACGGGGTCTGTTACGTTAAGAAATGTGTCCTTAACATTGAAAACAATTTGTATTTAAAAGTTAGAGAAATAATTTTCGATTTTTTACGGACATCTGCGTTTAACTCCGAAACGGCGTTAGATAGCTTTGCGGGAATGGTTTCGTTGGATCGAACGGGGTCTCTTACGTTAGGAAATGTGTCCTTATCATTGAAAACAATTTGTATTTAAAAGTTAGGAAATATTTTTCGATTTTTTACGGACATCTGCGTTTATCTCCGAAACGGCGTTAGATAGCTTTGCGGGAATGGTTTCATTCAATCGAACGGGGTCTGTTACGTTAGGAAATGTGTCCTTAACATTGAAAACAATTTGTATTTAAAAGTTAGAGAAATATTTTTCGATTTTTTACGGACATCTGCGTTTATCTCCGAAACGGCGTCAGATAGCTTTGCGGGATTGGTTTCGTTGGATCGAACGGGGTCTGTTACGTTAGGAAATGTGTCCTTAACATTGAAAACAATTTGTATATAAAAGTTAGAAGAATATTTTTCGATTTTTTACGGACATCTGCGTTTATCTCCGAAACGGCGTCAGATAGCTTTGCGGGATTGGTTTCATTGGATCGAACGGGGTCTCTTACGTTAGGAAATGTGTCCTTAACATTGAAAACAATTTGTATTTAAAAGTTAGGAAATATTTTTCGATTTTTTACGGACATCTGCGTTTATCTCCGAAACGGCGTCAGATAGCTTTGCGGGATTGGTTTCATTGGATCGAACGGGGTCAATTACGTTAGGAAATGTGTTTTTAACATTGAAAATAATTTGTATTTAAAAGTTAGAAGAATATTTTTCGATTTTTTACGGACATCTGCGTTTATCTCCGAAACGGCGTCAGATAGCTTTGCGGGATTGGTTTCATTGGATCGAACGGGGTCTCTTACGTTAGGAAATGTGTTTTTAACATTGAAAATAATTTGTATTTAAAAGTTAGAAGAATATATTTCGATTTTTTACGGACATCTGCGTTTATCTCCGAAACGGCGTTAGATAGCTTTGCGGGAATGGTTTCGTTGGATCGAACGGGGTCTCTTACGTTAGGAAATGTGTTTTTAACATTGAAAATAATTTGTATTTAAAAGTTAGAAGAATATTTTTCGATTTTTTACGGACATCTGCGTTTATCTCCGAAACGGCGTCAGATAGCTTTGCGGGATTGGTTTCATTGGATCGAACGGGGTCTCTTACGTTAGGAAATGTGTCCTTAACATTGAAAACAATTTGTATTTAAAAGTTAGGAAATATTTTTCGATTTTTTACGGACATCTGCGTTTATCTCCGAAACGGCGTCAGATAGCTTTGCGGGATTGGTTTCATTGGATCGAACGGGGTCAATTACGTTAGGAAATGTGTCCTTATCATTGAAAACAATTTGTATTTAAAAGTTAGGAAATATTTTTCGATTTTTTACAGACATCTGCGTTTATCTCCGAAACGGCGTTAGATAGCTTTGCGGGAATGGTTTCATTGGATCGAACGGGGTCTCTTACGTTAGGAAATGTGTTTTTAACATTGAAAATAATTTGTATTTAAAAGTTAGAAGAATATTTTTCGATTTTTTACGGACATCTGCGTTTATCTCCGAAACGGCGTTAGATAGCTTTGCGGGAATGGTTTCTTTGGATCGAACGGGGTCTGTTACGTTAGGAAATGTGTCCTTAACATTGAAAACAATTTGTATTTAAAAGTTAGAAAAATATTTTTCGATTTTTTACGGACATCTGCGTTTAACTCCGAAACGGCGTTAGATAGCTATGCGGGAATGGTTTCGTTGGATCGAACGGGGTCTGTTACGTTAGGAAATGTGTCCTTAACATTGAAAACAATTTGTATTTAAAAGTTAGAAAAATATTTTTCGATTTTTTACGGACATCTGCGTTTAACTCCGAAACGGCGTTAGATAACTTTGCGGGAATGGTTTCGTTGGATCGAACGGCGTCTCTTACGTTAGGAAATGTGTCCTTAGCATTGAAAACAATTTGTATTTAAAAGTTAGAAACATATTTTTCGATTTTTTACGGACATCTGCGTTTAACTCCGAAACGGCGTTAGATAGCTATGCGGGAATGGTTTCGTTGGATCGAACGGGGTCTGTTACGTTAGGAAATGTGTCCTTAACATTGAAAACAATTTGTATTTAAAAGTTAGAGAAATATTTTTCGATTTTTTACGGACATGTGCGTTTATCTCCGAAACGGCATCAGATAGCTTTGCGGGATTGGTTTCATTGGATCGAACGGGGTCTCTTACGTTAGGAAATGTGTCCTTAACATTGAAAACAATTTGTATTTAAAAGTTAGGAAATATTTTTCGATTTTTTACGGACATCTGCGTTTAACTCCGAAACGACGTTAGATAGCTTTGCGGGAATGGTTTCGTTGGATCGAACGGCGTCTCTTACGTTAGGAAATGTGTCCTTAACATTGAAAACAATTTGTATTTAAAAGTTAGAGGAATATTTTTCGATTTTTTACGGACATCTGCGTTTATCTCCGAAACGGCGTCAGATAGCTTTGCGGGATTGGTTTCATTCGATCGAACGGGGTCTCTTACGTTAGGAAATGTGTTTTTAACATTGGAAATAATTTGTATTTAAAAGTTAGAGAAATATTTTTCGATTTTTTACGGACATGTGCGTTTATCTCCGAAACGGCGTCAGATAGCTTTGCGGGATTGGTTTCATTGGATCGAACGGGGTCTCTTACGTTAGGAAATGTGTCCTTAACATTGAAAACAATTTGTATTTAAAAGTTAGGAAATATTTTTCGATTTTTTACGGACATCTGCGTTTATCTCCGAAACGGCGTCAGATAGCTTTGCGGGATTGGTTTCATTGGACCGAACGGGGTCAATTACGTTAGGAAATGTGTTTTTAACATTGAAAATAATTTGTATTTAAAAGTTAGAAGAATATTTTTCGATTTTTTACAGACATCTGCGTTTACCTCCGAAACGGCGTTAGATAGCTTTGCGGGAATGGTTTCTTTGGATCGAACGGGGTCTCTTACATTAGGAAATGTGTTTTTAACAGTGAAAATAATTTGTATTTAAAAGTTAGAAGAATATTTTTCGATTTTTTACGGACATCTGCGTTTATCTCCGAAACGGCGTTAGATAGCTTTGCGGGAATGGTTTCGTTGGATCGAACGGGGTCTGTTACGTTAGGAAATGTGTCCTTAACATTGAAAACAATTTGTATTTAAAAGTTAGAGAAATATTTTTCGATTTTTTACGGACATCTGCGTTTATCTCCGAAACGGCGTCAGATAGCTTTGCGGGATTGGTTTCATTGGATCGAACGGGGTCTCTTACGTTAGGAAATGTGTTTTTAACATTGAAAATAATTTGTATTTAAAAGTTAGAAGAATATTTTTCGATTTTTTACGGACATCTGCGTTTATCTCCGAAACGGCGTTAGATAGCTTTGCGGGAATGGTTTCGTTCAATCGAACGGGGTCTCTTACGTTAGGAAATGTGTCCTTAACATTGAAAACAATTTGTATTTAAAAGTTAGGAAATATTTTTCGATTTTTTACGGACATCTGCGTTTATCTCCGAAACGGCGTCAGATAGCTTTGCGGGATTGGTTTCATTGGATCGAACGGGGTCAATTACGTTAGGAAATGTGTTTTTAACATTGAAAATAATTTGTATTTAAAAGTTAGAAGAATATTTTTCGATTTTTTACAGACATCTGCGTTTATCTCCGAAACGGCGTTAGATAGCTTTGCGGGAATGGTTTCTTTGGATCGAACGGGGTCTCTTACATTAGGAAATGTGTTTTTAACAGTGAAAATAATTTGTATTTAAAAGTTAGAAGAATATTTTTCGATTTTTTACGGACATCTGCGTTTATCTCCGAAACGGCGTTAGATAGCTTTGCGGGAATGGTTTCGTTGGATCGAACGGGGTCTGTTACGTTAGGAAATGTGTCCTTAACATTGAAAACAATTTGTATTTAAAAGTTAGAGAAATATTTTTCGATTTTTTACGGACATCTGCGTTTATCTCCGAAACGGCGTCAGATAGCTTTGCGGGATTGGTTTCATTGGATCGAACGGGGTCAATTACGTTAGGAAATGTGTTTTTAACATTGAAAATAATTTGTATTTAAAAGTTAGAAAAATATTTTTCGATTTTTTACGGACATGTGGGTTTATCTCCGAAACGGCGTCAGACAGCTTTGCGGGATTGGTTTCATTGGGTCGAACGGGGTCTGTTACGTTAGGAAATGTATTTTTAACATTGAAAATAATTTGTATTTAAAAGTTAGAAAAATATTTTTCGATTTTTTACGGACATCTGCGTTTAACTCCGAAACGGCGTTAGATAGCTATGCGGGAATGGTTTCGTTGGATCGAACGGGGTCTGTTACGTTAGGAAATGTGTCCTTAACATTGAAAACAATTTGTATTTAAAAGTTAGAGAAATATTTTTCGATTTTTTACGGACATGTGCGTTTATCTCCGAAACGGCGTCAGATAGCTTTGCGGGATTGGTTTCATTGGATCGAACGGGGTCTCTTACGTTAGGAAATGTGTCCTTAACATTGAAAACAATTTGTATTTAAAAGTTAGGAAATATTTTTCGATTTTTTACGGACATCTGCGTTTAACTCCGAAACGACGTTAGATAGCTTTGCGGGAATGGTTTCGTTGGATCGAACGGCGTCTCTTACGTTAGGAAATGTGTCCTTAACATTGAAAACAATTTGTATTTAAAAGTTAGAGGAATATTTTTCGATTTTTTACGGACATCTGCGTTTATCTCCGAAACGGCGTCAGATAGCTTTGCGGGATTGGTTTCATTCGATCGAACGGGGTCACTTACGTTAGGAAATGTGTTTTTAACATTGAAAATAATTTGTATTTAAAAGTTAGAGAAATATTTTTCGATTTTTTACGGACATGTGCGTTTATCTCCGAAACGGCGTCAGATAGCTTTGCGGGATTGGTTTCATTGGATCGAACGGGGTCTCTTACGTTAGGAAATGTGTCCTTAACATTGAAAACAATTTGTATTTAAAAGTTAGGAAATATTTTTCGATTTTTTACGGACATCTGCGTTTATCTCCGAAACGGCGTCAGATAGCTTTGCGGGATTGGTTTCATTGGATCGAACGGGGTCAATTACGTTAGGAAATGTGTTTTTAACATTGAAAATAATTTGTATTTAAAAGTTAGAAGAATATTTTTCGATTTTTTACAGACATCTGCGTTTATCTCCGAAACGGCGTTAGATAGCTTTGCGGGAATGGTTTCTTTGGATCGAACGGGGTCTCTTACATTAGGAAATGTGTTTTTAACAGTGAAAATAATTTGTATTTAAAAGTTAGAAGAATATTTTTCGATTTTTTACGGACATCTGCGTTTATCTCCGAAACGGCGTTAGATAGCTTTGCGGGAATGGTTTCGTTGGATCGAACGGGGTCTGTTACGTTAGGAAATGTGTCCTTAACATTGAAAACAATTTGTATTTAAAAGTTAGAGAAATATTTTTCGATTTTTTACGGACATCTGCGTTTATCTCCGAAACGGCGTCAGATAGCTTTGCGGGATTGGTTTCATTGGATCGAACGGGGACTCTTACGTTAGGAAATGTGTTTTTAACATTGAAAATAATTTGTATTTAAAAGTTAGAAGAATATTTTTCGATTTTTTACGGACATCTGCGTTTAACTCCGAAACGGCGTTAGATAGCTTTGCGGGAATGGTTTCGTTGGATCGAACGGGGTCTGTTACGTTAGGAAATGTGTCCTTAACATTGAAAACAATTTGTATTTAAAAGTTAGAGAAATATTTTTCGATTTTTTACGGACATGTGCGTTTATCTCCGAAACGGCGTCAGATAGCTTTGCGGGATTGGTTTCATTGGATCGAACGGGGTCTCTTACGTTAGGAAATGTGTTTTAACATTGAAAATAATTTGAATTTAAAAGTTAGAAGAATATTTTTCGATTTTTTACGGACATCTGCGTTTATCTCCGAAACGGCGTTAGATAGCTTTGCGGGAATGGTTTCGTTGGATCGAACGGGGTCTGTTACGTTAGGAAATGTGTCCTTAACATTGAAAACAATTTGTATTTAAAAGTTAGAGGAATATTTTTCGATTTTTTACAGACATCTGCGTTTATCTCCGAAACGGCGTCAGATAGCTTTGCGGGATTGGTTTCATTCGATCGAACGGGGTCTCTTACGTTAGGAAATGTGTTTTTAACATCGAAAATAATTTGTATTTAAAAGTTAGAAGAATATTTTTCGATTTTTTACGGACATCTGCGTTTATCACCGAAACGGCGTTAGATAGCTTTGCGGGAATGGTTTCGTTGGATCGAACGGGGTCTGTTACGTTAGGAAATGTGTCCTTAACATTGAAAACAATTTGTATTTAAAAGTTAGAGAAATATTTTTCGATTTTTTACGGACATCTGCGTTTATCTCCGAAACGGCGTCAGATAGCTTTGCGGGATTGGTTTCATTGGATCGAACGGGGTCAATTACGTTAGGAAATGTGTTTTTAACATTGAAAACAATTTGTATTTAAAAGTTAGAGAAATATTTTTCGATTTTTTACGGACATCTGCGTTTATCTCCGAAACGGCGTCAGATAGCTATCTGACGCCGTTTCGGCGGGATTGGCTTCATTGGATCGAACGGGGTCTCTTACGTTAGGAAATGTGTTTTTAACATTGAAAATAATTTGTATTTAAAAGTTAGAAGAATATTTTTCGATTTTTTACGGACATCTGCGTTTATCTCCGAAACGGCGTTAGATAGCTTTGCGGGAATGGTTTCATTCAATCGAACGGGGTCTGTTACGTTAGGAAATGTGTCCTTAACATTGAAAACAATTTGTATTTAAAAGTTAGAGAAATATTTTTCGATTTTTTACGGACATCTGCGTTTATCTCCGAAACGGCGTCAGATAGCTTTGCGGGATTGGTTTCATTGGATCGAACGGGGTCTCTTACGTTAGGAAATGTGTTTTTAACATTGAAAATAATTTGTATTTAAAAGTTAGAAGAATATTTTTCGATTTTTTACGGACATCTGCTTTTATCTCCGAAACGGCGTTAGATAGCTTTGCGGGAATGGATTCATTGGATCGAACGGGGTCTGTTACGTTAGGAAAAATGTCTTTAACATTAAAAACAAATTGTATTTAAAAGTTAGAAAAATATTTTTCGATTTTTTACGGACATGTGGGTTTATCTCCGAAACGGCGTCAGATAGCTTTGCGGGATTGGTTTCATTGGGTCGAACGGGGTCTGCTACGTTAGGAAATGTGTTTTTAACATTGAAAATAATTTGTATTTAAAAGTTAGAAGAATATTTTTCGATTTTTTACAGACATCTGCGTTTATCTCCGAAACGGCGTTAGATAGCTTTGCGGGAATGGTTTCATTGGATCGAACGGGGTCTCTTACATTAGGAAATGTGTTCTTAACATTGAAAATAATTTGTATTTAAAAGTTAGAAGAATATTTTTCGATTTTTTACGGACATCTGCGTTTATCTCCGAAACGGCGTTAGATAGCTTTGCGGGAATGGTTTCATTCAATCGAACGGGGTCTGTTACGTTAGGAAATGTGTCCTTAACATTGAAAACAATTTGTATTTAAAAGTTAGAGAAATATTTTTCGATTTTTTACGGACATCTGCGTTTATCTCCGAAACGGCCTCAGATAGCTTTGCGGGATTGGTTTCATTGGATCGAACGGGGTCTCTTACGTTAGGAAATGTGTTTTTAACATTGAAAATAATTTGTATTTAAAAGTTAGAAGAATATTTTTCGATTTTTTACGGACATCTGCGTTTATCTCCGAAACGGCGTTAGATAGCTTTGCGGGAATGGTTTCGTTGGATCGAACGGGGTCTCTTACGTTAGGAAATGTGTCCTTAACATTGAAAACAATTTGTATTTAAAAGTTAGAGAAATATTTTTCGATTTTTTACGGACATCTTCTGCGTTTATCTCCGAAACGGCGTCAGATAGCTTTGTGGGAATGGTTTCGTTGGATCGAACGGGGTCTCTTACGTTAGGAAATGTGTCCTTAACATTGAAAACAATTTGTATTTAAAAGTTAGAGAAATATTTTTCGATTTTTTACGGACATCTGCGTTTATCTCCGAAACGGCGTTAGATAGCTTTGCGGGAATGGTTTCGTTGGATCGAAGGGGGTCTCTTACGTTAGGAAATGTGTCCTTAACATTGAAAACAATTTGTATTTAAAAGTTAGAGAAATATTTTTCGATTTTTTACGGACATCTGCGTTTATCTCCGAAACGGCCTCAGATAGCTTTGCGGGATTGGTTTCATTGGATCGAACGGGGTCTCTTACGTTAGGAAATGTGTTTTTAACATTGAAAATAATTTGTATTTAAAAGTTAGAAAAATATTTTTCGATTTTTTACGGACATCTGCGTTTAACTCCGAAACGGCGTTAGATAGTTTTGCGGGAATAGTTTCGTTGGATCGAACGGCGTCTCTTACGTTAGGAAATGTGTCCTTAACATTGAAAACAATTTGTATTTAAAAGTTAGAGGAATATTTTTCGATTTTTTACGGACATCTGCGTTTATCTCCGAAACAGCGTCAGATAGCTTTGCGGGATTGGTTTCATTGGATCGAACGGGGTCAATTACGTTAGGAAATGTGTTTTTAACATTGAAAATAATTTGTATTTAAAAGTTAGAAGAATATTTTTCGATTTTTTACGGACATCTGCGTTTATCTCCGAAACGGCGTTAGATAGCTTTGCGGGAATGGTTTCTTTGGATCGAACGGGGTCTGTTACGTTAGGAAATGTGTCCTTAACATTGAAAACAATTTGTATTTAAAAGTTAGAAAAATATTTTTCGATTTTTTACGGACATCTGCGTTTAACTCCGAAACGGCGTTAGATAGCTTTGCGGGAATGGTTTCGTTGGATCGAACGGGGTCTCTTACGTTAGGAAATGTGTCCTTAACATTGAAAACAATTTGTATTTAAAAGTTAGGAAATATTTTTCGATTTTTTACGGACATCTGCGTTTATCTCCGAAACAGCGTCAGATAGCTTTGCGGGATTGGTTTCATTGGGTCGAACGGGGTCTGTTACGTTAGGAAATGTATTTTTAACATTGAAAATAATTTGTATTTAAAAGTTAGAAAAATATTTTTCGATTTTTTACGGACATCTGCGTTTAACTCCGAAACGGCGTTAGATAGCTATGCGGGAATGGTTTCGTTGGATCGAACGGGGTCTGTTACGTTAGGAAATGTGTCCTTAACATTGAAAACAATTTGTATTTAAAAGTTAGAGAAATATTTTTCGATTTTTTACGGACATGTGCGTTTATCTCCGAAACGGCGTCAGATAGCTTTGCGGGATTGGTTTCATTGGATCGAACGGGGTCTCTTACGTTAGGAAATGTGTCCTTAACATTGAAAACAATTTGTATTTAAAAGTTAGGAAATATTTTTCGATTTTTTACGGACATCTGCGTTTAACTCCGAAACGACGTTAGATAGCTTTGCGGGAATGGTTTCGTTGGATCGAACGGCGTCTCTTACGTTAGGAAATGTGTCCTTAACATTGAAAACAATTTGTATTTAAAAGTTAGAGGAATATTTTTCGATTTTTTACGGACATCTGCGTTTATCTCCGAAACGGCGTCAGATAGCTTTGCGGGATTGGTTTCATTCGATCATGGGGTCACTTGCGTTAGGAAATGTGTTTTTAACATTGAAAATAATTTGTATTTAAAAGTTAGAGAAATATTTTTCGATTTTTTACGGACATGTGCGTTTATCTCCGAAACGGCGTCAGATAGCTTTGCGGGATTGGTTTCATTGGATCGAACGGGGTCTCTTACGTTAGGAAATGTGTCCTTAACATTGAAAACAATTTGTATTTAAAAGTTAGGAAATATTTTTCGATTTTTTACGGACATCTGCGTTTATCTCCGAAACGGCGTCAGATAGCTTTGCGGGATTGGTTTCATTGGATCGAACGGGGTCAATTACGTTAGGAAATGTGTTTTTAACATTGAAAATAATTTGTATTTAAAAGTTAGAAGAATATTTTTCGATTTTTTACAGACATCTGCGTTTATCTCCGAAACGGCGTTAGATAGCTTTGCGGGAATGGTTTCATTGGATCGAACGGGGTCTCTTACGTTAGGAAATGTGTTTTTAACATTGAAAATAATTTGTATTTAAAAGTTAGAAGAATATTTTTCGATTTTTTACGGACATCTGCGTTTATCTCCGAAACGGCGTTAGATAGCTTTGCGGGAATGGTTTCTTTGGATCGAACGGGGTCTGTTACGTTAGGAAATGTGTCCTTAACATTGAAAACAATTTGTATTTAAAAGTTAGAAAAATATTTTTCGATTTTTTACGGACATCTGCGTTTAACTCCGAAACGGCGTTAGATAGCTATGCGGGAATGGTTTCGTTGGATCGAACGGGGTCTGTTACGTTAGGAAATGTGTCCTTAACATTGAAAACAATTTGTATTTAAAAGTTAGAAAAATATTTTTCGATTTTTTACGGACATCTGCGTTTAACTCCGAAACGGCGTTAGATAACTTTGCGGGAATGGTTTCGTTGGATCGAACGGCGTCTCTTACGTTAGGAAATGTGTCCTTAGCATTGAAAACAATTTGTATTTAAAAGTTAGAAACATATTTTTCGATTTTTTACGGACATCTGCGTTTAACTCCGAAACGGCGTTAGATAGCTATGCGGGAATGGTTTCGTTGGATCGAACGGGGTCTGTTACGTTAGGAAATGTGTCCTTAACATTGAAAACAATTTGTATTTAAAAGTTAGAGAAATATTTTTCGATTTTTTACGGACATGTGCGTTTATCTCCGAAACGGCATCAGATAGCTTTGCGGGATTGGTTTCATTGGATCGAACGGGGTCTCTTACGTTAGGAAATGTGTCCTTAACATTGAAAACAATTTGTATTTAAAAGTTAGGAAATATTTTTCGATTTTTTACGGACATCTGCGTTTAACTCCGAAACGACGTTAGATAGCTTTGCGGGAATGGTTTCGTTGGATCGAACGGCGTCTCTTACGTTAGGAAATGTGTCCTTAACATTGAAAACAATTTGTATTTAAAAGTTAGAGGAATATTTTTCGATTTTTTACGGACATCTGCGTTTATCTCCGAAACGGCGTCAGATAGCTTTGCGGGATTGGTTTCATTCGATCGAACGGGGTCTCTTACGTTAGGAAATGTGTTTTTAACATTGGAAATAATTTGTATTTAAAAGTTAGAGAAATATTTTTCGATTTTTTACGGACATGTGCGTTTATCTCCGAAACGGCGTCAGATAGCTTTGCGGGATTGGTTTCATTGGATCGAACGGGGTCTCTTACGTTAGGAAATGTGTCCTTAACATTGAAAACAATTTGTATTTAAAAGTTAGGAAATATTTTTCGATTTTTTACGGACATCTGCGTTTATCTCCGAAACGGCGTCAGATAGCTTTGCGGGATTGGTTTCATTGGACCGAACGGGGTCAATTACGTTAGGAAATGTGTTTTTAACATTGAAAATAATTTGTATTTAAAAGTTAGAAGAATATTTTTCGATTTTTTACGGACATCTGCGTTTATCTCCGAAACGGCGTTAGATAGCTTTGCGGGAATGGTTTCGTTCAATCGAACGGGGTCTCTTACGTTAGGAAATGTGTCCTTAACATTGAAAACAATTTGTATTTAAAAGTTAGGAAATATTTTTCGATTTTTTACGGACATCTGCGTTTATCTCCGAAACGGCGTCAGATAGCTTTGCGGGATTGGTTTCATTGGATCGAACGGGGTCAATTACGTTAGGAAATGTGTTTTTAACATTGAAAATAATTTGTATTTAAAAGTTAGAAGAATATTTTTCGATTTTTTACAGACATCTGCGTTTATCTCCGAAACGGCGTTAGATAGCTTTGCGGGATTGGTTTCATTGGATCGAACGGGGTCTCTTACGTTAGGAAATGTGTCCTTAACATTGAAAACAATTTGTATTTAAAAGTTAGGAAATATTTTTCGATTTTTTACGGACATCTGCGTTTAACTCCGAAACGACGTTAGATAGCTTTGCGGGAATGGTTTCGTTGGATCGAACGGCGTCTCTTACGTTAGGAAATGTGTCCTTAACATTGAAAACAATTTGTATTTAAAAGTTAGAGGAATATTTTTCGATTTTTTACGGACATCTGCGTTTATCTCCGAAACGGCGTCAGATAGCTTTGCGGGATTGGTTTCATTCGATCGAACGGGGTCACTTACGTTAGGAAATGTGTTTTTAACATTGAAAATAATTTGTATTTAAAAGTTAGAGAAATATTTTTCGATTTTTTACGGACATGTGCGTTTATCTCCGAAACGGCGTCAGATAGCTTTGCGGGATTGGTTTCATTGGATCGAACGGGGTCAATTACGTTAGGAAATGTGTTTTTAACATTGAAAATAATTTGTATTTAAAAGTTAGAAGAATATTTTTCGATTTTTTACAGACATCTGCGTTTATATCCGAAACGGCGTTAGATAGCTTTGCGGGAATGGTTTCTTTGGATCGAACGGGGTCTCTTACATTAGGAAATGTGTTTTTAACAGTGAAAATAATTTGTATTTAAAAGTTAGAAGAATATTTTTCGATTTTTTACGGACATCTGCGTTTATCTCCGAAACGGCGTTAGATAGCTTTGCGGGAATGGTTTCGTTGGATCGAACGGGGTCTGTTACGTTAGGAAATGTGTCCTTAACATTGAAAACAATTTGTATTTAAAAGTTAGAGAAATATTTTTCGATTTTTTACGGACATCTGCGTTTATCTCCGAAACGGCGTCAGATAGCTTTGCGGGATTGGTTTCATTGGATCGAACGGGGACTCTTACGTTAGGAAATGTGTTTTTAACATTGAAAATAATTTGTATTTAAAAGTTAGAAGAATATTTTTCGATTTTTTACGGACATCTGCGTTTAACTCCGAAACGGCGTTAGATAGCTTTGCGGGAATGGTTTCGTTGGATCGAACGGGGTCTGTTACGTTAGGAAATGTGTCCTTAACATTGAAAACAATTTGTATTTAAAAGTTAGAGAAATATTTTTCGATTTTTTACGGACATGTGCGTTTATCTCCGAAACGGCGTCAGATAGCTTTGCGGGATTGGTTTCATTGGATCGAACGGGGTCTCTTACGTTAGGAAATGTGTTTTAACATTGAAAATAATTTGAATTTAAAAGTTAGAAGAATATTTTTCGATTTTTTACGGACATCTGCGTTTATCTCCGAAACGGCGTTAGATAGCTTTGCGGGAATGGTTTCGTTGGATCGAACGGGGTCTGTTACGTTAGGAAATGTGTCCTTAACATTGAAAACAATTTGTATTTAAAAGTTAGAGGAATATTTTTCGATTTTTTACGGACATCTGCGTTTATCTCCGAAACGGCGTTAGATAGCTTTGCGGGAATGGTTTCGTTGGATCGAACGGGGTCTCTTACGTTAGGAAATGTGTCCTTAACATTGAAAACAATTTGTATTTAAAAGTTAGAGAAATATTTTTCGATTTTTTACGGACATCTGCGTTTATCTCCGAAACGGCGTCAGATAGCTTTGTGGGAATGGTTTCGTTGGATCGAACGGGGTCTCTTACGTTAGGAAATGTGTCCTTAACATTGAAAACAATTTGTATTTAAAAGTTAGAGAAATATTTTTCGATTTTTTACGGACATCTGCGTTTATCTCCGAAACGGCGTTAGATAGCTTTGCGGGAATGGTTTCGTTGGATCGAAGGGGGTCTCTTACGTTAGGAAATGTGTCCTTAACATTGAAAACAATTTGTATTTAAAAGTTAGAGAAATATTTTTCGATTTTTTACGGACATCTGCGTTTATCTCCGAAACGGCCTCAGATAGCTTTGCGGGATTGGTTTCATTGGATCGAACGGGGTCTCTTACGTTAGGAAATGTGTTTTTAACATTGAAAATAATTTGTATTTAAAAGTTAGAAAAATATTTTTCGATTTTTTACGGACATCTGCGTTTAACTCCGAAACGGCGTTAGATAGTTTTGCGGGAATAGTTTCGTTGGATCGAACGGCGTCTCTTACGTTAGGAAATGTGTCCTTAACATTGAAAACAATTTGTATTTAAAAGTTAGAGGAATATTTTTCGATTTTTTACGGACATCTGCGTTTATCTCCGAAACAGCGTCAGATAGCTTTGCGGGATTGGTTTCATTGGATCGAACGGGGTCAATTACGTTAGGAAATGTGTTTTTAACATTGAAAATAATTTGTATTTAAAAGTTAGAAGAATATTTTTCGATTTTTTACGGACATCTGCGTTTATCTCCGAAACGGCGTTAGATAGCTTTGCGGGAATGGTTTCTTTGGATCGAACGGGGTCTGTTACGTTAGGAAATGTGTCCTTAACATTGAAAACAATTTGTATTTAAAAGTTAGAAAAATATTTTTCGATTTTTTACGGACATCTGCGTTTAACTCCGAAACGGCGTTAGATAGCTTTGCGGGAATGGTTTCGTTGGATCGAACGGGGTCTCTTACGTTAGGAAATGTGTCCTTAACATTGAAAACAATTTGTATTTAAAAGTTAGGAAATATTTTTCGATTTTTTACGGACATCTGCGTTTATCTCCGAAACAGCGTCAGATAGCTTTGCGGGATTGGTTTCATTGGGTCGAACGGGGTCTGTTACGTTAGGAAATGTATTTTTAACATTGAAAATAATTTGTATTTAAAAGTTAGAAAAATATTTTTCGATTTTTTACGGACATCTGCGTTTAACTCCGAAACGGCGTTAGATAGCTATGCGGGAATGGTTTCGTTGGATCGAACGGGGTCTGTTACGTTAGGAAATGTGTCCTTAACATTGAAAACAATTTGTATTTAAAAGTTAGAGAAATATTTTTCGATTTTTTACGGACATGTGCGTTTATCTCCGAAACGGCGTCAGATAGCTTTGCGGGATTGGTTTCATTGGATCGAACGGGGTCTCTTACGTTAGGAAATGTGTCCTTAACATTGAAAACAATTTGTATTTAAAAGTTAGGAAATATTTTTCGATTTTTTACGGACATCTGCGTTTAACTCCGAAACGACGTTAGATAGCTTTGCGGGAATGGTTTCGTTGGATCGAACGGCGTCTCTTACGTTAGGAAATGTGTCCTTAACATTGAAAACAATTTGTATTTAAAAGTTAGAGGAATATTTTTCGATTTTTTACGGACATCTGCGTTTATCTCCGAAACGGCGTCAGATAGCTTTGCGGGATTGGTTTCATTCGATCATGGGGTCACTTGCGTTAGGAAATGTGTTTTTAACATTGAAAATAATTTGTATTTAAAAGTTAGAGAAATATTTTTCGATTTTTTACGGACATGTGCGTTTATCTCCGAAACGGCGTCAGATAGCTTTGCGGGATTGGTTTCATTGGATCGAACGGGGTCTCTTACGTTAGGAAATGTGTCCTTAACATTGAAAACAATTTGTATTTAAAAGTTAGGAAATATTTTTCGATTTTTTACGGACATCTGCGTTTATCTCCGAAACGGCGTCAGATAGCTTTGCGGGATTGGTTTCATTGGATCGAACGGGGTCAATTACGTTAGGAAATGTGTTTTTAACATTGAAAATAATTTGTATTTAAAAGTTAGAAGAATATTTTTCGATTTTTTACAGACATCTGCGTTTATCTCCGAAACGGCGTTAGATAGCTTTGCGGGAATGGTTTCATTGGATCGAACGGGGTCTCTTACGTTAGGAAATGTGTTTTTAACATTGAAAATAATTTGTATTTAAAAGTTAGAAGAATATTTTTCGATTTTTTACGGACATCTGCGTTTATCTCCGAAACGGCGTTAGATAGCTTTGCGGGAATGGTTTCTTTGGATCGAACGGGGTCTGTTACGTTAGGAAATGTGTCCTTAACATTGAAAACAATTTGTATTTAAAAGTTAGAAAAATATTTTTCGATTTTTTACGGACATCTGCGTTTAACTCCGAAACGGCGTTAGATAGCTATGCGGGAATGGTTTCGTTGGATCGAACGGGGTCTGTTACGTTAGGAAATGTGTCCTTAACATTGAAAACAATTTGTATTTAAAAGTTAGAAAAATATTTTTCGATTTTTTACGGACATCTGCGTTTAACTCCGAAACGGCGTTAGATAACTTTGCGGGAATGGTTTCGTTGGATCGAACGGCGTCTCTTACGTTAGGAAATGTGTCCTTAGCATTGAAAACAATTTGTATTTAAAAGTTAGAAACATATTTTTCGATTTTTTACGGACATCTGCGTTTAACTCCGAAACGGCGTTAGATAGCTATGCGGGAATGGTTTCGTTGGATCGAACGGGGTCTGTTACGTTAGGAAATGTGTCCTTAACATTGAAAACAATTTGTATTTAAAAGTTAGAGAAATATTTTTCGATTTTTTACGGACATGTGCGTTTATCTCCGAAACGGCATCAGATAGCTTTGCGGGATTGGTTTCATTGGATCGAACGGGGTCTCTTACGTTAGGAAATGTGTCCTTAACATTGAAAACAATTTGTATTTAAAAGTTAGGAAATATTTTTCGATTTTTTACGGACATCTGCGTTTAACTCCGAAACGACGTTAGATAGCTTTGCGGGAATGGTTTCGTTGGATCGAACGGCGTCTCTTACGTTAGGAAATGTGTCCTTAACATTGAAAACAATTTGTATTTAAAAGTTAGAGGAATATTTTTCGATTTTTTACGGACATCTGCGTTTATCTCCGAAACGGCGTCAGATAGCTTTGCGGGATTGGTTTCATTCGATCGAACGGGGTCTCTTACGTTAGGAAATGTGTTTTTAACATTGGAAATAATTTGTATTTAAAAGTTAGAGAAATATTTTTCGATTTTTTACGGACATGTGCGTTTATCTCCGAAACGGCGTCAGATAGCTTTGCGGGATTGGTTTCATTGGATCGAACGGGGTCTCTTACGTTAGGAAATGTGTCCTTAACATTGAAAACAATTTGTATTTAAAAGTTAGGAAATATTTTTCGATTTTTTACGGACATCTGCGTTTATCTCCGAAACGGCGTCAGATAGCTTTGCGGGATTGGTTTCATTGGACCGAACGGGGTCAATTACGTTAGGAAATGTGTTTTTAACATTGAAAATAATTTGTATTTAAAAGTTAGAAGAATATTTTTCGATTTTTTACGGACATCTGCGTTTATCTCCGAAACGGCGTTAGATAGCTTTGCGGGAATGGTTTCGTTCAATCGAACGGGGTCTCTTACGTTAGGAAATGTGTCCTTAACATTGAAAACAATTTGTATTTAAAAGTTAGGAAATATTTTTCGATTTTTTACGGACATCTGCGTTTATCTCCGAAACGGCGTCAGATAGCTTTGCGGGATTGGTTTCATTGGATCGAACGGGGTCAATTACGTTAGGAAATGTGTTTTTAACATTGAAAATAATTTGTATTTAAAAGTTAGAAGAATATTTTTCGATTTTTTACAGACATCTGCGTTTATCTCCGAAACGGCGTTAGATAGCTTTGCGGGATTGGTTTCATTGGATCGAACGGGGTCTCTTACGTTAGGAAATGTGTCCTTAACATTGAAAACAATTTGTATTTAAAAGTTAGGAAATATTTTTCGATTTTTTACGGACATCTGCGTTTAACTCCGAAACGACGTTAGATAGCTTTGCGGGAATGGTTTCGTTGGATCGAACGGCGTCTCTTACGTTAGGAAATGTGTCCTTAACATTGAAAACAATTTGTATTTAAAAGTTAGAGGAATATTTTTCGATTTTTTACGGACATCTGCGTTTATCTCCGAAACGGCGTCAGATAGCTTTGCGGGATTGGTTTCATTCGATCGAACGGGGTCACTTACGTTAGGAAATGTGTTTTTAACATTGAAAATAATTTGTATTTAAAAGTTAGAGAAATATTTTTCGATTTTTTACGGACATGTGCGTTTATCTCCGAAACGGCGTCAGATAGCTTTGCGGGATTGGTTTCATTGGATCGAACGGGGTCAATTACGTTAGGAAATGTGTTTTTAACATTGAAAATAATTTGTATTTAAAAGTTAGAAGAATATTTTTCGATTTTTTACAGACATCTGCGTTTATCTCCGAAACGGCGTTAGATAGCTTTGCGGGAATGGTTTCTTTGGATCGAACGGGGTCTCTTACATTAGGAAATGTGTTTTTAACAGTGAAAATAATTTGTATTTAAAAGTTAGAAGAATATTTTTCGATTTTTTACGGACATCTGCGTTTATCTCCGAAACGGCGTTAGATAGCTTTGCGGGAATGGTTTCGTTGGATCGAACGGGGTCTGTTACGTTAGGAAATGTGTCCTTAACATTGAAAACAATTTGTATTTAAAAGTTAGAGAAATATTTTTCGATTTTTTACGGACATCTGCGTTTATCTCCGAAACGGCGTCAGATAGCTTTGCGGGATTGGTTTCATTGGATCGAACGGGGACTCTTACGTTAGGAAATGTGTTTTTAACATTGAAAATAATTTGTATTTAAAAGTTAGAAGAATATTTTTCGATTTTTTACGGACATCTGCGTTTAACTCCGAAACGGCGTTAGATAGCTTTGCGGGAATGGTTTCGTTGGATCGAACGGGGTCTGTTACGTTAGGAAATGTGTCCTTAACATTGAAAACAATTTGTATTTAAAAGTTAGAGAAATATTTTTCGATTTTTTACGGACATGTGCGTTTATCTCCGAAACGGCGTCAGATAGCTTTGCGGGATTGGTTTCATTGGATCGAACGGGGTCTCTTACGTTAGGAAATGTGTTTTAACATTGAAAATAATTTGAATTTAAAAGTTAGAAGAATATTTTTCGATTTTTTACGGACATCTGCGTTTATCTCCGAAACGGCGTTAGATAGCTTTGCGGGAATGGTTTCGTTGGATCGAACGGGGTCTGTTACGTTAGGAAATGTGTCCTTAACATTGAAAACAATTTGTATTTAAAAGTTAGAGGAATATTTTTCGATTTTTTACAGACATCTGCGTTTATCTCCGAAACGGCGTCAGATAGCTTTGCGGGATTGGTTTCATTCGATCGAACGGGGTCTCTTACTTAACATTGAAAAATATTCTTCTAACTTTTAAATACAAATTATTTTCAATGTTAAAAACACATTTCCTAACGTAAGAGACCCCCGTTCGATCCAATGAAACCAATCCCGCAAAGCTATCTGACGCCGTTTCGGAGATAAACGCAGATGTCCGTAAAAAATCGAAAAATATTTCTCTAACTTTTAAATACAAATTGTTTTCAATGTTAAGGACACATTTCCTAACGTAACAGACCCCCGTTCGATTGAATGAAACCATTCCCGCAAAGCTATCTAACGCCGTTTCGGAGATAAACGCAGATGTCCGTAAAAAATCGAAAAATATTCTTCTAACTTTTAAATACAAATTATTTTCAATGTTAAAAACACATTTCCTAACGGACATCTGCGTTTATCTCCGAAACGGCGTCAGATAGCTATCTGACGCCGTTTCGGCGGGATTGGCTTCATTGGATCGAACGGGGTCTCTTACGTTAGGAAATGTGTTTTTAACATTGAAAATAATTTGTATTTAAAAGTTAGAAGAATATTTTTCGATTTTTTACGGACATCTGCGTTTATCTCCGAAACGGCGTTAGATAGCTTTGCGGGAATGGTTTCATTCAATCGAACGGGGTCTGTTACGTTAGGAAATGTGTCCTTAACATTGAAAACAATTTGTATTTAAAAGTTAGAGAAATATTTTTCGATTTTTTACGGACATCTGCGTTTATCTCCGAAACGGCGTCAGATAGCTTTGCGGGATTGGTTTCATTGGATCGAACGGGGTCTCTTACGTTAGGAAATGTGTTTTTAACATTGAAAATAATTTGTATTTAAAAGTTAGAAGAATATTTTTCGATTTTTTACGGACATCTGCTTTTATCTCCGAAACGGCGTTAGATAGCTTTGCGGGAATGGATTCATTGGATCGAACGGGGTCTGTTACGTTAGGAAAAATGTCTTTAACATTAAAAACAAATTGTATTTAAAAGTTAGAAAAATATTTTTCGATTTTTTACGGACATGTGGGTTTATCTCCGAAACGGCGTCAGATAGCTTTGCGGGATTGGTTTCATTGGGTCGAACGGGGTCTGCTACGTTAGGAAATGTGTTTTTAACATTGAAAATAATTTGTATTTAAAAGTTAGAAGAATATTTTTCGATTTTTTACAGACATCTGCGTTTATCTCCGAAACGGCGTTAGATAGCTTTGCGGGAATGGTTTCATTCAATCGAACGGGGTCTGTTACGTTAGGAAATGTGTCCTTAACATTGAAAACAATTTGTATTTAAAAGTTAGAAAAATATTTTTCGATTTTTTACGGACATGTGGGTTTATCTCCGAAACGGCGTCAGATAGCTTTGCGGGATTGGTTTCATTGGGTCGAACGGGGTCTGCTACGTTAGGAAATGTGTCCTTAACATTGAAAACAATTTGTATTTAAAAGTTAGAGAAATATTTTTCGATTTTTTACGGACATCTGCGTTTATCTCCGAAACGGCATTAGATAGCTTTGCGGGAATGGTTTCGTTGGATCGAACGGGGTCTCTTACGTTAGGAAATGTGTCCTTAACATTGAAAACAATTTGTATTTAAAAGTTAGAGAAATATTTTTCGATTTTTTACGGACATCTGCGTTTATCTCCGAAACGGCCTCAGATAGCTTTGCGGGATTGGTTTCATTGGATCGAACGGGGTCTCTTACGTTAGGAAATGTGTTTTTAACATTGAAAATAATTTGTATTTAAAAGTTAGAAGAATATTTTTCGATTTTTTACGGACATCTGCGTTTATCTCCGAAACGGCGTTAGATAGCTTTGCGGGATTGGTTTCATTGGATCGAACGGGGTCTCCTACGTTAGGAAATGTGTCCTTAACATTGAAAACAATTTGTATTTAAAAGTTAGGGAAATATTTTTCGATTTTTTACGGACATCTGCGTTTATCTCCGAAACGGCGTTAGATAGCTTTGCGGGAATGGTTTCATTGGATCGAACGGGGTCTCTTACGTTAGGAAATGTGTTTTTAACATTGAAAATAATTTGTATTTAAAAGTTAGAAGAATATTTTTCGATTTTTTACGGACATCTGCGTTTATCTCCGAAACGGCGTCAGATAGCTTTGCGGGATTGGTTTCATTGGATCGAACGGGGTCAATTACGTTAGGAAATGTGTTTTTAACATTGAAAATAATTTGTATTTAAAAGTTAGAAGAATATTTTTCGATTTTTTACGGACATCTGCGTTTATCTCCGAAACGGCGTTAGATAGCTTTGCGGGAATGGTTTCTTTGGATCGAACGGGGTCTGTTACGTTAAGAAATGTGTCCTTAACATTGAAAACAATTTGTATTTAAAAGTTAGAGAAATAATTTTCGATTTTTTACGGACATCTGCGTTTAACTCCGAAACGGCGTTAGATAGCTTTGCGGGAATGGTTTCGTTGGATCGAACGGGGTCTCTTACGTTAGGAAATGTGTCCTTATCATTGAAAACAATTTGTATTTAAAAGTTAGGAAATATTTTTCGATTTTTTACGGACATCTGCGTTTATCTCCGAAACGGCGTTAGATAGCTTTGCGGGAATGGTTTCATTCAATCGAACGGGGTCTGTTACGTTAGGAAATGTGTCCTTAACATTGAAAACAATTTGTATTTAAAAGTTAGAGAAATATTTTTCGATTTTTTACGGACATCTGCGTTTATCTCCGAAACGGCGTCAGATAGCTTTGCGGGATTGGTTTCGTTGGATCGAACGGGGTCTGTTACGTTAGGAAATGTGTCCTTAACATTGAAAACAATTTGTATATAAAAGTTAGAGAAATATTTTTCGATTTTTTACGGACATCTGCGTTTATCTCCGAAACGGCGTCAGATAGCTTTGCGGGATTGGTTTCATTGGATCGAACGGGGTCTCCTACGTTAGGAAATGTGTCCTTAACATTGAAAACAATTTGTATTTAAAAGTTAGGGAAATATTTTTCGATTTTTTACGGACATCTGCGTTTATCTCCGAAACGGCGTTAGATAGCTTTGCGGGAATGGTTTCATTGGATCGAACGGGGTCTCTTACGTTAGGAAATGTGTTTTTAACATTGAAAATAATTTGTATTTAAAAGTTAGAAGAATATTTTTCGATTTTTTACGGACATCTGCGTTTATCTCCGAAACGGCGTCAGATAGCTTTGCGGGATTGGTTTCATTGGATCGAACGGGGTCAATTACGTTAGGAAATGTGTTTTTAACATTGAAAATAATTTGTATTTAAAAGTTAGAAGAATATTTTTCGATTTTTTACGGACATCTGCGTTTATCTCCGAAACGGCGTTAGATAGCTTTGCGGGAATGGTTTCTTTGGATCGAACGGGGTCTGTTACGTTAAGAAATGTGTCCTTAACATTGAAAACAATTTGTATTTAAAAGTTAGAGAAATAATTTTCGATTTTTTACGGACATCTGCGTTTAACTCCGAAACGGCGTTAGATAGCTTTGCGGGAATGGTTTCGTTGGATCGAACGGGGTCTCTTACGTTAGGAAATGTGTCCTTATCATTGAAAACAATTTGTATTTAAAAGTTAGGAAATATTTTTCGATTTTTTACGGACATCTGCGTTTATCTCCGAAACGGCGTTAGATAGCTTTGCGGGAATGGTTTCATTCAATCGAACGGGGTCTGTTACGTTAGGAAATGTGTCCTTAACATTGAAAACAATTTGTATTTAAAAGTTAGAGAAATATTTTTCGATTTTTTACGGACATCTGCGTTTATCTCCGAAACGGCGTCAGATAGCTTTGCGGGATTGGTTTCGTTGGATCGAACGGGGTCTGTTACGTTAGGAAATGTGTCCTTAACATTGAAAACAATTTGTATATAAAAGTTAGAAGAATATTTTTCGATTTTTTACGGACATCTGCGTTTATCTCCGAAACGGCGTCAGATAGCTTTGCGGGATTGGTTTCATTGGATCGAACGGGGTCTCTTACGTTAGGAAATGTGTCCTTAACATTGAAAACAATTTGTATTTAAAAGTTAGGAAATATTTTTCGATTTTTTACGGACATCTGCGTTTATCTCCGAAACGGCGTCAGATAGCTTTGCGGGATTGGTTTCATTGGATCGAACGGGGTCAATTACGTTAGGAAATGTGTTTTTAACATTGAAAATAATTTGTATTTAAAAGTTAGAAGAATATTTTTCGATTTTTTACGGACATCTGCGTTTATCTCCGAAACGGCGTCAGATAGCTTTGCGGGATTGGTTTCATTGGATCGAACGGGGTCTCTTACGTTAGGAAATGTGTTTTTAACATTGAAAATAATTTGTATTTAAAAGTTAGAAGAATATATTTCGATTTTTTACGGACATCTGCGTTTATCTCCGAAACGGCGTTAGATAGCTTTGCGGGAATGGTTTCGTTGGATCGAACGGGGTCTCTTACGTTAGGAAATGTGTTTTTAACATTGAAAATAATTTGTATTTAAAAGTTAGAAGAATATTTTTCGATTTTTTACGGACATCTGCGTTTATCTCCGAAACGGCGTCAGATAGCTTTGCGGGATTGGTTTCATTGGATCGAACGGGGTCTCTTACGTTAGGAAATGTGTCCTTAACATTGAAAACAATTTGTATTTAAAAGTTAGGAAATATTTTTCGATTTTTTACGGACATCTGCGTTTATCTCCGAAACGGCGTCAGATAGCTTTGCGGGATTGGTTTCATTGGATCGAACGGGGTCAATTACGTTAGGAAATGTGTCCTTATCATTGAAAACAATTTGTATTTAAAAGTTAGGAAATATTTTTCGATTTTTTACAGACATCTGCGTTTATCTCCGAAACGGCGTTAGATAGCTTTGCGGGAATGGTTTCATTGGATCGAACGGGGTCTCTTACGTTAGGAAATGTGTTTTTAACATTGAAAATAATTTGTATTTAAAAGTTAGAAGAATATTTTTCGATTTTTTACGGACATCTGCGTTTATCTCCGAAACGGCGTTAGATAGCTTTGCGGGAATGGTTTCTTTGGATCGAACGGGGTCTGTTACGTTAGGAAATGTGTCCTTAACATTGAAAACAATTTGTATTTAAAAGTTAGAAAAATATTTTTCGATTTTTTACGGACATCTGCGTTTAACTCCGAAACGGCGTTAGATAGCTATGCGGGAATGGTTTCGTTGGATCGAACGGGGTCTGTTACGTTAGGAAATGTGTCCTTAACATTGAAAACAATTTGTATTTAAAAGTTAGAAAAATATTTTTCGATTTTTTACGGACATCTGCGTTTAACTCCGAAACGGCGTTAGATAACTTTGCGGGAATGGTTTCGTTGGATCGAACGGCGTCTCTTACGTTAGGAAATGTGTCCTTAGCATTGAAAACAATTTGTATTTAAAAGTTAGAAACATATTTTTCGATTTTTTACGGACATCTGCGTTTAACTCCGAAACGGCGTTAGATAGCTATGCGGGAATGGTTTCGTTGGATCGAACGGGGTCTGTTACGTTAGGAAATGTGTCCTTAACATTGAAAACAATTTGTATTTAAAAGTTAGAGAAATATTTTTCGATTTTTTACGGACATGTGCGTTTATCTCCGAAACGGCATCAGATAGCTTTGCGGGATTGGTTTCATTGGATCGAACGGGGTCTCTTACGTTAGGAAATGTGTCCTTAACATTGAAAACAATTTGTATTTAAAAGTTAGGAAATATTTTTCGATTTTTTACGGACATCTGCGTTTAACTCCGAAACGACGTTAGATAGCTTTGCGGGAATGGTTTCGTTGGATCGAACGGCGTCTCTTACGTTAGGAAATGTGTCCTTAACATTGAAAACAATTTGTATTTAAAAGTTAGAGGAATATTTTTCGATTTTTTACGGACATCTGCGTTTATCTCCGAAACGGCGTCAGATAGCTTTGCGGGATTGGTTTCATTCGATCGAACGGGGTCTCTTACGTTAGGAAATGTGTTTTTAACATTGGAAATAATTTGTATTTAAAAGTTAGAGAAATATTTTTCGATTTTTTACGGACATGTGCGTTTATCTCCGAAACGGCGTCAGATAGCTTTGCGGGATTGGTTTCATTGGATCGAACGGGGTCTCTTACGTTAGGAAATGTGTCCTTAACATTGAAAACAATTTGTATTTAAAAGTTAGGAAATATTTTTCGATTTTTTACGGACATCTGCGTTTATCTCCGAAACGGCGTCAGATAGCTTTGCGGGATTGGTTTCATTGGACCGAACGGGGTCAATTACGTTAGGAAATGTGTTTTTAACATTGAAAATAATTTGTATTTAAAAGTTAGAAGAATATTTTTCGATTTTTTACAGACATCTGCGTTTACCTCCGAAACGGCGTTAGATAGCTTTGCGGGAATGGTTTCTTTGGATCGAACGGGGTCTCTTACATTAGGAAATGTGTTTTTAACAGTGAAAATAATTTGTATTTAAAAGTTAGAAGAATATTTTTCGATTTTTTACGGACATCTGCGTTTATCTCCGAAACGGCGTTAGATAGCTTTGCGGGAATGGTTTCGTTGGATCGAACGGGGTCTGTTACGTTAGGAAATGTGTCCTTAACATTGAAAACAATTTGTATTTAAAAGTTAGAGAAATATTTTTCGATTTTTTACGGACATCTGCGTTTATCTCCGAAACGGCGTCAGATAGCTTTGCGGGATTGGTTTCATTGGATCGAACGGGGTCTCTTACGTTAGGAAATGTGTTTTTAACATTGAAAATAATTTGTATTTAAAAGTTAGAAGAATATTTTTCGATTTTTTACGGACATCTGCGTTTATCTCCGAAACGGCGTTAGATAGCTTTGCGGGAATGGTTTCGTTCAATCGAACGGGGTCTCTTACGTTAGGAAATGTGTCCTTAACATTGAAAACAATTTGTATTTAAAAGTTAGGAAATATTTTTCGATTTTTTACGGACATCTGCGTTTATCTCCGAAACGGCGTCAGATAGCTTTGCGGGATTGGTTTCATTGGATCGAACGGGGTCAATTACGTTAGGAAATGTGTTTTTAACATTGAAAATAATTTGTATTTAAAAGTTAGAAGAATATTTTTCGATTTTTTACAGACATCTGCGTTTATCTCCGAAACGGCGTTAGATAGCTTTGCGGGAATGGTTTCTTTGGATCGAACGGGGTCTCTTACATTAGGAAATGTGTTTTTAACAGTGAAAATAATTTGTATTTAAAAGTTAGAAGAATATTTTTCGATTTTTTACGGACATCTGCGTTTATCTCCGAAACGGCGTTAGATAGCTTTGCGGGAATGGTTTCGTTGGATCGAACGGGGTCTGTTACGTTAGGAAATGTGTCCTTAACATTGAAAACAATTTGTATTTAAAAGTTAGAGAAATATTTTTCGATTTTTTACGGACATCTGCGTTTATCTCCGAAACGGCGTCAGATAGCTTTGCGGGATTGGTTTCATTGGATCGAACGGGGTCAATTACGTTAGGAAATGTGTTTTTAACATTGAAAATAATTTGTATTTAAAAGTTAGAAAAATATTTTTCGATTTTTTACGGACATGTGGGTTTATCTCCGAAACGGCGTCAGACAGCTTTGCGGGATTGGTTTCATTGGGTCGAACGGGGTCTGTTACGTTAGGAAATGTATTTTTAACATTGAAAATAATTTGTATTTAAAAGTTAGAAAAATATTTTTCGATTTTTTACGGACATCTGCGTTTAACTCCGAAACGGCGTTAGATAGCTATGCGGGAATGGTTTCGTTGGATCGAACGGGGTCTGTTACGTTAGGAAATGTGTCCTTAACATTGAAAACAATTTGTATTTAAAAGTTAGAGAAATATTTTTCGATTTTTTACGGACATGTGCGTTTATCTCCGAAACGGCGTCAGATAGCTTTGCGGGATTGGTTTCATTGGATCGAACGGGGTCTCTTACGTTAGGAAATGTGTCCTTAACATTGAAAACAATTTGTATTTAAAAGTTAGGAAATATTTTTCGATTTTTTACGGACATCTGCGTTTAACTCCGAAACGACGTTAGATAGCTTTGCGGGAATGGTTTCGTTGGATCGAACGGCGTCTCTTACGTTAGGAAATGTGTCCTTAACATTGAAAACAATTTGTATTTAAAAGTTAGAGGAATATTTTTCGATTTTTTACGGACATCTGCGTTTATCTCCGAAACGGCGTCAGATAGCTTTGCGGGATTGGTTTCATTCGATCGAACGGGGTCACTTACGTTAGGAAATGTGTTTTTAACATTGAAAATAATTTGTATTTAAAAGTTAGAGAAATATTTTTCGATTTTTTACGGACATGTGCGTTTATCTCCGAAACGGCGTTAGATAGCTTTGCGGGAATGGTTTCGTTGGATCGAACGGGGTCTGTTACGTTAGGAAATGTGTCCTTAACATTGAAAACAATTTGTATTTAAAAGTTAGAGGAATATTTTTCGATTTTTTACAGACATCTGCGTTTATCTCCGAAACGGCGTCAGATAGCTTTGCGGGATTGGTTTCATTCGATCGAACGGGGTCTCTTACGTTAGGAAATGTGTTTTTAACATCGAAAATAATTTGTATTTAAAAGTTAGAAGAATATTTTTCGATTTTTTACGGACATCTGCGTTTATCACCGAAACGGCGTTAGATAGCTTTGCGGGAATGGTTTCGTTGGATCGAACGGGGTCTGTTACGTTAGGAAATGTGTCCTTAACATTGAAAACAATTTGTATTTAAAAGTTAGAGAAATATTTTTCGATTTTTTACGGACATCTGCGTTTATCTCCGAAACGGCGTCAGATAGCTTTGCGGGATTGGTTTCATTGGATCGAACGGGGTCAATTACGTTAGGAAATGTGTTTTTAACATTGAAAACAATTTGTATTTAAAAGTTAGAGAAATGTTAGAAAAATATTTTTCGATTTTTTACGGACATGTGGGTTTATCTCCGAAACGGCGTCAGATAGCTTTGCGGGATTGGTTTCATTGGGTCGAACGGGGTCTGCTACGTTAGGAAATGTGTTTTTAACATTGAAAATAATTTGTATTTAAAAGTTAGAAGAATATTTTTCGATTTTTTACAGACATCTGCGTTTATCTCCGAAACGGCGTTAGATAGCTTTGCGGGAATGGTTTCATTGGATCGAACGGGGTCTCTTACATTAGGAAATGTGTTCTTAACATTGAAAATAATTTGTATTTAAAAGTTAGAAGAATATTTTTCGATTTTTTACGGACATCTGCGTTTATCTCCGAAACGGCGTTAGATAGCTTTGCGGGAATGGTTTCATTCAATCGAACGGGGTCTGTTACGTTAGGAAATGTGTCCTTAACATTGAAAACAATTTGTATTTAAAAGTTAGAGAAATATTTTTCGATTTTTTACGGACATCTGCGTTTATCTCCGAAACGGCCTCAGATAGCTTTGCGGGATTGGTTTCATTGGATCGAACGGGGTCTCTTACGTTAGGAAATGTGTTTTTAACATTGAAAATAATTTGTATTTAAAAGTTAGAAGAATATTTTTCGATTTTTTACGGACATCTGCGTTTATCTCCGAAACGGCGTTAGATAGCTTTGCGGGAATGGTTTCGTTGGATCGAACGGGGTCTCTTACGTTAGGAAATGTGTCCTTAACATTGAAAACAATTTGTATTTAAAAGTTAGAGAAATATTTTTCGATTTTTTACGGACATCTGCGTTTATCTCCGAAACGGCGTCAGATAGCTTTGTGGGAATGGTTTCGTTGGATCGAACGGGGTCTCTTACGTTAGGAAATGTGTCCTTAACATTGAAAACAATTTGTATTTAAAAGTTAGAGAAATATTTTTCGATTTTTTACGGACATCTGCGTTTATCTCCGAAACGGCATTAGATAGCTTTGCGGGAATGGTTTCGTTGGATCGAACGGGGTCTCTTACGTTAGGAAATGTGTCCTTAACATTGAAAACAATTTGTATTTAAAAGTTAGAGAAATATTTTTCGATTTTTTACGGACATCTGCGTTTATCTCCGAAACGGCCTCAGATAGCTTTGCGGGATTGGTTTCATTGGATCGAACGGGGTCTCTTACGTTAGGAAATGTGTTTTTAACATTGAAAATAATTTGTATTTAAAAGTTAGAAGAATATTTTTCGATTTTTTACGGACATCTGCGTTTATCTCCGAAACGGCGTTAGATAGCTTTGCGGGAATGGTTTCGTTGGATCGAAGGGGGTCTCTTACGTTAGGAAATGTGTCCTTAACATTGAAAACAATTTGTATTTAAAAGTTAGAGAAATATTTTTCGATTTTTTACGGACATCTGCGTTTATCTCCGAAACGGCCTCAGATAGCTTTGCGGGATTGGTTTCATTGGATCGAACGGGGTCTCTTACGTTAGGAAATGTGTTTTTAACATTGAAAATAATTTGTATTTAAAAGTTAGAAAAATATTTTTCGATTTTTTACGGACATCTGCGTTTAACTCCGAAACGGCGTTAGATAGTTTTGCGGGAATAGTTTCGTTGGATCGAACGGCGTCTCTTACGTTAGGAAATGTGTCCTTAACATTGAAAACAATTTGTATTTAAAAGTTAGAGGAATATTTTTCGATTTTTTACGGACATCTGCGTTTATCTCCGAAACAGCGTCAGATAGCTTTGCGGGATTGGTTTCATTGGATCGAACGGGGTCAATTACGTTAGGAAATGTGTTTTTAACATTGAAAATAATTTGTATTTAAAAGTTAGAAGAATATTTTTCGATTTTTTACGGACATCTGCGTTTATCTCCGAAACGGCGTTAGATAGCTTTGCGGGAATGGTTTCTTTGGATCGAACGGGGTCTGTTACGTTAGGAAATGTGTCCTTAACATTGAAAACAATTTGTATTTAAAAGTTAGAAAAATATTTTTCGATTTTTTACGGACATCTGCGTTTAACTCCGAAACGGCGTTAGATAGCTTTGCGGGAATGGTTTCGTTGGATCGAACGGGGTCTCTTACGTTAGGAAATGTGTCCTTAACATTGAAAACAATTTGTATTTAAAAGTTAGGAAATATTTTTCGATTTTTTACGGACATCTGCGTTTATCTCCGAAACAGCGTCAGATAGCTTTGCGGGATTGGTTTCATTGGGTCGAACGGGGTCTGTTACGTTAGGAAATGTATTTTTAACATTGAAAATAATTTGTATTTAAAAGTTAGAAAAATATTTTTCGATTTTTTACGGACATCTGCGTTTAACTCCGAAACGGCGTTAGATAGCTATGCGGGAATGGTTTCATTGGATCGAACGGGGTCTGTTACGTTAGGAAATGTGTCCTTAACATTGAAAACAATTTGTATTTAAAAGTTAGAGAAATATTTTTCGATTTTTTACGGACATGTGCGTTTATCTCCGAAACGGCGTCAGATAGCTTTGCGGGATTGGTTTCATTGGATCGAACGGGGTCTCTTACGTTAGGAAATGTGTCCTTAACATTGAAAACAATTTGTATTTAAAAGTTAGGAAATATTTTTCGATTTTTTACGGACATCTGCGTTTATCTCCGAAACGGCGTCAGATAGCTTTGCGGGATTGGTTTCATTGGATCGAACGGGGTCAATTACGTTAGGAAATGTGTTTTTAACATTGAAAATAATTTGTATTTAAAAGTTAGAAGAATATTTTTCGATTTTTTACAGACATCTGCGTTTATCTCCGAAACGGCGTTAGATAGCTTTGCGGGAATGGTTTCATTGGATCGAACGGGGTCTCTTACGTTAGGAAATGTGTTTTTAACATTGAAAATAATTTGTATTTAAAAGTTAGAAGAATATTTTTCGATTTTTTACGGACATCTGCGTTTATCTCCGAAACGGCGTTAGATAGCTTTGCGGGAATGGTTTCTTTGGATCGAACGGGGTCTGTTACGTTAGGAAATGTGTCCTTAACATTGAAAACAATTTGTATTTAAAAGTTAGAAAAATATTTTTCGATTTTTTACGGACATCTGCGTTTAACTCCGAAACGGCGTTAGATAGCTATGCGGGAATGGTTTCGTTGGATCGAACGGGGTCTGTTACGTTAGGAAATGTGTCCTTAACATTGAAAACAATTTGTATTTAAAAGTTAGAAAAATATTTTTCGATTTTTTACGGACATCTGCGTTTAACTCCGAAACGGCGTTAGATAACTTTGCGGGAATGGTTTCGTTGGATCGAACGGCGTCTCTTACGTTAGGAAATGTGTCCTTAGCATTGAAAACAATTTGTATTTAAAAGTTAGAAACATATTTTTCGATTTTTTACGGACATCTGCGTTTAACTCCGAAACGGCGTTAGATAGCTATGCGGGAATGGTTTCGTTGGATCGAACGGGGTCTGTTACGTTAGGAAATGTGTCCTTAACATTGAAAACAATTTGTATTTAAAAGTTAGAGAAATATTTTTCGATTTTTTACGGACATGTGCGTTTATCTCCGAAACGGCATCAGATAGCTTTGCGGGATTGGTTTCATTGGATCGAACGGGGTCTCTTACGTTAGGAAATGTGTCCTTAACATTGAAAACAATTTGTATTTAAAAGTTAGGAAATATTTTTCGATTTTTTACGGACATCTGCGTTTAACTCCGAAACGACGTTAGATAGCTTTGCGGGAATGGTTTCGTTGGATCGAACGGCGTCTCTTACGTTAGGAAATGTGTCCTTAACATTGAAAACAATTTGTATTTAAAAGTTAGAGGAATATTTTTCGATTTTTTACGGACATCTGCGTTTATCTCCGAAACGGCGTCAGATAGCTTTGCGGGATTGGTTTCATTCGATCGAACGGGGTCTCTTACGTTAGGAAATGTGTTTTTAACATTGGAAATAATTTGTATTTAAAAGTTAGAGAAATATTTTTCGATTTTTTACGGACATGTGCGTTTATCTCCGAAACGGCGTCAGATAGCTTTGCGGGATTGGTTTCATTGGATCGAACGGGGTCTCTTACGTTAGGAAATGTGTCCTTAACATTGAAAACAATTTGTATTTAAAAGTTAGGAAATATTTTTCGATTTTTTACGGACATCTGCGTTTATCTCCGAAACGGCGTCAGATAGCTTTGCGGGATTGGTTTCATTGGACCGAACGGGGTCAATTACGTTAGGAAATGTGTTTTTAACATTGAAAATAATTTGTATTTAAAAGTTAGAAGAATATTTTTCGATTTTTTACAGACATCTGCGTTTACCTCCGAAACGGCGTTAGATAGCTTTGCGGGAATGGTTTCTTTGGATCGAACGGGGTCTCTTACATTAGGAAATGTGTTTTTAACAGTGAAAATAATTTGTATTTAAAAGTTAGAAGAATATTTTTCGATTTTTTACGGACATCTGCGTTTATCTCCGAAACGGCGTTAGATAGCTTTGCGGGAATGGTTTCGTTGGATCGAACGGGGTCTGTTACGTTAGGAAATGTGTCCTTAACATTGAATACAATTTGTATTTAAAAGTTAGAGAAATATTTTTCAATTTTTTACGGACATCTGCGTTTATCTCCGAAACGGCGTCAGATAGCTTTGCGGGATTGGTTTCATTGGATCGAACGGGGTCTCTTACGTTAGGAAATGTGTTTTTAACATTGAAAATAATTTGTATTTAAAAGTTAGAAGAATATTTTTCGATTTTTTACGGACATCTGCGTTTATCTCCGAAACGGCGTTAGATAGCTTTGCGGGAATGGTTTCGTTCAATCGAACGGGGTCTCTTACGTTAGGAAATGTGTCCTTAACATTGAAAACAATTTGTATTTAAAAGTTAGGAAATATTTTTCGATTTTTTACGGACATCTGCGTTTATCTCCGAAACGGCGTCAGATAGCTTTGCGGGATTGGTTTCATTGGATCGAACGGGGTCAATTACGTTAGGAAATGTGTTTTTAACATTGAAAATAATTTGTATTTAAAAGTTAGAAGAATATTTTTCGATTTTTTACAGACATCTGCGTTTATCTCCGAAACGGCGTTAGATAGCTTTGCGGGATTGGTTTCATTGGATCGAACGGGGTCTCTTACGTTAGGAAATGTGTCCTTAACATTGAAAACAATTTGTATTTAAAAGTTAGGAAATATTTTTCGATTTTTTACGGACATCTGCGTTTAACTCCGAAACGACGTTAGATAGCTTTGCGGGAATGGTTTCGTTGGATCGAACGGCGTCTCTTACGTTAGGAAATGTGTCCTTAACATTGAAAACAATTTGTATTTAAAAGTTAGAGGAATATTTTTCGATTTTTTACGGACATCTGCGTTTATCTCCGAAACGGCGTCAGATAGCTTTGCGGGATTGGTTTCATTCGATCGAACGGGGTCACTTACGTTAGGAAATGTGTTTTTAACATTGAAAATAATTTGTATTTAAAAGTTAGAGAAATATTTTTCGATTTTTTACGGACATGTGCGTTTATCTCCGAAACGGCGTCAGATAGCTTTGCGGGATTGGTTTCATTGGATCGAACGGGGTCTCCTACGTTAGGAAATGTGTCCTTAACATTGAAAACAATTTGTATTTAAAAGTTAGGAAATATTTTTCGATTTTTTACGGACATCTGCGTTTATCTCCGAAACGGCGTCAGATAGCTTTGCGGGATTGGTTTCATTGGATCGAACGGGGTCAATTACGTTAGGAAATGTGTTTTTAACATTGAAAATAATTTGTATTTAAAAGTTAGAAGAATATTTTTCGATTTTTTACAGACATCTGCGTTTATCTCCGAAACGGCGTTAGATAGCTTTGCGGGAATGGTTTCTTTGGATCGAACGGGGTCTCTTACATTAGGAAATGTGTTTTTAACAGTGAAAATAATTTGTATTTAAAAGTTAGAAGAATATTTTTCGATTTTTTACGGACATCTGCGTTTATCTCCGAAACGGCGTTAGATAGCTTTGCGGGAATGGTTTCGTTGGATCGAACGGGGTCTGTTACGTTAGGAAATGTGTCCTTAACATTGAAAACAATTTGTATTTAAAAGTTAGAGAAATATTTTTCGATTTTTTACGGACATCTGCGTTTATCTCCGAAACGGCGTCAGATAGCTTTGCGGGATTGGTTTCATTGGATCGAACGGGGACTCTTACGTTAGGAAATGTGTTTTTAACATTGAAAATAATTTGTATTTAAAAGTTAGAAGAATATTTTTCGATTTTTTACGGACATCTGCGTTTAACTCCGAAACGGCGTTAGATAGCTTTGCGGGAATGGTTTCGTTGGATCGAACGGGGTCTGTTACGTTAGGAAATGTGTCCTTAACATTGAAAACAATTTGTATTTAAAAGTTAGAGAAATATTTTTCGATTTTTTACGGACATGTGCGTTTATCTCCGAAACGGCGTCAGATAGCTTTGCGGGATTGGTTTCATTGGATCGAACGGGGTCTCTTACGTTAGGAAATGTGTTTTAACATTGAAAATAATTTGAATTTAAAAGTTAGAAGAATATTTTTCGATTTTTTACGGACATCTGCGTTTATCTCCGAAACGGCGTTAGATAGCTTTGCGGGAATGGTTTCGTTGGATCGAACGGGGTCTGTTACGTTAGGAAATGTGTCCTTAACATTGAAAACAATTTGTATTTAAAAGTTAGAGGAATATTTTTCGATTTTTTACAGACATCTGCGTTTATCTCCGAAACGGCGTCAGATAGCTTTGCGGGATTGGTTTCATTCGATCGAACGGGGTCTCTTACGTTAGGAAATGTGTTTTTAACATCGAAAATAATTTGTATTTAAAAGTTAGAAGAATATTTTTCGATTTTTTACGGACATCTGCGTTTATCACCGAAACGGCGTTAGATAGCTTTGCGGGAATGGTTTCGTTGGATCGAACGGGGTCTGTTACGTTAGGAAATGTGTCCTTAACATTGAAAACAATTTGTATTTAAAAGTTAGAGAAATATTTTTCGATTTTTTACGGACATCTGCGTTTATCTCCGAAACGGCGTCAGATAGCTTTGCGGGATTGGTTTCATTGGATCGAACGGGGTCAATTACGTTAGGAAATGTGTTTTTAACATTGAAAACAATTTGTATTTAAAAGTTAGAGAAATATTTTTCGATTTTTTACGGACATCTGCGTTTATCTCCGAAACGGCGTCAGATAGCTATCTGACGCCGTTTCGGCGGGATTGGCTTCATTGGATCGAACGGGGTCTCTTACGTTAGGAAATGTGTTTTTAACATTGAAAATAATTTGTATTTAAAAGTTAGAAGAATATTTTTCGATTTTTTACGGACATCTGCGTTTATCTCCGAAACGGCGTTAGATAGCTTTGCGGGAATGGTTTCATTCAATCGAACGGGGTCTGTTACGTTAGGAAATGTGTCCTTAACATTGAAAACAATTTGTATTTAAAAGTTAGAGAAATATTTTTCGATTTTTTACGGACATCTGCGTTTATCTCCGAAACGGCGTCAGATAGCTTTGCGGGATTGGTTTCATTGGATCGAACGGGGTCTCTTACGTTAGGAAATGTGTTTTTAACATTGAAAATAATTTGTATTTAAAAGTTAGAAGAATATTTTTCGATTTTTTACGGACATCTGCTTTTATCTCCGAAACGGCGTTAGATAGCTTTGCGGGAATGGATTCATTGGATCGAACGGGGTCTGTTACGTTAGGAAAAATGTCTTTAACATTAAAAACAAATTGTATTTAAAAGTTAGAAAAATATTTTTCGATTTTTTACGGACATGTGGGTTTATCTCCGAAACGGCGTCAGATAGCTTTGCGGGATTGGTTTCATTGGGTCGAACGGGGTCTGCTACGTTAGGAAATGTGTTTTTAACATTGAAAATAATTTGTATTTAAAAGTTAGAAGAATATTTTTCGATTTTTTACAGACATCTGCGTTTATCTCCGAAACGGCGTTAGATAGCTTTGCGGGAATGGTTTCATTGGATCGAACGGGGTCTCTTACATTAGGAAATGTGTTCTTAACATTGAAAATAATTTGTATTTAAAAGTTAGAAGAATATTTTTCGATTTTTTACGGACATCTGCGTTTATCTCCGAAACGGCGTTAGATAGCTTTGCGGGAATGGTTTCATTCAATCGAACGGGGTCTGTTACGTTAGGAAATGTGTCCTTAACATTGAAAACAATTTGTATTTAAAAGTTAGAGAAATATTTTTCGATTTTTTACGGACATCTGCGTTTATCTCCGAAACGGCCTCAGATAGCTTTGCGGGATTGGTTTCATTGGATCGAACGGGGTCTCTTACGTTAGGAAATGTGTTTTTAACATTGAAAATAATTTGTATTTAAAAGTTAGAAGAATATTTTTCGATTTTTTACGGACATCTGCGTTTATCTCCGAAACGGCGTTAGATAGCTTTGCGGGAATGGTTTCGTTGGATCGAACGGGGTCTCTTACGTTAGGAAATGTGTCCTTAACATTGAAAACAATTTGTATTTAAAAGTTAGAGAAATATTTTTCGATTTTTTACGGACATCTGCGTTTATCTCCGAAACGGCGTCAGATAGCTTTGTGGGAATGGTTTCGTTGGATCGAACGGGGTCTCTTACGTTAGGAAATGTGTCCTTAACATTGAAAACAATTTGTATTTAAAAGTTAGAGAAATATTTTTCGATTTTTTACGGACATCTGCGTTTATCTCCGAAACGGCATTAGATAGCTTTGCGGGAATGGTTTCGTTGGATCGAACGGGGTCTCTTACGTTAGGAAATGTGTCCTTAACATTGAAAACAATTTGTATTTAAAAGTTAGAGAAATATTTTTCGATTTTTTACGGACATCTGCGTTTATCTCCGAAACGGCCTCAGATAGCTTTGCGGGATTGGTTTCATTGGATCGAACGGGGTCTCTTACGTTAGGAAATGTGTTTTTAACATTGAAAATAATTTGTATTTAAAAGTTAGAAGAATATTTTTCGATTTTTTACGGACATCTGCGTTTATCTCCGAAACGGCGTTAGATAGCTTTGCGGGAATGGTTTCGTTGGATCGAAGGGGGTCTCTTACGTTAGGAAATGTGTCCTTAACATTGAAAACAATTTGTATTTAAAAGTTAGAGAAATATTTTTCGATTTTTTACGGACATCTGCGTTTATCTCCGAAACGGCCTCAGATAGCTTTGCGGGATTGGTTTCATTGGATCGAACGGGGTCTCTTACGTTAGGAAATGTGTTTTTAACATTGAAAATAATTTGTATTTAAAAGTTAGAAAAATATTTTTCGATTTTTTACGGACATCTGCGTTTAACTCCGAAACGGCGTTAGATAGTTTTGCGGGAATAGTTTCGTTGGATCGAACGGCGTCTCTTACGTTAGGAAATGTGTCCTTAACATTGAAAACAATTTGTATTTAAAAGTTAGAGGAATATTTTTCGATTTTTTACGGACATCTGCGTTTATCTCCGAAACAGCGTCACATAGCTTTGCGGGATTGGTTTCATTGGATCGAACGGGGTCAATTACGTTAGGAAATGTGTTTTTAACATTGAAAATAATTTGTATTTAAAAGTTAGAAGAATATTTTTCGATTTTTTACGGACATCTGCGTTTATCTCCGAAACGGCGTTAGATAGCTTTGCGGGAATGGTTTCTTTGGATCGAACGGGGTCTGTTACGTTAGGAAATGTGTCCTTAACATTGAAAACAATTTGTATTTAAAAGTTAGAAAAATATTTTTCGATTTTTTACGGACATCTGCGTTTAACTCCGAAACGGCGTTAGATAGCTTTGCGGGAATGGTTTCGTTGGATCGAACGGGGTCTCTTACGTTAGGAAATGTGTCCTTAACATTGAAAACAATTTGTATTTAAAAGTTAGGAAATATTTTTCGATTTTTTACGGACATCTGCGTTTATCTCCGAAACAGCGTCAGATAGCTTTGCGGGATTGGTTTCATTGGGTCGAACGGGGTCTGTTACGTTAGGAAATGTATTTTTAACATTGAAAATAATTTGTATTTAAAAGTTAGAAAAATATTTTTCGATTTTTTACGGACATCTGCGTTTAACTCCGAAACGGCGTTAGATAGCTATGCGGGAATGGTTTCGTTGGATCGAACGGGGTCTGTTACGTTAGGAAATGTGTCCTTAACATTGAAAACAATTTGTATTTAAAAGTTAGAGAAATATTTTTCGATTTTTTACGGACATGTGCGTTTATCTCCGAAACGGCGTCAGATAGCTTTGCGGGATTGGTTTCATTGGATCGAACGGGGTCTCTTACGTTAGGAAATGTGTCCTTAACATTGAAAACAATTTGTATTTAAAAGTTAGGAAATATTTTTCGATTTTTTACGGACATCTGCGTTTAACTCCGAAACGACGTTAGATAGCTTTGCGGGAATGGTTTCGTTGGATCGAACGGCGTCTCTTACGTTAGGAAATGTGTCCTTAACATTGAAAACAATTTGTATTTAAAAGTTAGAGGAATATTTTTCGATTTTTTACGGACATCTGCGTTTATCTCCGAAACGGCGTCAGATAGCTTTGCGGGATTGGTTTCATTCGATCGAACGGGGTCACTTACGTTAGGAAATGTGTTTTTAACATTGAAAATAATTTGTATTTAAAAGTTAGAGAAATATTTTTCGATTTTTTACGGACATGTGCGTTTATCTCCGAAACGGCGTCAGATAGCTTTGCGGGATTGGTTTCATTGGATCGAACGGGGTCTCTTACGTTAGGAAATGTGTCCTTAACATTGAAAACAATTTGTATTTAAAAGTTAGGAAATATTTTTCGATTTTTTACGGACATCTGCGTTTATCTCCGAAACGGCGTCAGATAGCTTTGCGGGATTGGTTTCATTGGATCGAACGGGGTCAATTACGTTAGGAAATGTGTTTTTAACATTGAAAATAATTTGTATTTAAAAGTTAGAAGAATATTTTTCGATTTTTTACAGACATCTGCGTTTATCTCCGAAACGGCGTTAGATAGCTTTGCGGGAATGGTTTCTTTGGATCGAACGGGGTCTCTTACATTAGGAAATGTGTTTTTAACAGTGAAAATAATTTGTATTTAAAAGTTAGAAGAATATTTTTCGATTTTTTACGGACATCTGCGTTTATCTCCGAAACGGCGTTAGATAGCTTTGCGGGAATGGTTTCGTTGGATCGAACGGGGTCTGTTACGTTAGGAAATGTGTCCTTAACATTGAAAACAATTTGTATTTAAAAGTTAGAGAAATATTTTTCGATTTTTTACGGACATCTGCGTTTATCTCCGAAACGGCGTCAGATAGCTTTGCGGGATTGGTTTCATTGGATCGAACGGGGACTCTTACGTTAGGAAATGTGTTTTTAACATTGAAAATAATTTGTATTTAAAAGTTAGAAGAATATTTTTCGATTTTTTACGGACATCTGCGTTTATCTCCGAAACGGCGTTAGATAGCTTTGCGGGAATGGTTTCGTTCAATCGAACGGGGTCTGTTACGTTAGGAAAAATGTCTTTAACATTAAAAACAAATTGTATCTAAAAGTTAGAAAAATATTTTTCGATTTTTTACGGACATGTGGGTTTATCTCCGAAACGGCGTCAGACAGCTTTGCGGGATTGGTTTCATTGGGTCGAACGGGGTCTGTTACGTTAGGAAATGTATTTTTAACATTGAAAATAATTTGTATTTAAAAGTTAGAAAAATATTTTTCGATTTTTTACGGACATCTGCGTTTAACTCCGAAACGGCGTTAGATAGCTTTGCGGGAATGGTTTCGATGGATCGAGCGGCGTCTCTTACGTTAGGAAATGTGTCCTTAACATTGAAAACAATTTGTATTTAAAAGTTAGAGGAATATTTTTCGATTTTTTACGGACATCTGCGTTTATCTCCGAAACGGCGTCAGATAGCTTTGCGGGATTGGTTTCATTCGATCGAACGGGGTCTCTTACGTTAGGAAATGTGTTTTTAACATTGAAAATAATTTGTATTTAAAAGTTAGAAGAATATTTTTCGATTTTTTACGGACATCTGCGTTTAACTCCGAAACGGCGTTAGATAGCTTTGCGGGAATGGTTTCGTTGGATCGAACGGGGTCTGTTACGTTAGGAAATGTGTCCTTAACATTGAAAACAATTTGTATTTAAAAGTTAGAGAAATATTTTTCGATTTTTTACGGACATGTGCGTTTATCTCCGAAACGGCGTCAGATAGCTTTGCGGGATTGGTTTCATTGGATCGAACGGGGTCTCTTACGTTAGGAAATGTGTTTTAACATTGAAAATAATTTGAATTTAAAAGTTAGAAGAATATTTTTCGATTTTTTACGGACATCTGCGTTTATCTCCGAAACGGCGTTAGATAGCTTTGCGGGAATGGTTTCGTTGGATCGAACGGGGTCTGTTACGTTAGGAAATGTGTCCTTAACATTGAAAACAATTTGTATTTAAAAGTTAGAGGAATATTTTTCGATTTTTTACAGACATCTGCGTTTATCTCCGAAACGGCGTCAGATAGCTTTGCGGGATTGGTTTCATTCGATCGAACGGGGTCTCTTACGTTAGGAAATGTGTTTTTAACATCGAAAATAATTTGTATTTAAAAGTTAGAAGAATATTTTTCGATTTTTTACGGACATCTGCGTTTATCACCGAAACGGCGTTAGATAGCTTTGCGGGAATGGTTTCGTTGGATCGAACGGGGTCTGTTACGTTAGGAAATGTGTCCTTAACATTGAAAACAATTTGTATTTAAAAGTTAGAGAAATATTTTTCGATTTTTTACGGACATCTGCGTTTATCTCCGAAACGGCGTCAGATAGCTTTGCGGGATTGGTTTCATTGGATCGAACGGGGTCAATTACGTTAGGAAATGTGTTTTTAACATTGAAAACAATTTGTATTTAAAAGTTAGAGAAATATTTTTCGATTTTTTACGGACATCTGCGTTTATCTCCGAAACGGCGTCAGATAGCTATCTGACGCCGTTTCGGCGGGATTGGCTTCATTGGATCGAACGGGGTCTCTTACGTTAGGAAATGTGTTTTTAACATTGAAAATAATTTGTATTTAAAAGTTAGAAGAATATTTTTCGATTTTTTACGGACATCTGCGTTTATCTCCGAAACGGCGTTAGATAGCTTTGCGGGAATGGTTTCATTCAATCGAACGGGGTCTGTTACGTTAGGAAATGTGTCCTTAACATTGAAAACAATTTGTATTTAAAAGTTAGAGAAATATTTTTCGATTTTTTACGGACATCTGCGTTTATCTCCGAAACGGCGTCAGATAGCTTTGCGGGATTGGTTTCATTGGATCGAACGGGGTCTCTTACGTTAGGAAATGTGTTTTTAACATTGAAAATAATTTGTATTTAAAAGTTAGAAGAATATTTTTCGATTTTTTACGGACATCTGCTTTTATCTCCGAAACGGCGTTAGATAGCTTTGCGGGAATGGATTCATTGGATCGAACGGGGTCTGTTACGTTAGGAAAAATGTCTTTAACATTAAAAACAAATTGTATTTAAAAGTTAGAAAAATATTTTTCGATTTTTTACGGACATGTGGGTTTATCTCCGAAACGGCGTCAGATAGCTTTGCGGGATTGGTTTCATTGGGTCGAACGGGGTCTGCTACGTTAGGAAATGTGTTTTTAACATTGAAAATAATTTGTATTTAAAAGTTAGAAGAATATTTTTCGATTTTTTACAGACATCTGCGTTTATCTCCGAAACGGCGTTAGATAGCTTTGCGGGAATGGTTTCATTGGATCGAACGGGGTCTCTTACATTAGGAAATGTGTTCTTAACATTGAAAATAATTTGTATTTAAAAGTTAGAAGAATATTTTTCGATTTTTTACGGACATCTGCGTTTATCTCCGAAACGGCGTTAGATAGCTTTGCGGGAATGGTTTCATTCAATCGAACGGGGTCTGTTACGTTAGGAAATGTGTCCTTAACATTGAAAACAATTTGTATTTAAAAGTTAGAGAAATATTTTTCGATTTTTTACGGACATCTGCGTTTATCTCCGAAACGGCCTCAGATAGCTTTGCGGGATTGGTTTCATTGGATCGAACGGGGTCTCTTACGTTAGGAAATGTGTTTTTAACATTGAAAATAATTTGTATTTAAAAGTTAGAAGAATATTTTTCGATTTTTACGGACATCTGCGTTTATCTCCGAAACGGCGTTAGATAGCTTTGCGGGAATGGTTTCGTTGGATCGAACGGGGTCTCTTACGTTAGGAAATGTGTCCTTAACATTGAAAACAATTTGTATTTAAAAGTTAGAGAAATATTTTTCGATTTTTTACGGACATCTGCGTTTATCTCCGAAACGGCGTCAGATAGCTTTGTGGGAATGGTTTCGTTGGATCGAACGGGGTCTCTTACGTTAGGAAATGTGTCCTTAACATTGAAAACAATTTGTATTTAAAAGTTAGAGAAATATTTTTCGATTTTTTACGGACATCTGCGTTTATCTCCGAAACGGCATTAGATAGCTTTGCGGGAATGGTTTCGTTGGATCGAACGGGGTCTCTTACGTTAGGAAATGTGTCCTTAACATTGAAAACAATTTGTATTTAAAAGTTAGAGAAATATTTTTCGATTTTTTACGGACATCTGCGTTTATCTCCGAAACGGCCTCAGATAGCTTTGCGGGATTGGTTTCATTGGATCGAACGGGGTCTCTTACGTTAGGAAATGTGTTTTTAACATTGAAAATAATTTGTATTTAAAAGTTAGAAGAATATTTTTCGATTTTTTACGGACATCTGCGTTTATCTCCGAAACGGCGTTAGATAGCTTTGCGGGAATGGTTTCGTTGGATCGAAGGGGGTCTCTTACGTTAGGAAATGTGTCCTTAACATTGAAAACAATTTGTATTTAAAAGTTAGAGAAATATTTTTCGATTTTTTACGGACATCTGCGTTTATCTCCGAAACGGCCTCAGATAGCTTTGCGGGATTGGTTTCATTGGATCGAACGGGGTCTCTTACGTTAGGAAATGTGTCCTTATCATTGAAAACAATTTGAATTTAAAAGTTAGAAGAATATTTTTCGATTTTTTACGGACATCTGCGTTTATCTCCGAAACGGCGTCAGATAGCTTTGCGGGATTGGTTTCATTGGATCGAACGGGGTCAATTACGTTAGGAAATGTGTTTTTAACATTGAAAATAATTTGTATTTAAAAGTTAGAAGAATATTTTTCGATTTTTTACGGACATCTGCGTTTATCTCCGAAACGGCGTTAGATAGCTTTGCGGGAATGGTTTCTTTGGATCGAACGGGGTCTGTTACGTTAAGAAATGTGTCCTTAACATTGAAAACAATTTGTATTTAAAAGTTAGAGAAATAATTTTCGATTTTTTACGGACATCTGCGTTTAACTCCGAAACGGCGTTAGATAGCTTTGCGGGAATGGTTTCGTTGGATCGAACGGGGTCTCTTACGTTAGGAAATGTGTCCTTATCATTGAAAACAATTTGTATTTAAAAGTTAGGAAATATTTTTCGATTTTTTACGGACATCTGCGTTTATCTCCGAAACGGCGTTAGATAGCTTTGCGGGAATGGTTTCATTCAATCGAACGGGGTCTGTTACGTTAGGAAATGTGTCCTTAACATTGAAAACAATTTGTATTTAAAAGTTAGAGAAATATTTTTCGATTTTTTACGGACATCTGCGTTTATCTCCGAAACGGCGTCAGATAGCTTTGCGGGATTGGTTTCGTTGGATCGAACGGGGTCTGTTACGTTAGGAAATGTGTCCTTAACATTGAAAACAATTTGTATATAAAAGTTAGAAGAATATTTTTCGATTTTTTACGGACATCTGCGTTTATCTCCGAAACGGCGTCAGATAGCTTTGCGGGATTGGTTTCATTGGATCGAACGGGGTCTCTTACGTTAGGAAATGTGTCCTTAACATTGAAAACAATTTGTATTTAAAAGTTAGGAAATATTTTTCGATTTTTTACGGACATCTGCGTTTATCTCCGAAACGGCGTCAGATAGCTTTGCGGGATTGGTTTCATTGGATCGAACGGGGTCAATTACGTTAGGAAATGTGTTTTTAACATTGAAAATAATTTGTATTTAAAAGTTAGAAGAATATTTTTCGATTTTTTACGGACATCTGCGTTTATCTCCGAAACGGCGTCAGATAGCTTTGCGGGATTGGTTTCATTGGATCGAACGGGGTCTCTTACGTTAGGAAATGTGTTTTTAACATTGAAAATAATTTGTATTTAAAAGTTAGAAGAATATATTTCGATTTTTTACGGACATCTGCGTTTATCTCCGAAACGGCGTTAGATAGCTTTGCGGGAATGGTTTCGTTGGATCGAACGGGGTCTCTTACGTTAGGAAATGTGTTTTTAACATTGAAAATAATTTGTATTTAAAAGTTAGAAGAATATTTTTCGATTTTTTACGGACATCTGCGTTTATCTCCGAAACGGCGTCAGATAGCTTTGCGGGATTGGTTTCATTGGATCGAACGGGGTCTCTTACGTTAGGAAATGTGTCCTTAACATTGAAAACAATTTGTATTTAAAAGTTAGGAAATATTTTTCGATTTTTTACAGACATCTGCGTTTATCTCCGAAACGGCGTTAGATAGCTTTGCGGGAATGGTTTCATTGGATCGAACGGGGTCTCTTACGTTAGGAAATGTGTTTTTAACATTGAAAATAATTTGTATTTAAAAGTTAGAAGAATATTTTTCGATTTTTTACGGACATCTGCGTTTATCTCCGAAACGGCGTTAGATAGCTTTGCGGGAATGGTTTCTTTGGATCGAACGGGGTCTGTTACGTTAGGAAATGTGTCCTTAACATTGAAAACAATTTGTATTTAAAAGTTAGAAAAATATTTTTCGATTTTTTACGGACATCTGCGTTTAACTCCGAAACGGCGTTAGATAGCTATGCGGGAATGGTTTCGTTGGATCGAACGGGGTCTGTTACGTTAGGAAATGTGTCCTTAACATTGAAAACAATTTGTATTTAAAAGTTAGAAAAATATTTTTCGATTTTTTACGGACATCTGCGTTTAACTCCGAAACGGCGTTAGATAACTTTGCGGGAATGGTTT